>OX104059.1:37514859-37686741 GCA_944474145.2 Dicrocoelium dendriticum | reverse complement strand
AGACACATGGAGCCACGATCTCCTAAAGTCCAACAGATCACCGCTGAAAAGCGCTTAATCTACTTATCACTGTCTTTCAAAGGTGATGTGATAGCAGAACGAACTACTCGAAGACTCTGCAATGCAACAGCGATAACCTACTTTGCAGCTGACCTACGCATCTGCTTCACTTCTACGCCAGTTGTGAGTCAGCATCTCAAGGACAGATTGCCGAGGTCGAATATTTCCTTCTGCGCGTACCATTTTTCTTGCTCGTGTCGAGCAAGTTATATTGGAAAGACGACCAGGAGACTGTCTGATAGAGTACGAGAACATTGCCCGGCTTGGCTCTACACTGGTGTCAGAAGACAGTAGTCAGCGCGGTGCTGGCTGTCGGCACGTGGTCTTGCGCAAATCAACGAAGAACTCACGGTCGACGGAATAAGTACCAGCAAACAATTGGGTTGCAATGACCATGTCACTTTAATTGTTAACTATATTACTCTGCGGAATATTCTGAAGAGGCGGAAGATACATATGCGCAATGCGTTATCCGCGCTTGGTCATGAGAAATTTGAACCTTTTTATCTGTACACCCGCAGAATTTTACCTTCGAAATATTCACAAAGACTTTTGTCACACTAGTAGCGCACACATCAACATAGAAATCATTCTATCGTCAAATCATAGGCAATTGCTGAAGAGGAGAACATGTGAATATATATCCGCGAGGGATTTGGCATGACGAGCTTACAATGACTGCCCGAATGCAGACACCTAGACTGCAGAGGTGGTACAGCGAAAATTCTTTGTGAACTTGTTCTGCGAGGACAAGGTGAGACATCAGTAGAAGTTAATGAGCGAATCATGCGAACCACAAACGCCTATACAAGTATGTCCATGACCTTCGTAAGGTAAAGTACGAAACACCCAGTACCGATCACAGTAAAAAAAAGACAGCCGCACTCTTAGGGTTTCATAAATCCCACCTGTTCCATCAATTAATGAACCCAAAATTTCTTCTCCTCCTTTCCTTCACCTCAGAGGTAGTTTATCCAACATTACATACACTGCAAAACTACGTTGAAGTAATGGTTATCCATGCGTATGCATAATTCTCCTGGAGTGGAAAACATTCAGCCGAACGCTCTGCGGACAAAAGCCAGTAATTTGGCAATACCTTTAAGCATGTTCTATCACTGCTGTCTAGAGGAGCACCAGATCCAATCAGTATGGAAGCGACGGATAATCAATAAATTCATACGGGAAGTAGTCTCACTGACGCCACCAATTACCGTCCAATAACGCCACTTCCTGTGCTTTCCAAATTTATGGAATCAATCAGCACAGATAGCTGATGAACCATTTGGAAAACCAGAGCATAAAAGCTCCGGAGCATTGTGGCTTCAGGCAAAAGCACTCGTGTACTGCTAACCTATGTATTGCTCGCAGTATCTGGACTGAAGTAGTTGGTAGTGGAGCAGAAGTCGATGTCATATATCAGGAGATCTCAAAAGCGGTTAGTCGCTTACATTCTCGATTTCTCCTTCACGAAATGTAGGACTAAGCCATTGACGACCCAAACCCAAATTGGATAAACAATTTGCTTCACGAACGTCAGTTGGCGGTGAGAGTTCAGGATGCTATTTTTGAAGTAATTTATGTTGAGAGCGGTGTACCACAAAACCAGGCCTCGTCTATCCTTGGTGTTCACGAAAGATCCAGTGTGATCAATTGTTTCGGAGTTTCTATTCTTAGCAGATGATATTAACATATGACGAGCTATTAGGGGACCGCTAGACCACGGAAAGCTGCAGTACTTTCTTAACGCGCCTTCGAACGGGTCAGTACAAAGTGCCCTACATTCAAACTTGACTAATGTTGCATGGATTAACTACCCATAGACATGAATGCACTCATAGGCTTGCGGCACAAAAATTGCAGACCAGCACCCAGGAATGTGATCTTGGTGTGCACATACAGAGTGATCACACTTATACAAAACAGAGGCAGCAGTGAATAAAGGCAACCAGCATATCGGCCCTCTGCGAAGGGCATTCGGAAACTTGGATTCATAGCTCTTGCCAATTATGAACAATTCTTAATTGAGCCCTCATGTTGGAAACAATAGCCATGCTTTGTAACCTGGCTCGAAGAGCTACATAACGACTCTAGTGACATGACAACGCAGGACAGAAAAGTATATCCGCGGTCCTGAAATTTAGCCGCAACACAAAATTGAGCGGTCACCAGCTGAAACCGTTTACGCAATAAAGTCGGCTGGAATGCCGCCGGGACTAATTTTCTCTTCCAATTGTTCCTCCTTGAACGCCCTTTCGATCTTTGTGATATCTGTATCTCCACTACCCATTTTTATAAAACGAGTCGGCGATGCGTTTCAACAATTGCATTACCTGATTCGACTTCCGTTCCCTTAGTGACAACACGACGCAAACAAATCTTGTGCCTTCCAGCCCTCACGAAATCGGTGAAAACTGATACACAAGGGTGTTAACGAATATAACTTGACTTACAGAGAATTTACATTTGAGACTACGAATACCGCTGTAATTCCACTGGTGTGAACCTAAATATGCTGACAATCTTTCCGATGTTTTTGGATTTTCACCATGAAAATCCTGCAACCTGTTAAGCTTCAGCCTTATTACCCGTATAAAACCATTGTTTCCTTGTTCCATTGCGAAAATTAATGGGAATTTGCAGCAGACGCTGCCGAAGACTAAGCAGTGATCTCCCATTTATTATCGAATATTGCGTAACCCCAAACCCTTATGCCCTCATTTGCTAAGACTTATCTACAACACCAACCTGAGAAAACTGTTTGAAACTGAGTGACTAATACAGCCGTCTTGAGTGTTGACGGAATTACTTTTCTCTTCGGGTTTGCCAAACATGGTACTCTCTCTCTCTCTCTCAAACTCAGTTGCATCCTTTCCTACTTTGGACATTTCTAAAAAAACAAATAGACGTTACTCATAGCTCCAGCAACTCCTTACCTAAGTTGTGCTACCGTGGGTTACAATAATCCTGCGATATACCGGATGTATGTGTCACATGGACCCAAGGAAATGCACACGGGTGAGCTACCATATTGTACTTTACTCATGTTTTGCGTCCACGATCATCGCACGCCGTGTTCTTCTTTATGCTTGCATTTGATTATTTACACGTTATTGATTAACAGTTAACTCGATAGACGTTTGTTAACTGACTGACATACATTTTGCCTTTTTAGTACTCCCCCAACTAACCTACGGTATTTGTCGAGCACGTGCTTTTTAACCGGTGGTAAATCTTTGTTCATTGCACTTCACCTGAATTTGCTTTCAGACTTACTAATCTTCATACTAAGTTTGATGCACCGTGTGATATCATTTACAGTAGGTGTAATAATCGACCGTGCAAGGAAACTTGTGGACACAGCACAGTATGTAGCTGATTAAGCACATACCTAGTCTGGATGGACGTTCGGTACACATCCCATATTTCGAAGGTTATTCACACACCAGTTGCTTCAACTGGTATGCTTAATGTCCAATTGCTTGACGACGCCGGATGTTACTTATGAGCCAACACTGAGCGCGAAAATTAGAGCTTCCTTCTGAATGCACATTGGAACAAGTGCACAGCAACCTTACTTTCCTCTTAGAAGATGCAGTTAAACTGTAATTTATGGCGGATAAATCAGTCCCATTCGACAGAATGCAGTGACTAATGCTAATCACACTTCATGGGATATCAAGTTAGGCAACCGAGTCGTATCTCTTCTGTTCGCATCGGCTTTGTTCGGCAGGTTCCTTTGTGTGATCAGCACTTTGTTGATTTAAATGCAGGCTTTTGGGTACGGATTTGACTAAAATTGTTCGCGCTGGCAACGAACCATGTGGTGAAACACGAAGTATCGTGTTTACTACAGTCTAGTACACTATGTACACCGAAGTAAAGAAGACTGATTTTTAGTTATTGGAGTTAATTGTTAGTATATTAATACTGATTGTTACTGACTGCCGCTGATACACTGTGTAGTGGCATGGTTCATTAGCCCAATCAAACAGGATCTGGCGCGAGGATTTCTGTAGCAACTAGGTCCTACCCATGTTCGGTGGCAGGCAACCTCAGTAGATGGTGGACATATGGACAAACTGCTGCGATTTGTATGGGAAAGTTTTATCTTACTCTCTAGTCTTAATGGGTGTAGGGAAAATGAAAACATAAACATATAGCAAATTTGCTCCCACTTTAGAATATTCACTAATGTTTGCGTTAACCGGAGACCTCATGATGTAGGTACTCGAACCAAACTCCTTCTAAATGTGTGGAATCACTGTGCCACGCATCGAGTTTTGCAACTGCTACTATTCGAATATCAATTCTGCAAACCGTTTCCTGCTGCACCTACACAAATATATACCAGCAATTTTAGAACCGTCGGCGTTTGGTAGAACATTTATCTAGCAACCTAGTTTTGTATAAATGTATTATCTCGATAATATGGCCAAGACCATACACGAATGAAAAATATATCTAGTGGAGTCTAGCGATTTTTCGCAATATTTTCCTTCAATATGATTAGTTGGGCCTAGCATTTTTGACTGCGGATAGCAGCCTCCGGTCCATCATTAATGGCAATGGACAAGATCATTTTTCTTGGATTACTTTGTTCATTGTAAGTATTTGGTGGAAGTTTACGTACTATACAGCTTCATTTCTGATTCCGGAATTTTCGAATATAAATACTACTGTTATCACCGGTTGTTTTCGCCGATCGTGCTACCGCCACTTTCTCTAGGAATTTGTGGCCATCTTGTTTTCGGATCACTCACATTGCCGAAACAATCTCCAAAATTGTTGGATATTGTGCAAATGCTCTCACGTTTGTTTCGTGTCAAGTTAAATACAACATTTCCTGTGTTCGATTATCAGTTGAGCAATTTCGTCGTCTTCATGTAATCCAAAACGATTTTGTTCAAACTTTCTGTGAAATTTGCCGAAACAACATACAGCCAGGAAGAGTAATGCCGATGTGTAGGTTTCATCATTCCGTCACGAACAGCTCCGTGTGTTTATCCCAAAAATCAAGCCCGTAAAGCCAACAGTTATTAGCTCAGTCCTCCTCCACCCGTGCAAACTCATCGGCACGAAGCCCAACACTTTCGCGAAGCCTGGTTTCACCTGGCGTAAACTGTTTACCTTTTTGTGTCCTACAAGCACTGACGTCCCAGTAGGTGAAAGCCTGCGTGCTAAAGACCAGTGGAAAGAAAAAGAACGAAATTACGAAAGAATATTGAAAGTTTAACTTCTCTAAATTAACAACTAGCTAAAACACGTGAGGCTCGTAATATACCCCGTCCTGCAAGATCAACCTCGTCCTACCGCAGGCGTTATAACCTCGTGATCTTCCACGCTACGGAATCCAGTGATCCATCACACCAAGTGCGCCACGCACACCATGAGTTTTTATAGAGTCTACTTGACAGACTCGTCGACGCTGGTGAGGGCTCGGTAAAAGTGAGGCAAATTACCTATCTTAGGAAACAAGGTGACCCGAAAAACCGGCCTATGAAAATCTCTTTTGTGGCCAAAGCCAGTCCAAAATTGATCCTGTTCCTACTAAGTAGGCTGAAAGGTTTGAAGACGCATGTTCGTCCAGACCTGATTCTGTAGACCGGGAACGGCTCAATTCTGCCATCATTGAGCTGAAAATACGGACTGGTGAGCTGAAACAAATCTCCGTATGGTAAATTTCTGGTGGTTTCAAACAATTTGCGAATCATGATCAAAAGTTTGCTTTCCCTTAATGCACGCCCAGCGGTTCCTGCTGCTACCAGCGTGTGGTCATTACCAACTTTTGCAGTGTTATGAACAAACGCGGTGAGCTTTGTCGTTTCGTTGCGTCTGAGCCGACGTATTAGGACTCGCAGGGACATCGCTACATTCTGAGGTATACACACAAGAAATTGAACTCAGCGAGTACTCGTGCTTCTGCTGCGATAGACTAACGAATGCCCGCGGTGGCATCTTACTCTAGATCCTGTCTTTCCCGCGTGAGACGTGAGCACCTACCGAATTGAGCTATTGTGGTGCTCCATCCACCCCATCTTCGAACCCACAAGAGTCGTCCATAGTTTCGTCTTATCTGCGATTTTAACTGTTCTCGAGTATGAAGGCCTGATGTGCATTTGATGCCTGGACAAGGTGAGGTTAAAGCAAAGTTCGTGGATTAGGTATTAAACTACTACATCGCAACATATATGCTAGCCAACACACATAACAGTACCCTCAGCCCCTTGATGTTTTGACCTGATGTTATCAAGCTACGAACGAGTGCGTGACGTTCGGATTTTAGAGCCCTTGGCTACAAGCGATCACTCAGTCCCTATAGCTGATATGAACTTACCTTTGCAGTATCCACGTTCGATGAAGTCAGCTTAAAACTACTGGGAAACGGACTTCGACGGTCTAGCTCAAGCCGTCAGACAACTGGATTGGTCTCTGTCACAAGCTGCATTTTTGAAAGACTGCTGGACATTTATAAAAGGTGACGTCATTGTGTTCTCAATTGTGCACTTGAAGTGTCGGAAGGTTGGACCGATAAGACCTCATTGGTTTGACAGCGAGTATGGAAAGCTGGCTAGGAGACTGCGCAGACTATGGAACAGCTTCCTCCACTTTGGCTATGACAATGACTACAAAGCGTATAAAAGTCAGTGGAACATATGCAACGGTGCAAAAAGAAAAAGGCGCCGACATTTTGAAGAGCAGCCTACAATCGCTGCAAAGACCGTCCCAAAGAGTATCTTTGCTTACTTGAAATGACACCTGAAGCCGGCAAATGATGTGCCAGTGCTGGATGACCCGCACGGAAAGCCGCTAACCTCCAGCAATGAGCGTGCATCTACTTTGGCGGCGCACCTCGTTTCTTCATTTGCAAATGTTTAGGTGTCTGTGCCGAATTCGACCTGTACCTCTTTTACCGAACTCGACGGTCTGGATTGCGGCGTTGAAGAAGTATGTCAACTACTCGCCAGCCTTGATGGCACCAAACCTGCCGGACCTGATGTGGTCCACCCAACGATTCTATAGTCTCTTCCGGACAACATCTCAACTGCCATGACTGAACCTTACAACAGGTTTCTGTGCGAAGGTTCGTGGCCGATTTACTGGAAATGTTGGGTGCAGAAGACTATTCGGAAAGGCGGCGCCACTAGCAAAGTAGACAACTACGGGCCAACTTGTCTGACACTTATGGTAGCGCGAACGACACGGGAGGTAGGGGCAGAGCGTTTATTGCCAAACAATGAACAATTGACAACGCCCAAATGTGTACAGATATGGACCATGTTTACTTCCCACGACGCAACGTGGATGAGAATTTGTGTGACGAGCCATTCCGTGTGCCTACGAGTTTGAGCTTCGGAACAACCCATCCAGGTTTCCATCCCGTATCGCCGTTTCGCCGTATCCGCTCTTAGCCATCCTTGAGTCGTTCGAAAGCTCGCGATCTGTTCTCCCGTGGCTGCGTCACTCGGCTCGCGTGCAGTCATGTGGGCTTCGCTAGTGGTGTATTTGTCTGATTCTTTGCATTCTCGACAAAATACCTCTTTCGTTGTTCTGACCCTAGACTGGTTACCAGATGTCACTCGTGATCCGCTGTCGGCTCAATTCGCGAGACTCGCAGTGCCCTGTCGCATCTCATCTATTGCGCCTGTTGGTAATTCTCTACTATCCCGTTGGTTGATGCTATTTTATCGTGATATTCCATACCTTACTGGCACATTGAATTCGGATGCTTGCGACACGGTCTCGCTTGTATGATTCTTGATTGGTATGACTTCCAACCAGCGAGTGAACCGGTTGCTCATCACTAGTACGTAGCTGTTTCCTGATCGACTCACTAATAAAAGCCCACAGCCATCCAGCCCTCAACACTGACGTAGTTTTTTGACTTCTATAGATCGCACCGTCCATCTCGTTGCATCCATCTCCTCACTCATTTGGCAGCTTGCGCATTCCCAGGTGCATGCCGCTACGTTCTACCTCAAGGTAGGCCAAAAGAACCTCCTCCGCAGTAATACAAAGACCCTTTCGTATCCTATCTGGACACCATCATGAGTTATTAGCGTCTCCCTCTTTTGCGGAATAGGTGAAACAAAAGGTGGTATTTTTCCGTCGGTCGCAATCACCACATTAACTTTGTTAACCCCCAGTCTTTTCCAGATCCTAAGGAGTACCTCCGCCTGTCCTGATGTGGCCTCCGGCTTAGTGCCAGCCTGTAAGTGAGAGAACAGTAGTTTCACGAATTCATCTGTGCTTCGATCGCCCATCAGGTTCCTATCCTCCAGTGTGACCGCACGCACCAGTATGGCACCCTCCGGCATGAGGTCCTCCAACGACGGGCGTGACAACATATCGGCTAGCATGTTCTGGGTCCCGTCTACGTGCACAGTTGTCACGCTACATGCTTGCAGTCGGTATGCCCACCGCGCAAAAAGTTCCAGTAGGTCTTTCGCTGTCATCAACTATGAAAGTGGCTTGTGGTCAGTGACGACTCGGGATTCATTCGCTAGTAGGTAAGTTCTCCACTTATCCATTGCCAGCACGATGACCAGACATAATTTCTTTGTCCTGGAATACTTCTGCACCGCCACACAGTACTCTACTTGCATATCCCATCACTCCAGCTGGTTGTGACAATACCGCACCGATTGTCACATTAATTGCATCGACTGTCACAGTAAAGCTCTCAGCTGGATTGCGTAGCCGTAGGCATGTTTGGGCTTCTGCTTTGCATGCCTTTAGTTGGTTAAAGGCTGTCCATGAGAAAGGTTTGTCTTTGTGAAGCAGCTTTAACAACCGTCTGATCCTCTCTACAAAATGGGGCACAGACTTCGAGTCCTAAGCCACCAAGTCCAGGAAAGAAGAGAGCTAACGTTTGGATTTGCACACGGCGGAGCTCTTGATCGTTTTGCCTTTCTCCGGAAGCGGATGGACTTGACCACTGCCCACAAAGTGGCCCAGATGCACAATCGACTTTCGAGAAACCTGTGACTTCTTGAGACTGAGTTTCAGGCTACTTTCTCCCAGTCTTTGTAGTACTGCTGCAAGTCTGGTATCACGTTCGTCACTGTCTTGGAGAAGACGATGATATCATCACCATAGACAACCACGCCCAATATGTCCTCCAGGACCATCAGCAATAGGCGTCTGAATGTAGCTGCGGCGTTGCACAATCCAAAAGACCTCAGAAAATCCTACTGCTGGCCATTCACACTAAAAGTCATATTGTGTCGATCTTTCTCTGCAATGCTAGGTGTTGTGAAGGATGGAACAAATTTCTTCCGTCTGGGGCATTGGAAACGCATCATTCACTATCATTCTGTTCAGTTCTCTACAATTAATGCAAAGGCGATAGGTGCCGTCAGCCTATTTCGTAAGCAGCACAGGTGAAAATACGGACTGTGTGTTCGCCTAACGGTTCCTTTCTCTTTCGTGTCTGCTACCTGTTTCTGTATCTCCGTCACCGTATTCTGCTGTTTTCTTCTGAAGATCAGTTTGCACTGCACTGCAGGGCTTAATTGGATTCGATGTTCCATCCAGTAGTTGAATTCGTAATCCTCATCTGCATCATTGAAAAGCTGGGCATACTTGCTAAGCACACACCGTATTTCAGGGTCCTGACTATCAGGCCGGACTTTGAGACCTACCGGGTCTGCTCTTCCAGAGTTCATCTCATTGTACTCCTTGCCTACGATTAACAACTCGTTTCGTAAATCCATTGCAGTAACGAGCCGTTTGAGAATGTCGTTGCGATGATTGTTTCAGTGGCCTCCTCCACGATGAACATAGCATGGCTGATGAGCGTTTCTCCCATCCTGATGCGCAACCGCTGTGTGCCCGTCACAGCCCAACGAGGTCCACCGACGGTCCGCACCACGATCGACGACTGATTTACTGGAACTGCTTGGAATCTTTTGGTACTAGACACTAGCGCTTCTGTGTCAACTATGGCACGGACCGACACACTTTCAATATTATAGGAAGAAATTCACTAGTTAACTTGAGAACCGGTACGCGCCACCTACTCGACCAGGACAGAGAGAAACAATGGCACAAATTGCAGTTGGTACAGGATCTTTCCAACTCACCCATCTAATTGCATCGGAAACATCGGCGACCGTTCCGGCTTGCTTGTTCATTGCTTTGTGAAATCTCTACCGGAGTCTCCCTCGACGACAGCTTCTCCACTATTCCGGACAGTTGGTTTACTCTGGGTTCCAACTGGGAACGCTGGACTCTCCTCACTGTCACTCGCTCCAACAAATGCTGGGCAACCGTCGTGAGATCCTCGGCCTTGCTCTCTCCAACCATCGCTTTCAATGTTACTTGTGATGAAGTGTGTCCGAAGGCTTCGCACAATTTTATGTTAGAGTAGCCGTTCGCTTGCGTTTTCCTTCAAATCGGAGAGCCTAATCGTCAAACGTATGTCCAGGAGCTGGATAAACAACATCAAGTCTCCCTGTTCCTCCCATTTGGTTGGGTGAAATTTCACCAACGCTCATAGTTTATTGCCTTTCTTCCCAATTCTGCACACATTGCCGCTCCCATCTTAGCTAATTAACAACCGCAATTAGTCTTCCGAGCGAGCAACTACAACGCACCTCGCTCTTCTATCCAAGTGGGTACCCATAGTAGTTGGCAAATTGGCCTTACATTCGATCACGTTGCATGTCACCATACATCCAAATTCATCGAGCCATGTTTCCACGTCCCCATGCGCGAAATACGCCGGCCAGGTAACTTTATCTCGATGGGTCACGGCACCACCGTAGCGCGAACGACACGGGAGGTAGGGGCAGAGCGTTATATTTCACCACTATTCGATTCAGCGAACGATTGTACACTTACGATGACAAATCACATTTGTGCGTCCGGCAATATCGTGAGTCAGATATTTTAAATGTTACACTAGGACGAGAACGATATTCACGGGTGACAATTTTTATAAGGTTTTCCTTCATATCTTGAAGGATTTGTAGATAATTCATTTCTACTCGCTCAACAATACAGTATTCATCGTTCAAACTAAGCTGGGAGCAAGAGGTATCATATTATTATGAGTAGAATTCCCACTTCCTGATCATCTCGTTTCGCTGTGCTCCGACCAAAAGCATAGCTGGTCCCGTGATGACGTCCCCCTTGCATGACAGGCCTGACAACAGTTTTTGCGGCGAGAAAAGTTATTGTCAGACCGAACGCTAAGAGACAACCTCTTAAACGACGGGTTACTAAACGCTAGTATTTTTTTGATTTGTTGCGCAAGCTATACCAGACGAGTGTTAGAAGCAAAAGTCACTCAAGTAGATGCAAAAATGAGACCGTTCAATTTTTGTCCATGCAAACTGTGGAGAACGTGTGAAAATTCGGAACATTTTCCAAGGGCTTTCAGTGGACTTAATCTCACAAAATATACTCTGAACTGACAGTGATCTACTGAAGTCATAACGTTTTGACAACAGTCATCCAGGCTGCTGACTGAGTGGCACCTTGTTTTTACCCGTCGCCTTGTCAGAACCAAAGAATTGGTGTAGAATACTAAAATTGGGCAGCAAAAGGAAGTCAAAAGCAAGGGGAACAGTGGAATAAGAGTAACCGGTTAATATAGTATTTCGTTAATGCTTTATACAGCAGGGTCAGCGTTTCTGTCCAAGCAAATAAGTTCAGCTTCTTGGTTTGGCTGGTGTGGGTTTCTGTTGTACCATCTGAATTCATAAGTACGAAACTAATAGCATTCGAATGCTCACAATGAACGCTAGAAATCCACCTTAGCTAATTTGTTCACTAGTTCGCAACTCCCATCATTTTGGTGACCACCCAATATGGCAATCAAAAATCAACTCCTGCTAAAGACGTTTTCTACCCGATCTACTTGGTACGGAACATGAGCGATTAGATTCCTTTGAAATAACAATGCTGCATACGCAGCGTTTACCTCTTGCAGGCATACATACACACACGTCTCGTCGGTTTTAGTGATGTGCTATTTAGTTCCGTTGTAGTTCCATTTGTGCGCCCACAGTGCGAAGCATATGTTCTTTAGGTCAACTCAGTACTGCCATATTATTGACCCATTTGATAAGCATGGTTTCCTGATTTAGTCCATCAACCCACTGTGTAAGTACATTCAACTGGACGCTGTCTACTGCATGGTAGATGCTGTACACTAGTTTCGAGTATGCCAACTTTGCTTCAATTAAATATACGCTGCCCAGCAATTGTTCTAGCAAATTGTGTCCAGTGCTCTAGCTTGCATCATTTAGATTATCCGTGTTGCGTTCCCCTACAGACGCGCCTTATATGAATTGACCTATGGAACAGTGAAACAATGGTTTATTAAGGGTAAAAATGACAATGCTTAACAAGTCCCGTGGGATGGCAATTATTGCGAAGTTGAATGGCATGATAAAATGAGAAGCTTTTTGGTGGACTCACCATGGACTTCTGTAGAATAGCCGGGATGTTCGCGTATTAAACGTATAAATCCATAAATACATGGGTTGGAAGTGTGGCAAGAAACCGTTTGATTGCGTTTTGTAGCCCTTGGCTAACAATTCATAAAATGAAATGTGAATGTGACAACGCATCGTCAACTCGTTTTTTAAACATCGCCAGATTGAGAGCAGAAACGACATAATTAGGGAAGGTGTTCCAAGGCTGGCACACGAGGAGGGAAAAGAAATTTCTACGACATTCAAGCTGGCTATACTGAATTGTCAGTTTCAGAGGGTGACCTGTTAGGTTGTTGTTGTGGTTCAATTCAAGCAGCGGACGACAAATGTGGTTAGGGTGCTTCAGAATCTGGTAATCCATTATGAAATCTCCCCGCAAATCCGATATCGGCTGCTGTACATTCCTAGAGATTTCAGCCTTAAGTGATAGGGCAGATGAAAGAGGACCCTGACGTCATTGCTTGATCTTCGTTGAGGAATCTCAAGAGTTGCAAGATCCTGTTTCTACCACGGTTGCCAAACCTTAACAGCATATTCCACTTGCGGTCGCACGTAGGTGTTAAGCATTTGGGGAAAGATTGAGGGTTCAAACAGACCGTTGGCTCTGCGAAGAAGACCGAAATGCTGATTGCCGGTTCTCCTCGCCTTCTCTGCATGATTTTAAAACGCGAGCTCTTCCCGTACCAGTGCACCTAGGTCAAACTCATGAGAGACGTTCTCCAAGATGTGGTCTCCAAACTTGTAAGCGCTCACCGGCTGGTGACGCTGATGGATCACCTTGCACTTAGCTATGTTCAACTGAAGCAGGTTCCTCTTCGACCATTCATAAAGGCAATCTAAGTAATATTGGAGTAGACCGTGATCTTCATTGTTACTAATCACCCGCCATATCTTGACGTCATCGGCGAAAAGCAGGAAAGTAGAGGAGATAACTCTTGCCAGGTCGTTGATAAACAATAGGAATAAGCGCGCTCCAAGCACTGAGCCTTGTGAGACACCACATTCCACCTCAGTCGGGTTAGAGAGTGATCCCCTAACACGTACTTCAAGCTTCTGTTGGTAGAGGAAGATGCCAATCCAGCCAGGTACAGGGCCTCCGATTCCGTAGCTCTGTAGCGGTTGAAGTAGCATGCGGTGATCCAGGCGATCAAAAGCTTTGGAATAGTCCAGATAGATGACGTCAACTTCGACCCCATCATCAGCCACTTCCGTCCAACTGCCTCGTGCAATAAGTAGATTGGTGGAGTATGACCGGCGTTGACGGAAGCCATGCTGCTCCAGTGCCAAGATGTTGTGTTAATCCAGATAGTCCATTAGAGACACAACGATGACCGCATCCATCACCTTCGCGAGCACAGGTAGGAGAGTCGCTTTACGATGGTTTACATGCTCTGAAATGCTACCGCCTTTAAAAATTGGGGTGATAGTACCACGCTTTCACCTAGTGGGGACTAGTTGTTCATCAAAGCACCTTTGGAAGAACTGTGACAGTGGTTCAGCTGGCTTGTTGTTCACAGCCTTCAGTGCCTTCTGGCGGATGTTGTCTGCTCC
Organism: Dicrocoelium dendriticum; assembly: GCA_944474145.2. Lineage (NCBI taxonomy): Eukaryota > Metazoa > Platyhelminthes > Trematoda > Plagiorchiida > Dicrocoeliidae > Dicrocoelium > Dicrocoelium dendriticum. Next base: position 37,672,684 of record OX104059.1, on the reverse strand, counting down.
CGGCGAAATATGATCGCGCAGTGCGAATAATTTTCTTAGCACAATTGCTGGGTTGCAAATTACATGTGTAAATAATGGAGTCGGTAATGTGCATGACATTAGGGGACAGGTAGAGGCTGCGAGTTCGAAAATTGTGGCGTAATGTGGCCGCAGGGTATTAGCTGCTTCTTCGGCACTTTGTTCTCTGCCACCTGTCGTGAAAAGTGGAGGGATTCCAAGCTTTAGTTTATGAAGGTTACTGACATGCCTATGTAGCAGTTTATTGTTTGCCAGGAATATTTTGGCTAGGCACTGTTGATAACTTACTTTGTACTCACGGACAAGTGTGGTGCAATGGTTGCGATGGGTTAAAAAATTGCCCCAAGTCTCTGAGTCGGGGTTAATCTTGTTAGCACGTCGTGTTGCATCTCTTACCGCCAGGCACTTTCGAGTCCTGCTACTTAAACTTGAAGCCATTTTTTAGAACAGCATTTGTTTGGATTTCAGTAGGCCGCAATGATTAAGGTTTCTTAAAATGATACATGTGATCAGGTTATCTGGGTGATATATCGCGTGCGGTTGTTTGATTGCAAAAGTGGGAACGCACAGCATCCGAAACAATGTGGCTCAAAAGCCACTTCTCCTCTCCAAACAATTAGCGCAAAAGTACCATTTAGGAATGGTGCTAATCTATTCAAGTCAATAATACTGTTTTATGCACCCGTGATGTGTGCATTTTCAGCGTTCGCAAAGATGTTATACGAAATGACAAAAATACTACAAAAGCGACGGGGCAGCAGCAAACGGAAAAGCTTAATAAAAAGCGTAACTTCACTGGCAGGATTTACCGGGAAGTTCTTGAATAATATCATTTTAATCAAATAGATATCTGGCTAAACGGGAATGGCAGACGAACCATGATATTTCGTGCAGCAACTATTGCTTTGTACTTTTGTCTGCTCGACAACATAGATTGACAAGTAGAAAGCGCTGTGTGAAGTGGGTGGTTAATGTCAGTGAGCATTGTTGAAACAAGTTTAGTGCTTGAATTGACGTGCATCGGCACTGTTAGTTTTGCCAATATGGGCTTTGGATTATCACTGCAGCGAGATAAGTGCATCAGTAACCTGTCAAGCAGCTTGCAATGCTTACGCAATAGGCCTGGAAAAATCACAGTAGAACAGTATGTACATTGTGGTAGAATGCAGGCATTGATGAACTTCAGAATCAAATTGTATGGCACGCAGGCAAATCGCAATCGAGCGCCGTAAAACGAAAGTCGACAGACTTTGAAGACTAATTGATTTACCTGGAGTGACTAGGACAAATCGTGGCTCAGTGTAACTTCAACATACTTCAATGATGTACAGAATCTCAAACTATCACATGGAATCTAAAGTCTGGGATATTCCGCGACAAGTTCTTGGTGACAAGCTGAGTTATGCAGTGAAAAAGACTATCCTTACACTTAGCTTCAAGCAGCGGGCGTTTGACTATTTCACTAATTCGTGTAAACAGCCATGCAGCTTGGCTGAGGAGGCCAAAACCTGGTGATTCACGGCAATGATAACTACATCTACATATTTTAGAAAATAGTTTCTTCTGGGACGGATATAGAGCAGAAGAATGGTGATAAATAGCTGCTTGAAAGACACCGGATTTACTTGTAAGTGGTTAGGAACTTTAGCCGCCAAACCTGGTGAGTTGAGTTAGTCGGGCGAAATAATCGTTTAGCAAGGATACTAGGGAAGGTTGAATACCTGACGTCTGCAGGGCTTGTAATAGCAATTTGCGGTTAGCACAGCCGAACGCGTTTGAGTAGCCAAGGAACCAGACTAGTGTGGGTTTGCTCTTAATCTCTAGCGACAAAAAAACCGAATGCACTAGACAAGCCACTGCGTCTTGTATGGATCCTGAACCTCCTTAAGCCAAACGAAAGGAATTAACCAAGTAAGACTGGGCCAACATTTTTTCAAGAATGATTTTCTTAAATACCAGCAAAGCCACTGAGAAAGATGCAATAAGCCGATATTTGCCCGTCCGTCTAACCGATATTGGCTTTATAATGATCATCCACCAACCATCCGCGGTTTTCCATCGTCTTAAGCACATTGAGTTTAGTTTGGCTAGATGCTGAGTTAAGGAAGCGACACACTGTTTCAGGTCAACGGGAGACAACGTAACTGGTCCCCATACCTTGCATGACTGCAGCAGGGCTAGCTTTTGTGCAGTGATATGTCGTCGACAGGAGGCAGTGAGTCAGTAGACCACTGAAACGGTTCAGCTAATGAGTCAGGGAACAAACCACTGCCAATGCCATATCAGAATTCGTATTTGACAGCTGACTCAGCTGAGCTATTTCGTCTTCTGCCAAAACACAACTATCGTTTCCTAGGATTGTCTGGACACTATCGTGACTGAGGTGCGAACTTCGTCTTCTACACGAGCAGAAAGGCGCTTCACTAAAGCACGATATTTACTTTTGAAAGCACTTTCCTTGAGCGTACGAAGATACTTGAGATGATGTGAAGAAAAGTAATCAGCACAGATAAAAATGATCTATATCAGACAGCAGAGATCACAACAAAAGTTCAAATAACTCGTCACTTATTCACAATATCTTGCTATATTTTTGTCGAAAAACAAACTAAATTCTGTGGAAGTTGCCCTTTTTCTCAGCCGCGCTATGTTTAAAGAAAGAGATTGTCTTCATTCCATCTGCTATCATCGCAGCGAGTGGCATTCCTGTGGTTTGTGTTACTACGGACAAATGGGGATAGCTTAACTATAGAATAATCTAAACCGCCAAGTAGTGCTCGTTTACAGATCAAAAATAGCTATAACTTATTGACAAATACTAAATCCAGGGTTACCTTAAATCTGGTGTGACGTTTTGCAATATTTTGTAGCCGAGTAGTTGCGAGGAAGTGGTGTCAAATCCATCGAAATCACCTGCGAATAATGCACAGGGACTGGCTGATTTTCCAAATAACAGCAGGCAAAAGATAATGGCAAAATATCTTTGCTTCTTAGTGGGGACAACTGGGGGATATATATATATATATATATCTATAGGCCTGTGAAATGGAGCCGTACCCATTCAGACATTTTGATTTACACTTTAGAATCCAGCAGTCGATAGGTTGATACTTTTCACTGATAGGCACCAAGAAGCATTAGGAAAATGTATGCTACTCTAGCCCCGATTCCGGTTGGTGCATGAGCGATCTGCACGAGAACAAATAAAACCTTCACTTGCAACAAAGGCGTCTTTTGCATCTTTATAGGTCGAATTCGATTGCAGCATTTTGAAATCGACAAATAACAATCTTTTTAGAGTTATCCATTTTCCCAAGAGTGAACGGAGAGTTGCAATTCGAAAAGTGGGTAAACTCATGCCCGTCAAGTTTCCCATCTGCACTACCATGTTCCACCTTGTAAGATGCTTTCCATAGATTTGCACCGCTTTTTGTAAGATATTCTTACTTTCTTCCTGATAGACAGTTTATTGTTGCTGAACTGCGCGGAAGCACGTGACAACTTCTGGACATGGAGGGTATAAGTTATCATGGAAGTCATTGTAGAAGAAACTGTAAGAGAGTAAAAGATAGGTATTAGTAACTATCTTCGAAAATATGCCTGCCGATATTTCCTTGAATGAGGAAAATATTAAGCATGGCCAAATTTGAAGGCTTCGCTTGTAAAAATGCATTGAGCTATAAGATGCCATCATATACTACGATGAGGGGCACTTCAAAATTACTGTCTGCCAGACTCAACAGCATGTTTGATTAAGCGCATTTGGAATATTTCCCTATCATAGCCAGTGTGCATCTGGAGTAAGTCTAAGAATCATTTAATATATTGCTTATGCAACACTGTTCAACATTGAACCGCCATGGGCATTAACGTCGCATGCGACTTGATTCCATTGTTATGGGACGATTGAAAGCAGTCTCCTTCTTCTCTTTAAGAATGAGCAAATCTTTATATATAGTATCTTTCTTTAACTGGGATAAGGGATAGCCATCCCATTCTTACTGGCTGCTACCTGTTACCAACACAGCTTAGTAATCATAAAATCCGATCGAGTTTTTTATTGAGACCTGCCAATCTGTGGCACAAGTACAAATTCATCTAAGCACGAGTGCTATGTCACATTTTGAGCATCTTTAGAGACCGAATGTGCTAATGACACACAGCAGTCCTCTAAACCAATCACCAAATCTGGCCTAAGCAAAATTTGAACAGCTATAAATACATATCAAATTATCTTTTTATCATTCCTCATAAATTGGAAACAGTATTATCAGCATTCCTACTGAACGGATGCTTTGTGAGTGAGCGCGCCGCGGGACTGTGCGAAAATTGATGATCTGAAATTTTACAGCCTCCTTTTTCTTAAAATAGTATGCACTATAGAAACAATAATACTATTTATATGTACAATTGAGCGAGCCAACTTATTGGTAGTAAACCGCTGGTCGATAAGTATACAAGTTAATTTAAGTAAACTCATTAGGGCCACGTTAATTCACATTAATGTTTTTTCAGTATGTCACATTTTTAATATTTACCCAGTTATCCCGGCATCATAAGGAACATACTCAGAAATCGAATCACTTCCTCAGGGTGTTGCAGGTGTTTAGTTGAAAAAAGTGCATCCAATGACCTTGTTTACTTCAGCTGCGTTATCTCGTTGCCATGGCTGGGATCACAATCAGCATGGCGCGATTTAGCCTAGACGAGACTGGCTGTTACTTGTGACCCTGCTGTTGGATATGTTTATTTGTGGCGTTTGCTTGAACTTTTGTCGGAGGGAACAATGAAACAACATCCTGACGGTGCCGTTTTCCGTCTGGGACGAATTAATGCATGACACCATCCCCATTTGCTCTTTCTGTAGTTAGTCACATGAACAACACCGCATTCCCATAACCGACAGACCTGGCAGGTTTTCGGCGAGTTTCCTAGTTGTCAGACTGTGGAGGCAGATTTTTCCGGTTTGATTGTGTCTTGGTAAATCTGCCACTTTTAATTCACTTTCCGCGGCCTATATACGAGCCGAGTGTAATGAACAATGTCAACTGCAACTAGGGATTGTTTTGTCAATGCGAGCTATGAGGCGAGTGTGGGGATTTGGTTCCATCCTCAAAATGACAGAATTTACTTATAATAATAATAGGTATATTTTTTATCGATTGAGATACTGTAGCCGTATTTGGCACAGATCATATCTTACAGAATATGTCATGCTCATGCATGAATGGTAAACAGTTATATGACTTTCATAGCTTTTGCTGTTTCAACTGTTTGTATTAACTCACAAGTGTTTTTCTATGCACTGTGCACTACTTGGAATAGTGAATGGTAACAGCACTAGGGGTGTGTCACACAGTATGACATTTTTTGGTTTCACTCATCAGATGTTGTCGACCTCTTCTTGGTACAATTCATCAAGCGAGCTCACTCAAGAGATCAGGGTCATAATCGTGTCCAAATATAGGTAGTTGGTGAGCTTAACTCGAAAAGTCGTCGCCCCCTCACACGATCGGATTGTGACTGGGAGCTTAGTCCACAGGACTAAAATACATTAGACTACGCTGGTTGCTGGAAAGCTTTACTATTTTGACTTACGCATTTCATCGGATCAAATGATTCGCTACAGAACAATGAAACTTGATGTCAACCTTGACGGTAAGCACAAGGATAAAAATACAACCAAAGTGGATGATTACGAATGAACTTACAGTGCATGAATGAGAGGAGAGTCGGGGTTCATCACACAGCAATTCCTCATACCGTTTTACTATATGATGTATAGGATATTATTTTTAACCCCGAATCATTTACTGCATATTTGGTAAAAGAAAGATGCCGGCTGCAAATGAAACCCTGCCGCTTCAGCTAATTTATCCAAACAAATGCTGACCGAGTATTCCCATCACTTTGGTAATTAGCGAATTGCGTGTTGTGTACAACCATCTCCTACTAATCTAGTTGACAATGATGTCTATACTCCACTGGGACTCTAGCGCATACGCTGCTTCTATCAACTCAATTAATAGAGCTACGCGTTCTGGCGTTTCATCCATTCGCACACGGTAGGTAGCTCTATGGCTGCATTTTTGCCCCTATGGCATCGTTTCAAATCTTCGCATACTCTAACCACTTTAAAATGAATGTTGGTTGTGGTCTTTGCATATTTTTCGCCAGCTCAAAACAGACAGTTTGTTGTATTTTTAGCACTGTCCTCCGAGTGAGTTACCTTTATTCCCCTCATCACAGCTGGTTTGATGGGTGTGCTGTCAAGTAGACAGGCGATAGGAGTTGTCCACCGTTGTGTATTGGCTTGCAGTACATCGCACGGTTTGATGCCTATTCTAACTAATTTATCCACCATAGAATGGCGATCACACATAGTTAGGTTTTATTATGGAATCTGAGCCGCAGTTCATTTAATTTAGCTGATGGCAAACTCTAATTTTCAACTTTCTCTATGCCCCAAACATGCCACTGCAAAGCGTAATAAGGGGTTGTGTCCATATCTAGTGTTGACCGTAATTCATGTGCTTCAGATGAGAATGATGAATTATTTTCAAGCTGCCACTCATGTTTCGCTTATCCGTTGTGGGTTTTCCCTTTGCTAGTGATGCATTGCTTTCCATTGTGCACCGAAACACTTGGACTGAAGAAGCGAACTTGTTCTGTGGTTGTGAAAATGTAGTTCGACTTCCTGTCTTCCTAACATACCTGGTGAATTATCTCAAAGTTGACTCGCCTTACACCTCTTTAAAAACAGGAGGCTATTCCTATCTTATCATTTTTTGTACATCTAGGAGACTGAGCCAGAGAAAAATCTCACTTCTATTGCTTTATGTCTACGTTCACAAAGTGAGTTGAAATAAAAATTCGCAAGTTGAGCAACTTGAGCAACCTTTTGTACCTTAATCGTAACGAGAAAGCCAAAGTCGTTGTCTCCACGTGATGATATTACAGTGAAATGTGTCGGATTCATCTAGGAAGGAGTCAGTACGATGGACTAAATTTTTGGTGCCAATTCAATTGACAAACTCGCTAATTAGATCTTAGTGGACGGAAACAAATCGCATTTCTAATTGAATGGCTTGTGACGGTTAATGTTTAGGCTGCTGTGGAATATGTTGTTGCAGGAGAGTTCACTTCGGCTAACCGCTTTAAAGGCACTGACCAGTTATGTGCGCAAACTTCAGGAACCTGATTCATAGCCTGCAATTCCCCGCATCAGTCATGACACGGAATTGTCGTTCACCCAAATGCCATAGAATTTAATGTCTAAAGGGATACAATTCGTATCACAGTGGATTTTTATTACTGCTATTCGATGCCAATCGATCGACCGTTGTAATCTGATCTTGCCTTTTTCAAAATCTCTCTGACAAAAATGTGTGATGCAAGTTGGATCCGCAACACCCAATGCTGTTTGTGCACCCCCAAAGTGAAACCCCTGACGGTTAGTGGCCGCACATATTTTACTCTAGTTCTTATCCTTCTACACAGCAATTACAGCGATCAGTTACAGTCCTCCTCTTGGAAAAGCTTACGCTGATGTTCAGGGCATCGTCAGCTATGCCGCCGTAGTTATCAGCCCCAGTGAGCAGACATCTACCTTACTTGTATGCAGACAGTACTTTTAGTTTTAAAGCCAATACTGAAAGGAACCTTCCACGCAGGAGGAAACATCTAACTTTCGAAAGCGCTGATTGTTATCGCTCTGTCAGTAGGGCACGTTATTATCTGTCTTGGATTATATCGAAAACTGTCCCAACAGGTCCAACGCTAATCTGGTATGGTGTTAATTAACAACATAAAGCTGTTCATAGTGTGTAATAGAGCGACGTTCAACGTATCGTGTATTCTACTTTAAGACGAAATATATGATGGCTACTCGTTGCAACAATCGCACATTCCGATGGATTAGTGTCCAGCACAAAAGATTAACCGACTATGAAAATGGTACCATTCACCAACTTCGGTTAATTATTTGATATTGTTATATCCTTGTATTGCCACCAGTAGACAAGTAACCTGAATTTCAGGAATAAATTTTTCTGTCCAGGCGAACCTCTGATATCTTTGAGGATAAGTTCTCTTTTACCCACATGAAACGGCCGTCTAAATAAAAAGAGAAAGCTATATAACGTAAGGACAAACACAGTGAAGTCACTCTCGGTCCTTAAAAGGAGGGAGTTGCGTCGTCATAACAATCTTCAGGGTGTAACTGAGAATATTAGTTTTTATGAAATATGGAATACGTTAAAGCGAGTTAACGGGTTTGCTCGACATACATCAACATCCTATGTAGATGGGGAGATACTGAACCATGCTTTCTGCAACTGCTACAAGGCGATCACTGGTCCATCCTTTGCCCAACAAATTGTCCACAAAATTACTGCCCCCTGCCGACAGCTGTATTGTACAGCCGTTATTAAATGTGTTTCACTCGAGGAAAACAAGCAGTCCAGACAGACTGTCTTCTAATGCTCACTTCTTGGCCAAACCTCTGGCTACTTTATATATAACACAATACACAATAAAAGATGCCGACGGCTAGAGAAGCTTCAAATTCACACCAACACCTAAAAACGTCTCAAGCAAGTATCGACCAATTATTTTTAATTTAGAGACCTTAATTTTTTCCGGAAAAGGTATTATTGAGAGGATGATGTAACAAAACCGTTCAGACAATTCTCTTCCATTTGCCTACCGTATTTCGTCGTCAGCACAAGATGCAGTGCTCATAAGTAGGGAATTTTGATATAATAAAGTGAGGTTCTTCGCAGCCAGTTTCCAAATCAGCTAGTCGTCCACATGCCCGGCAAAGTACTAGACTGCAGTTTCAGCCTGTTGGGCATCGTCAGTAGTGCACATCCATCGGATCTATCATGATTCGAACCCATGTCCACCAGCGGCTTGAACCGCCAGTCATCAGCTTATGCCACTGGGCCACGGCGGAGCAGCTTTTGATGGTCATGGGTTGGAATCCTGTTGGATCCGATGAACGCGCACTACTGACGACGCCCAACAGGCTGAAACTGCAGTCTAGTGCTTTTCCGGGCATGTGAGCAACTAAATGCTTTGGAAACTGGCTGCGAAGAACCTCACTTAATTACGTAAAAGTGCCCTTACTGGTGAGTACCTCTAAATATATCCGCCCTGACAATTTGCAAATGCTATGTCATACATGGCTACCGTTAGTGAACGCTGTGTCTTTCGAGGCCAACACTGTCCTCTGCAACGTTCGTCACTTGCATGGTAGTGGAGGATAAGATGCGCTATATCGCATTTAGCTTGTAAACCATGCCGGTCCGAAGCTGTCCCCCGTATGGCCCAATGGCATAAGCTGCTGACCGGCGGTTCAAGCTGCTGGTCGTCATGGGTTCGAATCCTGATGGATCTGATGGATGTGCACTACTGACTATGCCCAACAGGCTGAAACTGCAGTCTAGTGCTCTTCCGTGCATGTGGACGACTAGCTGATTTGGAAACTGGCTGCGAAGGATCTCACAAGACGCAGTAGCCTACCTTGCACACTCGGTTCTGTCATCACTGGATAATTAAATGAAGTTCACCAGAAACCGTTTTCTAGAACTAATCAACGCAATCGGCTGAACAAACTGTGAATTGTTGTTGAAAGATCCACTCAGTATCGGAATAGATCCGTTTATCTTCCTTTTGCTGATGGGTTCTTTTACCGGTGATACGCAGGCTATCTGAGATGAGACAGAAGCCCTTCGCCCCTGCCATAAAAACCGGTGTTCTTCAGAAAGTAATACTGTCACCATTACTATTTTAATTTACGTCAGTTCGATATCAGCACCTGAGGTGGAAACTTTGCTGTAGTAAACAGATGACACTGTCCTGGGCCTAAATCAATCAACCACTACCACTTCAGTCGTAGTACAAGATATTCTTAAACCTCATACTTTTTGGTCAAATGCCCGTGAGGTGCCATCAAAGTGTCAACTTGCAATGCTGTCCTTTTTTCACTGCATAGAATAAATCGGCATCAGCAGGTTCCACAGTATTAACCGGAACTCCACATAAATTGTGGAAAATTGCACACATCCACCTTAGTTGAGTAAGTGGGTGCCCGCATAACTACGAGTTAACTTGGTGCACTATATAAAAGAAACATGTTCATGAAGTCAGGGAATATTTTGCTACGCCTCTCAGATGCGTGACTTCTAACCATGGACCGACCTGTGAGGAATAGCTCTCAAGGAGCCCCAACCCAGTATGGCTCAGTGGGTCGACGAGGTAGGCAAACTGTCAAGCCACACTTAGGTCTAGTCTCGTTGAAACAAAAAAATATTTCCAGTAGCCCACTCGGTACTGTGGATGTGGACAAGCTTAGCGCATAGTTCAACTATCCATCATTGAACAAATTCCCTTCCCCTTTCCCCATCTCGTATTTTTCCTCCTTATTTATCCGCATTTGTGTTTACAGGGAATTCACTACACTGAAGCCAAACAAGACGAGTGGCCCTGCAAGTGTGTGCGGATGCATTACAGTCATCTCGAACGAGTGTCCCGATAGATATCTGACCAATGGACCTAGAACTGGAAGGTAGTCAGAGTAACAACACTGACGGAGAAGGAATAACTACTATATTAGTCGACAGCGTGCACATCCATGCTGTTGCAGGTGCCTTAAAATCTATTGCTTCCTCGAATATTTACAAGTAATCATGATAGTGAGTTCAAATATTTTGCACACAAGTGACAGCGCTATACAAAAGATGCTATTTCGTATCTTTTGCATTCCGTTACATTTGCTGTAAATGAAAATTTCAAAAGGTACGGCTCCTATTCATCACCAATTCCTATAGAAGCTTGGATCATCATAGATATACTTCGTTGAGGGTGAGAAACACCTCAGCTAATGTGATGCAATACAAAAAAGTGAAGAGAAAAATTATACACTACAAATAGTTAAAAAGTAGGTAATAATGAATACTGTATTTTTGGATGATGAAGGGTTCGGACGCTGAAGTTTCGCTACCCGGCATGTCGCTGATCCGGAACGATAGGCTCACAAAAGGAGGAGGGGTAATCCTGTACTACCGAAACGACTTACAGTGCGAGGCCGTGGAGGATTCAGATTCGCAGTTCCCCGACTCTCTTTGGTGCCGGTTGCAGTTAAAAGGCAGGGACGCTTGCCTTATTATCTTGGTGTACCGCGCACCTAACTCAACACCCGAAACCGACTACCACCTAATGGCTGCTTTAAGGTGCAGTTTACAACAAAAGTACACTCACATTGTTATCATGGGTGATTTCAACGTACATTGTTTAGAATCCCCTGCCACGATCGGAGAACAATTCAAAACCGATTTACAAGATCTAGTAACTACTGTTCCACTTTACAACCACATCACTTTGCCCACTCGGTTCAGAACTGGCAACACGCCATCTGTGCTGGATATGTGCTTACCAACGAGGAGCATATGATTGATGCATTGATTTTAGACTGCCCGTTGGGTCGCAGTGATCACGCAGTCATCAGTTTCAACTTCGTCTGCTATGCAGAATATCTGAATGATAACGATGATACTGTGCGAACCATCACAAGGTACGACCGACTCGCCCAGCTAGTCAGCGCCACAAAATGGTCTTTCCTCGAAGAAGAACCCCCGGAACTCGCCTGGCTCGAGTTCGTCAACACATTCAGTCAGCTGATTGCACAGGCTTCAGAGATAAAAGCTTGCAATAAGTACAAATCCGTTTCTTTTGTTAGGAGCAGAACCCGAAAATAGATGACAGTACGCAACGCAGCATGGCGAGTGTACAGAGAAGCTCCAGCACCAGAAACTTGGGACAACTACGTAGCCCAACGTAACCACTGCACTTAACTGTTAAGAGAAGACAAAGCCGCATATCAGCAGAACATTGCGGAAACCTTCAGTGCTAACCACAAGCTGCTGTACAAGCACGTTAATAGCCTACGAAAGGTGAGGCAAGGATTTCCTCCGCTCAAGACGGCTGATGGCCCAACAAGAACGTATATGGAAGCTGCAAACGCGCTGCAGATGCAATACGCCCCCACGTTTCAAAGGGTCTTGCCACCAAGCGATCTACCAAGCTTTGTATTCTGCTCACCAGGACTAACCCACATCAATTTTACCGCGGAGGCTGTATTGCAAAATCTGACTTCTCTACGCAAACACAGCTCGCCGGGTGTCGACGCCATTCGTCCTGAGGCATTGGGAGCAGCAGCAAGCCAATTGGCAGGACATTTATCTCAGTTTTTCCAGCACTGCTTAGACCAGAACCATGTTCCCGCCATGTGGAAGTTTGGAATAATAAGCCCGATTCACAAAGGTGGCAGCAGATCTGATCCCTCCAACTACCGCCCAGTAACCCTTCTTCCTATACTCTCCAAGGTCATGGAATCCATAGTTGCCGATGCACTGGTTTGCTCTCTGGAAAACTGCAACCTCATCACTCCTGAACAGCACGGTTTCCGTCGACAGCGGTCATGTACAACTAATTTACTAATTGCACGCAGTAGTTGGACCGAGGCAGCCGACGCTGGAGAAGGTGTTGATGCGATCTACCTGGATTTTTCCAAGGCTTTCGATCGCCTAGACCATCGGATACTACTATCCAAGCTGCAGCATTACGGGATCGGCGACCCTCTGTTAAGCTGGATCGCCAACTTTCTATTTCGAAAGCAATTAGTGGTCAGAGTTCGGAGCTCTTTATCGGGCCCCATACAAGTCGAGTGTGGTGTGCCGCAAGGCTCGATTCTAGGTCCACGTTTGTTTTTGGTGTTCATTAATGACCTTGCACAGGGAATCGCTTCAAACTTCCTAATGTTTGCCGACGATATCAAGATCTGGCGCAGGATCCAGACGAACGCCGACCAACATGTGCTCCAAAGTGACTTAGATACAGTGTATCAATGGTCGATCCAAAACTTATTGCATTTCAACGTCAGTAAATGCAAGGTGCTTTCCATCCGACATCAAAGCGGCTACTCATACCGACTGGTAACGGATGTACTGCAACAATCAACTCTCGAACGTGACTTGGGTGTCCTGGTTCAAGATGACTTGGGTTGCTCCAGGCAATCCGAAAAGAGCTCCAAGACCGGGAACCAACACGTTGGGCTGTTGAGGCGGGCGTTTGGACAAATAAACAGCTCCATATTTCAGCAAATGCTCAGTGCGTATGTTCGCCCCCATGTCGAATATGCAATTCAAGCCTGGCATCCATGGCTGAAACACGATCTTAATGCACTGGAGCAGCCACAACGCCGGGCATCTAAGAACGTCATTGGAATGCGCAATCGGTCCTACCAGGAGAGGCTGCGACGACTAGGATTGTTCAGTGGCAGCTATCGCAGGCTACGAGGCGACCTGATTATGACATACTTGATTCTGCGAGACCCACATCATGTGTGCCGCCCTTTACTGCAACTCAGCAGCAATACAAATCGGAGGGGCCACTCATTAAAACTCGAAGAACAATACAGTCGTCTGGAGTGCCGCAGAAATATATTTTCCATTCGTGTCTGTCACCCGTGGAATGCTCTCCTAAAATCGGTCGTCTCTGCATCGACACTAATAGTATTTAAATGACGATTGGACGATGCACTCATCCACTTACACTTTGTTACTTAACACTATGTCTCCATCCTACATCTGGAGTTTACCCTGGAATTATGTGTTGTTAACTGTGGGTGTTGTGAATCTAAGTGGATCGCAGGACAGCAGCGAAGCAAACGATAAGTCCTTATTTTCGTATTTAAAGTATAAACTATTTTACTATCCTCTTCATCATAATTGTTATGTTGATATCCCCACCAACTATCCAACGGGGCTTGTAAAGCAACGCTTCTTAACCCGTATAAATTCATTGTTCATTGTTCATTGGAATGTGATCAGAAAGGTTAAACAAAGGAAACTATGACTTGTCAACACTCTGACTGTTTTCACCTTCTTACGTGATATTGTTAAAATGTCGTTTAACTCACAGCATATTGGCACTCAAAAATGTAACATGTCTGCGGTTAATTGTTCTCGGAATGGAACATTGCAGAAATTCCCAATCAACAACAGTTTGAACGGGTACATTGAGTTGGCTTCCATTATATTTTCCAGCAAACCGTTACAGACACTATAATGATATGAAATATATCATGCATTTGGAAGACGATCTTACTTGGTGTGGGAGTATAAAGGGGAGGAGGATGGACAAAGTAACTAACAACACAAACGCTATTGGGGCAGGTTCTTTTCCACATCAGCAAGTGAGTTCAACAAAACATGTTCGTCGTTCTTGGGACCCCAGTCCCACGGTCAGAATGCACCAATGGACGCCAACTTCGAAGTGAGAGTTATACTTCCACTTGACAAACCAATCGCTTGGTCTCCCCTCCTCTTCCAACCGCACCCGAGGTGCGCAAACAACGCACCAGGGAGTCGCTACTACCAAACCTTTCGTGCAAAATGGCGCTTTCCCACATGTATATAATGTAATGCGTGACTACAAGTTGCACGTACTTCAAGCATTTATGCTGTCAAAGGTCTTCCGCAATCCCAGCCAATTGTACGGTATTGCAAGGAGTTCTTCTATCGCACGTTCTATGTTCCCTCTATGTTGAATGTCTACGTAGACCAAGCAGCTTCATCTGGTGCAATTACCACGAGGACGTTTTCCTAGTTTGTGGAACCCCAGTAATCATGGAGTTTTGAAACTCGAACGGGTATTATATACGAACTTTTCTATTGGTCAAGCTCTCGGCCCCTCTTCCTTGCACCCTTCTACGTGTAGTAATGTCAGATACTGCTTTCACCGCCCCGACAGTCTGTGCTCTTTTTGGACGCCTCTCCTCCTTAGGCTGAGTGAGGAAAGCATACCTCTTTTATCCACTAAAGCTTATCGGCCTCTCTCTACTAATTTATTCTAGTAGGGGCACTTTCCTGTAACAACGCTTTTATGCGCTCAGATATAAATTACTTTCTGCAATGTGTGCTACAATTCTAAGGTTAGCACATGCATGCGTTCTCTTCATTGGTTATACTGTTCCCCCGTTAGTTACCCGGGAAATTTTAGGATGGTTATTTTCTTTTTGTGCTTTCACCAACTATTATTTCCTGATGCTATGGAATAACCAAAGAGTTCAGCGTTTATTTTATTTCTAGCAGGCATTCTGATGAATGCTTCGAGCTTTCATTCATGACTCTTAACGATTCGATACTATCCTACCCATTTTTTCAACCTGAACCCTAGCTAGTACTTCGTACCTTAACTCCATCTTGTCATATCTGTCCTGTTGGTTAATGGACCCGAAAGTGATGATACATCAATTGCGAGACTGCTTGCCTGATTGAAAATGTATTTATTTTTATGTTGCCGGTCAATTCCCAGTTTTTCCCACTGACGCCATGGCGTTTTACATCCGCATTGTTCGTGTAAATCGGTGCAATTCCTCACACACTGGTATAGAAAGATTGTTTTGACTTATTTTGCAGTTTGCGAAAGTCATCGAGGTTTCGGGAACTCGCTCAGTTGTCTATTTGGCAAAGGAAGTTGAAGGAACACTAGGATGTGTGAGCGAAGTAACAACTAGAGTGGGGAGTGATCATGCATACGTATGCCTTGGCCCTCCAATACTCGCAGTACGTATGAAAGTACTCTGCGTTTGGCAAACATTCAACTTCAAAAGAAAGAAATCATTGGGGGATATTCCGATGCGCCGCAATCAGCGGTGCAACGTGATGTGAAAATTAATGGAGCAACCTCGTTCGCTGAAATCATTCTTGAGCATGGCCGTCAGTTAAACTAAGCAACCAACCGACCACTTTCGATTGTATTTAGATTATTCATCATCATCATCATTATACATGTCAGCTAGAGGTGGGGAAATACCTCCGCTTTTATACCGCAATACATAAAAGAAATATATACATAAATACAATACATAAAGTAAAAATAAATACGGCAGTTGCATGCCAGCTGAACTAACAGCAACGGATAGGCATCGTTCCGGTAAGCTACCAGCCAGCTACTAGGTAAAAAAAAGTATGTTTTACGCTAAGAAATGAGATCGTAGGTGGAAGGGGAGGCTTAGCGGGATGGGGAGGGACAAAGAAACTCACAACACGAACGCCACTGAGGTCGGCTCCTTGCCATGTCAGCAAGTGTATCCAGCCAAACATGTTCATCGTCTTTTGGACCCCAACTAGGGAGCCGTGAAGCTCCAACAGAGGCTAGCTCCGAAGTGAGGGACTTCATTTCTCTGGACCAAGTCATCGCTTGGCCACCCCTCCTCTTCTTTCACCCACATCCCCGATGAGCAAACAACACACGTCGAGGGAGCCTGTGGGCTGGCATACGTAACACGTGGCCGAGCCATCGGAGCCTGGTGCGGGAAATAACGGTGCTGAGCGGTTTGTTTCCTTTTCCTGGGCCGTAAACAAGGCTTCGAACACGCTCGTTACTCAGGCGGTGTTCCCACCAGATGTGAGCCAAACTGCGAAGGCACCGATGGTCGAACGTAATTAGCCTCTTCATATCCGCCGATCTTAGGAGCCAGGATTCGCAACCGTACAGTAGGGTCGAACGTACCGCTGCATTGTACACTCTACCCTTCAGGGCGAGTGTAATGTCGCGCCGCCGCCATAGGTGGCGAAAGTTAGCAAAAGCACTTCGAGCTTTCGCTATACGGCTCGTGATCTCGTCTTCGATCCCAAGGGCGCTACAGCTTCCCAGGTAATGGAATTTTTGAATGACTTCTAGCTGGTCCCCACCAAGCGTCAGCGCAGGAGGCGATCCCTACCAATCTTGGAGGAACGCTTTGCACTTCGATGGTGCAAAGCAGAGCTCGAAGCGGCTGACAGCTAGTGCTAATCTATCCAGCGCGGCTTGGCACGTCTGGGAGCTGTCACAGATGAGGGCAATGTCGTCTGCATACTCCAAGTCAAGTAGTCGTTCTCCTGGGAGTAGCTTCAAACCTTCCAAGTCATGTCCTGTAAATGCAATCTCCATGACTTCGTCAATAGCGAAGTTGAAGAGGAAAGGTGACAGCGGGCATCCTTGTCTCACACCGCTGGAGATATTGAAGGGTGACGACAGCTTGCCGTAAGCCCTCACTCTTCCCGTGCTACGCGCATATAATGCTTGGATAATATTAACATTTTTCTCGGGAACACTTTTCCTTAATAGACAATTCCAAAGGGCACATCGATCAACCGAATCGAAGGCACCTTTGATGTCGAGGAACACGACTACGGTGGGCCGCCAATATGTGTGACGGTGCTCCTACAACTGACGCAAGGTGAAGATGTGGTCGATGCAGCCACGACCACAACAAAACCCGGCCTGGTTCGACACTATGCTCCTTTTCACAAATCTGTGGAGCCGATCTGCTCACTCAACCAGCTAACTGCACCACAACTCCGGTAAGCAAACAGCCGAAGATATTACGGTGTACTTTCGTAAGGCCCATGTAGCTTTGTGAAGCCTGACTTGTATGCGGATACGAAGAGAGATGTATTCAGTAATTAAGCTAACGGTCTACAACGGCGCAAAGCGATCAGCGTTACTCTACAGCTTGAAGAGAGGATGGGAGCGCTTTTCTTTAAATATGGGTGCAAACGGGTCATCCTGCTGAGAGTGTAAATTTCAACTTCAAATGCTGACCAATCACTATTTGAGAAAAGCCTGATATCAGACTGTAAAGGCAACGCACAAATGCTGGCGATTCTAGTGCCCTGGGTGGGGAAGTTTTGAGATGGTTAGCCAAAGTATCATGACGAAAGGACGCGGAGGAGATGGGTCGGAGTACACCCGCACTTATCCATTTTTCTCAAGTGTATGTTCCTAAGCACATAGATGTACCAAATATATGTTATTGCGCGGGTTTGGGGAACAAACAGATGTGTTCAAGAGAATTGATAAGTTAGAGAGCGTGTAAGATGGTTACCATAGGAGAGAATTGGAAACTTAGGCCACCAGTGAAATTGAAGCCGCCTAACTTATTAAGTAATGAGACGTCCAACAACGACGGTCCGGGATAGAAAACGAGGAGATAAATATCGTGTGTATTAGGAGAACAGCTATTAGACATTCATTTATTGTGAACGAGCTTGATAGCTATTCTTTACTCTTCCTATTTTCTATTTCGTGATTGTTGTTTAAACGCTCTACTGGGTTAGCCCGACTGGTACATCCATGTCATTGTTAATGGACGCTCGTCGTCATGTCCTTCTCAGCAGCACCATTTGCAAGAACATATTCTATTGGTCTTTTCTTCTCATCACTGTTCTACTTGGTTATGTTAAAGGAATATTTCGTTGTCACACAATTATTGTACTAGTTTTCAACTTGTGGGTCTGCATTCCTTATTATCGTTTGTTTCGTGACTTTTGTTTAAACGTTTCACTTCGTCATTCTGATTGGCCAGTGCCCGTCACTGTAAATGGACGTTCGATTTACGCTTGGAGTCCAATGATGCTATTTTTAAGGACATACGCGATTCGCTCTTGAGTACACGGTTGCTTATTCACCGTTGCATTTGACATTTCTCCTTCTGTTGTTTGGCTCAAGTGTACTTTAGTAGCTTCCCTTCATTTTGCCTTCAAAACTGCATAGGCAACTGTGATTTTATGTATACAAGTCTCCTTCTGGCTCGTCTTTGGACTTCTTCTTGCGGTCGTGGGGTGAAGGCTTCAGCTGCGACACAACAGTGTGAAACTTGCGCACATTACCAGAGTACTGGTGGGACACAATCATAAAGGATGACAATAAATAACTTTTAGCGTCCTTAAGCAAGAAATATCTGCCCTCAGGAATCTTCACGAAGATATCGCTCATACCATGCAGAATACCGTAGGAGTTATCCAAGTTCAGATTTAGTTGCACTGCAACCTTCAGGGGCTTACATTGGTTTGTAACAAAATCAAATGTCATGAAGCCTCATTCGGATTTACACTATATATATATATATATATATATATATATATATACAAGCAACAGGCACCGTGAAAGCACATCGATTTTATAACTTAAGGTACATACCCTGGGGCTTTCGGCGGTTCTTTTAATTGGTCCCAAATCCCAGACTTCCGAAACTAAGTTTTATGTTAGATTATTGGTTACTCGCGATAATCCCATTAACTTATAGCCAAACAATACTTCCATCTTTAGTAAAGTAGGTAATCGCAACACGCTGGCTTGTGAAGCTACCTCCCCCATGTGCCGGTTGGTTGGTTTATGTTTTCCCCTTAAGGCAAATGGTTTGGCGACAGTGCTTCGGAAGGTGTAACGGTTTCGTTTAGCACCCGTTTGCTTTATAAACGCAGTGGATTCCCGTTTAACGATATCGAGACCTGGCAGATTTGGTTCCACTAAATTAGGTCACTAGCACTTACTTCACTATGTTGCAACATTGTGGTACAACGGAATGATGCCGAGGACATTGAGTATAATTGGTACCCTTTTGTAGCTTATTAAAGAGGCGAAGAAAATGAAAACTGATTATTGGTCCCACTTGGTACAATAGCTTATTTTCGCCCATCTGCCTTGCAGGTTAGCTGTTGAAGCAAAGGTTAAGGGTGTTGTCTTTAAAATTAACTCTCTGCTCATGCTTAGGCAATTGAGAAATATCGCACTTTATGAAAATCTGTAGATTGTTTCCTGTGTCTGGCGTTGTTTCAACGACGATCGCTGCTTCATATTTTTCATTTTCCTGACGGTTTCGCACATATGCATATATGCATATAATCAGTTTTTCAGTTTCTTCGCCTCTTTAATAAGCTACAAAAGGGGACCAATTATACTCAATGTCCTCGGCATCATTCCGTTGTACCACAATGTTGCAACATAGTGAAGTAAGTGCTAGTGACCTAATTTAGTGGAACCAAATCTGTCAGGTCTCGATATCGTTAAACGGGAATCCACTGCGTTTATAAAGCAAACGGGTGCTAAACGAAACCGTTACACGTTCCGAAGCACTGTCGCCAAACCATTTGCCTTAAGGGGAAAACATAAACCAACCAACCGGCACATGGGGAGGTAACTTCGCAAGCCAGCGTGTTGCGATTACGTACTTTACTAAAGATGGAACTATTGCTTGGCTGTAAGTTAATGGGACTATCGCGAGTAACCAATAATCTAACATAAAACTTATTTTCGGAAGTCTGGGATTTGGGACCAATTAAGAGAACCGCCGAAAGCCCCAGGGTGTGTACCTTTAGTTATAAAATCGATGTGATTTCACGTTGCCTAATGCTTACGCAATTGAGTAGGCCAACTCCACAGTCACCATGATCTTCCGCATGGATGCATATGGTTGAAGACGATGATGAACAAAATGTAGAGAATCAGTTATGTATTTTAGCACTCCCAGCCGATGTGCACCACGTAGATGTTAGGCATTGGTACCAATCAACTGTGTGCCCAAACGTCACACAATAGCGGTTAGATGCCGCCTGCTGTCGACAGCAGAGGCGATAGCTATTCGGCTCCATAACCCGGACCTTTGTGCACAGAAAAAACTCGAACTCCCTGTCTTGGCCTCCTCCCAACGTGATTCACAATGGCGGTCAAGCCACGCCACCTGACTTCACATAAACCAGACCAATCACGTATCCTTATTGATCAGATACTTTGCTTCAGTGACTCACCGCGCTTAGGCCGCTTGCGCCCATTCTAGCATGTTTTGTGGTGGTTGTGCTAACTTGATGAGGAAACGCTGAAAACAAGCTTGTTCGCTACATTTTGTTTCCGAATCCTGAATACTTGATGTCATCACAACAGGTTTGCAACCAACAAATGTGGTTTGTATAGGAAGCTGTTCCACATATATGGAAAGGGGATAAGATCGCTCCGTGCACAACACCCCAGTCGGCACAGGGGACGGATGATTTCTTACCGTTTTACTTATGGAAGTGAATGCGATGTGTAAAGTAGTCACGCAACAGATTACGCACCCGAGTGGACTCCATCCACGGATAGTAGGTTCATCATGATTGAGCTAATTCATCATCGCCACTCCCAAACAGCATCATCAATATTGACCAATCCACGCTTCCAAAGGCATTCAAATAATCAAGAAGGAGAAGCCACACGAATTTACATTTGTCTGCACTACAACTACTGCAAACGCTGTAGACTGAACAAGATATGCCACTTTATTCATTGTAGAACGCTGGGGTCTATAGGTAAACCGGTATATATGGTCCTCATTATTGGATGCAAAAATCCGTGGAATTAACAGTTTTTCGAAAACCTTTAGAAGCACTGATGTAAACGCAATCAACGATACTTTCGAGATCAATTTTTGGGTACTGGGGATATGCCGACCGATCTCCAGTATTCGGGATCCCACCCACGGGCGTTTATTAAATATATCTGTCAAATATAGTGTGAGTGAATCAGCCCTCTCTCAAAGCCAGCGGTTAGACAGAATCCTAACCACTAGCTTTGTTTGACTTTAATTTTTTGTGCTCCTTGTGAACGTTACTTTGTTCCAATGGCGCAGCTGGATTTCAGCCAAGGAAAGAGGGGAAGGCGAAGGGAGATGGTCAGGCGGAAGTAAACTCACAATTTTGTTTGTTCACATCCACTTCCCCGCTCTGGTTGCAGATGCTCTTATCATAAGGCTGCCTAAAATGTCTGCATAGATTAATAAATTATGGTTATTTAGAACCGTTTCGACGCATAAGTTGTTCAACACTTCATCTCACATTTAATTTCTGAGGTTTGGCTCTTGACCCGAGTAGCCATCTTGCATTTGTAGTCCCATTCCTCCTTCGAACCCACTTTAGTAGTGGTGATGTGAATCCGTTCCGGCCTTACGTACATCGTTACAATGGCACAGTCAGTCAAAGTGAAACACATCATCATCATCAACAGTAGTACACAAGCAATTTTTGAACTGATGCTTCGCTGCCATACAACCATGACCAACTTTGAAATAAAGAATAAGAAGAGGGAGAGAAGGGGGACTTACCTGAAAAACCTTAATGCCCTAAGCAAACATTCAGGATCAAGGCGCCTACACCTTGTATGGACAACATACCGTCACAAACAGCTGGCTGTGGTGCAAAGATAAGGCGGCATCGGCGAGAAAGCTTCCTTGCGGCTTGCACTTCTACGCGTCATAATCAGCCATTATCCCGCAGATTACTCAGCATCAAACATACTTTAAACAGTCAATCCTATTAGGAGACGGCAGCAGACGCGCCACTGGTGTCTACTGCGAGCCATGTCCTGGAAAGTCTTGAGCCAAGCACAAGGCGAGCCACGTGGACTCCAGCCCGGTAGGCGAAACGGACCAACGGCACCCAGTTTGGTCGTCAGTGACTTCATTTCCCGCTGCCAAGTCAACTTCTGTCCACCTCGAGCCTTGCGCCACCCTACACCTGGCAGACTAAACAAGGCCCTCCTAGGTAAGTGGTAACCAGGCATATGTAGCACCTGCCCGAGCCAACGCGACCTATTCAGTGCTATCTGTTGTTCTAGGGATCTAGAATGATTATCACCACCTAGTACTTGCGTACGCACACCATTGTTGCGGACACGCTGGTGCCATCCGACTCAATCAATGCGTCGCAGACAACGATGATCAAATACTTGAAGGCGCCAAAGATCTTCAGACTGAGGGGTCCAATTCTCACTATCATAGTGCAGAATGGCCCTCACTGTGGCCTTGTATACCCGGCCTTTCAGACGGAGGGAAACTACCTTCTGTTGCCAAAGATGCCGCAGTTTCAAGAAGATAGCTCTGGCTTTTGCGATGCGTGCGATGACGTCAGTTTCTATGTGCCCATCATTGCTGATGCAGCTGCAAAGATAAGTGAAATGATCAGTAACCTCGGGTTCCTCGTTAGCAAGCGTCAAGGGGTCCTCAAGTGGCTGGTGGTCCTGTGGCAACACTTTACAATTTGAAGGTGCGAACTACAGACCAAATAATGTGACCACTCTGGACAGGCAATTCAGGGTTGATTGGGCCGTCGCAACATCGTCGAAAAACAAGACGATATCTTCCGCATAATCTAGGTCAACTAACCTTTCACCAGGCAGCACTTCAACGCCTACATCGTGAGATTCCGCAATGGAACACTCCATGATAAAATCCACGACGAAATTGAACAAAAATGGGGAAATTGGACAACCCTGACGAACGCCACTTGTGGTCGGAAAGTTATCCGATAGGACACCGTAGATCCTAACGCGGCCTGTAGTGTTCGAGTATAGAGCACGAAGGGTGTGCAAATATTTCATGGGAGCACCATTCCGCACAAGTATTTCGAATAGAATCGATCGGTCGACTGAATCGAACGCATTCCTGAAATCGAGGAACACAGCTATTGTCGGTCTGCAGTATGCGTGGCGCTTCTTTAGCACCTGCCTCAAAGTGAATACATGGTCTATGCGGCGACGTCCTGGGCGGAAACCGGCCTGCTCTTCCCTAATCCGAGATTCCCGTTCCGCAGTGAGGCGACGAACGATAATCGAGGCCAGTAATTTTTCACAACTGGCGTCAGGCTAATACCCCTGTGGTTCGCACAGTCTGTGCGACTGCCCTTCTTGTATATTGCTACTATAATCGATTCGCTCCAATTAGCCGGGACACACGGTTCCTTCCAGATACGTTCGAATAGGGAGGTCAGTGCTTCGCATAAGACCTCACCTCCATCCCTAAATAGTGCAGGTGGGAGGGAATCCGGGACAGCGGCAAGAAAACGATTGAGGGCTGTGATCGCGTTTCGGACTTCGGCCTCCGACGGAGGCTCTAAAATAACGGTCCATGGCACTTCTTGCGTCGCCTGAGTAGGAAGAGGTCCGGGAGCAGGGAGCCAGCTGAACTGATCTTGAAATTATTCCGCCCAACGAGCCATACGGCGCTCCTTATTGTGTATCAGCGCACCCGCGCTGTCTCTGATTGTCTCACTGACGCCAGATTTAATGAGGTCCACTTGTGCGGATTAGCTGGAAGAGCTTGCGGTAATTGCCTACTGCTCCTGCCTCCTCCATTTCTTGATCCCGACTGGTCCACCACATTTCCTTGTCAGCACGTAGGCTCCGCTTTAGTTCACGCCTAATAGCCCGTCTGGTCACATTGTGCTCAGAGCCAGCCGGGAGGTTTATTCTACATTCCAACAGGTTCACCGACCTCTCGGATATCCAGTGACTGGTGCGGTGACGACCGGTAGTGCCACAAGCAGATGCTCCTGCGTCGTGCATGGCGGCCGAGATCCTATCCCACTGAAGCGCAGTGTCATTAGGACAAGACAGCGGAATTTCGGTACGCAGTACTTCTTGATAGGCTTGCCTAATCGGGGACTGAGACAATTTCTCCGTTGCCAATCGTAGGGGACACTTGGTGCGCCACCCGGTAAAGTTCATGGAAAAACGACAGCGTACCAAGGCATGATCATAGTCGACACAGGTACTCCAGTACGAGCGGCAATCCAGGATGGAACCACGCCATTTGTAACTTATGGCCATGTGGTTAATTTGGGTCCATCGCTGGCTAGCTACAGGAGGACGCCAAGTGGCACTTCGGCGCCTACTGTGTCTAAAAGCAGTGCTACTAAGAAAAAACTGGTGCTTCGCATACAGTTTCAGCAGACGCTCACGGTTGTCAGTCCGTTCGGAGTTAAGCCCACAATTACCACCCAGCTGAGTTTATGAAGTACTATGCAAGTACTATAATAGCTGAACTAGTAGCACTGCGTAGTAGCGTGTTCAGTTCGTCAGAGAATGTGTCCTTGACAGCATTAGAACTGCAGGCGATGGCAGCATAAGCGGAAATCACGAACAAGCAGCGTTTTTTACTACTTCGTGAATCAACCTTAGCTGATGTCGTCAAACGGGCTGCACATAAACGGCTTTTCACCGGAATCCAATCAACCAACGATGGCTCAGCCTTGGAGCTTAGAATGGTACCTACACCAGCTTAACCCGTGAGGGCTGCATCGGCGTCTCCGGATGCGTGCAACCAATAACGAGATGATAAGCCGGGTGCAGTCAATTCAATAACCCCGTTAGGGTCATTGATCATAGTTTCGGACACACAACACACATCAATACACAGTGTGTCCAAGGTGCGTGCGAGTGCAGCCTGTTGACCTATTTGTCTTAAAGTGGGAACGTTGAGTGCCGCCATGGTAACTGAACGGCGTGACCTTATAAGAGAGTTTTGCCGATAAGCGTCCGATAAGTGCAGTTGGATGGTGGCTGCAGATAGTTCTACTCCGGTGGCACTTCAGTTGCTGTCAATTAAGCTGGAAATTATAGAATGAAGGTTAGTAATGGGGGTCGGGATGGGGGTAAGAGAAAAAGGTGGAAAAGAAAGAAGGGAGGCGCCAGCAGTAGCATGTTTTCGCCTATCCGCTTTGCTGTATGTAGCAGATAAGGCGACCCTTGATAATCTGCGCGACTGCTGATGCAGGATGAAGTTTGTGTTTGAAGAAAATGTCATGATTGTATGTGGGCTGGGATACTGCCAGGGCGCCCAGACCTAGACAGGAGGACGATTAGGGTCGTCATCCAAAGCCTTTGGCTCAAAAGCCTGTTTATAAGGCAGCGGGGAGGTGGCAATTATTTAGTTTTACAGAAATGGACGCCATCCCATTTCAAACCCCAAATTGGAGGACCAGGACACTGAGGTTGTCTGACGTCTGAGCATTGACCAAGCTGGTAGGAGTAGCTCTCAAGGGGCCCGAAGGCATCACCCAGTATAGCTCAATGGGTCAATAAGGTACACAAAACGTCGAACCACGTTAAGGTCCAGTCTCGTTGTGACGGTCAAAGTCAACTTAGGCTTTATGCAACCAGGGTGGGGGCATATCAAGCATGATACGCCATGATGATGTATATGATGATGTATATGAAATGAGGCAACACATGTCAAATTACTATTTGGTATAATGTGTAAGATGATTAAATTGAAGACTTGCGATTTTTTCAACAGAACATTATCGCAGTTTGAACATCTCGTAAGAGCTTTTAGTCATCGTAAACAAATTAGATCTAGTCTCTGTGACCGGATAAATTTGAAGGCATAGGGGGTCTGAACTGCTCAAAATAGCTCGTGTTTGCACGCAAAACAACTAACGTTTGTTTGTGAATACGGCGTCCGATTGGGTACACTGTCCGGTCGGTAAGATCACTAGATGGACCAAACCAAGTGTCTTCAGGTATGTTGCACTTTTTCTATTAGAAAGGATACCAATATGCCGAAAATTGCGTGTCTCATAAAATCGTGAATACACATTATCTTTATTATACATTATTAATGTAAGCAGCAAAAGTGAAGGAACTTGGTCCGCAAAAAGCTTCAAATCTGGTGTAGATCTGCCAGAAGCAACGGGACTTTTCCAGCAATGCCAGATTGAAAATCGCTTAAAAACTTCGGTTTGCATTTAATTAATTGGCAGCTTGTAAGATTCGATGCGTATGTGAAAATTGAGGTTGCTGAATTGCACCGGTCGATTAACGTAGGTTAAAACACCACCCCACTAACATGATATTCTGGCCTTCCGGAGTGACTAGACCTGACGGCAGAATTACCATCGAGTTGTATAGCTACATTTTTCAGTTCAATGTGCAACCAACTTTCTTGTACCAGAATGATTCCTGTATTTAGATACTGTAGTGCACGTGAAACATTTACGTTTCCAGTATTTCGGGACATTAGATTTTATTCATGTTTGCATCTTCCTATCGTCCATTTGTTTTACTGACGACGCTTCCGGTTAACTTTCGTTTTTCGTGAGTTCTGCGGTTCATCGCTTCGTGCTCTCTAATTGACTTTCAGTTCTTTGTCGCTCGTACAATACATGCTGGGTTCGGCAACGTGTCACTTCTGTAGACTCGGTATGCGTGATTAGTTTTAGTGGTAATTGTCGCTACCAGTAACTAATTTCGGCCCTACCATACTCATTTTACTGCGTAATGGCAATGAAATTACTGATTTTACTTATAACCGGGCGTACCTTATAGGAAAGTCTCAGTGAGACTAGCGCTTTATCGACAAAAAGACAAATGAGACAAGGTTGCCAAGCAGCACGACGTTTTCGCTCTTTTCCAAGATGTTTGCTCATTATCATTTGAAGGTATTCCTGAATTTTTGACTGTGTTCGCTGAAGCACGGATTAAAGGGAGTATCACGTAATGTTTTCACAAGTTTGACGGTCTAGAAAATGATTGGCCTCGAAAATCATTCAGAAAAAGCCAATTGTCTCACTGATGTGGCCTATTTGTCCTCATCCATCCTGCACAGAGTTTGTGCCCTGAAGAACAGCGATGATGCTATCCCAGCATAAACATTTTATGGATGACCCGAAGTGTAATGGAAAACGACATCAGTATTGGCTTGCGATATATGGTAACCTTTAACTTTTCCCAATATATCGCAAGCCAAAAGATAATGACATCGTTCTCCACTACACATCAGGTTATCCGAAACAGGTTTACAGCGCTGTTCTACAGGACACAAACCCTGTGCATGATGGTGGAGGACAAAAAGGTCACGAGGAAATCGGCAATGGGCAGACTATTATAAAGTAGTTAATCACAGCGGCCAGTTACATAATGAGATAAGCTTGCAATCAAGACCCACAGCGTAGTGGATAGGGACTGCAGGAATTCCAGATAAGGAAGAAGTTTCGGAGGCAATTCCGAGGTTATTGAACAAGGAAAGTATTAGGGTGATCTTCCAGAGAGGTCGAACGCTACGTTCAGCGACGACTAACTGGGTTTATAAAATTAATTGTTAGGACGGTACGCATGTGTGCATAGGTCAAACGGAGAGACAGTTATGCACACGGATTTCCGATCACAGGAGGTGCATTTCAAGCCCACCGAGGAAAGGATTTGAATACCAGGCAGTGTTCAGTGACTCAGCGTGGCTGTGCATGCATTAGACGCGGGTCACCAGATCGACTTGGATAACGTTGAGATCATTAGGAGAGGGTATACGATAACTCTCCACGGTTGATTCCCGAGGCGTTGGAAATTACCAAATCGGACAGCTGTGTGAATAGAATGAACGGGTTAGAATCTCTACTGAGTGGCGAGAGATCTTAAGCTGGCCAGCCTGACGAACCTCGGTGCGTGAATCAGAATGGAAAGTGCAAGTCGATTCCCGTTATTACCACCATAGGCTTATTCGTCAATGCCTTGACGCACAAAATTACCATATGGACTATTCCCACTGTGATCGAACCACCTTTGGGGACATCACTAACTGTGCTTGCAATGACACCTTGGCTCAAGTCTCCGGTAACGCGGTTATCGTCCTTGTTTACTAGAAAATGCTACTCCAGTGACACACTGATTCACCTGGTCTGACGAATCTCTTGTATGAAGAGCGAAACGTTACTAAACTATTTTACAAATCGATTGTTTCCGAAACTCTCTGAACTCATTAGTTCTTGATGATTTCCAAATATATATATATATATATGCCGAGCCTGGAGTTGAAATTGTTAGGCTTTTCCATCAAATTGTTCTAGAGTAAATTAAAGTTACGCTTGTTACGCAATGCACTAAATCTTTCTGAAGCCATTTATTGTTGGCCGCTGTGCTTTTAACGCTCTGCATATCCCTTTCATGTTTTGTGCTTTGCTTTGCAGGTTGGTGACATCCCCTGACTTACACTTGTACAACATTACGCTTACTCTGCATCAACCATAATACATATTATTGTGTTGCTCTGTTCCCTTATTCGGTCGCACATTTACTGTCCAGTTTGTGAGCTTTTCGTTGCATATAATGCGTTTCATGTTCGATAACGGTGGTACGATTGCGCTTGATGTGAATGTTGACAAGGTACGTGACATAAAAATGGGTACCTCGATTTAACTGAATCTAATAGACAGTCAGCCGTTGCTTGGGTCGACGGCGTGTACGGTCCTCCTGACAATGCTAGATTCAGTAAGTAGTTCCATCCTTGGTAGAAGGAGCTACGACACCACCACGTCCTTGTATGGTTCGTATGCTTTTTAAATAAGACAGTAATGCAGCTGCTGTGTATGTTGAAGAGGCATGGCCCTGCTCCGAAGAAGAAACATGGCTACCATCCACATGCCTCCCGGTCTTACTCCTTCGGGCTTGCACTGGATTTGGAGTGCGTAGATGGAACTGTGTGTGGTGAAGCGTAAGGCACTCATGTCTCCACTGTAGGCGCAGGCGTTCCGCGGCTGTCCTATAAAGGCTGCAGCGACAGGCAAATCCGAAAAGGATAACAATAACCAGGGATATATATATATATATATATATATATATATACATGTTTGCGACTCAGGCGTGCTTGCAAAGACCTCATATTTGACACGTTTGTTTTACACTTCTTGGTTTGCCACATTATTCGCAGGAGGATGCTGATCATAAGGGCACTATGTGGCCGTTATAATCCCGATCGTCTCTCAGCTGGCCAGCTGGAAATGTTGTCTAGCGAGAGGTATTTAATGAATTGGTTCGGAACACTTTTCTCTAGCACCGCCGGAAGCTGACAGTGAAAAGCAAACCGCAGTTGCTTCGGCTATCTTGAAGAGGATTGTATACGCAACATTTAGCTTTTTATATTTACTACCCTTTCTTTAGATGACCGAAACACATGGGCAGTGTACTCGATCCCATCATTTGTGGGTCGAAGTTTTGACAGCACCGCTGTATGCTTAAGTGCGATGTGACTGCTCTCAAGAAGATCGACCGATTCGTAGGAAGAAGTTGCATTCCGTCACCACATTAATATTCTTCAATATTCCACGATCACGTTGGTCTGCATTCGGCGGACTGACTAGATGCGGTGTCACATCGTTGAATTGACTAGTTAACAACACGAGGCCACCTAGTCAGCATTTATTAGAAGGTCGGTGAAGAAGTCAGTTAGTGATAACGACAACTGTGGTCTTCAGCAGTGAGGTCAGCAGTTCACAGCACAGTAAACTGATTGATCCCTTCAGTTGGGTAACCCCGGTTGCGCAGTCATGTAAACAGGTTTGCGTCACATTCACAACTACTGCATGTGTTTGCGAGCACAGCGGCCGCAAGGCACTGTAAACTTTTAAATCATTTATGATACTCTAGCCTTTTACCAACTTTTCAATATCACAGATAAAAGTCGCCACCTGGAAATGTGACTAGGTAAGTATGTTAAACGAAGTTGTCGGTCACTCACCTGGATGAAGCTGAATTTGGTGTGCAAGGTAAATGACGCCAGCACCAAAACACTAGTAGAATAGTCCCATTTACCCGTTAATTACCATACGACCAACCATAATCGATTCACCATTGGCTTTCGGAGATGCATGTATTAACACTGGTATTGAATAAACAATCCATTTGTAGCAGAACTTGGTGAATACTACTTGGTGACATTGCGGATTGTGGGCAAGCGCTAGTGTGGTGTGTTGACCTTTTTGTATTTCCATCACAGAGAGCCTAACCATTCCTCAGTGATAAAGAAATTAATGCGCCAGATTGAATATAGAGTGACAGAAACGTAAGACAACACAGCTCCCATAGCCAGTATCAAATATCGAGTGCTTCGTGTAGGTCTACGACATCCCGAATTATCCTTTGAACCCTTCGCCTGTGACAACCACACAATCTTGCCAGCAATCTAACTGTCAAAATCTGCTGCGCCATTTGTCAGATCTCAAATAATACGGGGTAAAATATGGGGAACGTTTGAAGTAACTCATCTGAGTTTGACCAATGACTTAAAGAAGAAAATAAAAATGAGTCCGATACAGCGGACGTGTACAGAGCATTGTTAACGGTTATGCATCGAATTTGCAGAAAAGCAGAAAGGCTGAAACGTCACACTAAGACCTTTAAGTATGGAGACCTACAGACTCGGTTACAATTAAGTGCAATCTAGAGTAACGACGTGTTTCTGTCTACCTAAAGGCAACCTCAGTCTCTCCACTAATGTTAAACGCCTGGGTGAGGCCCAAATGATGCACCTTATATAGGTCTGGCGACGTTGACGCAAACAGGATGCTGACTCGCTCGAAGATCCACCATGCGGAGCGACGAAAATCGTTAGAGGACTATTTCACCAGTCCTCCCAACACAAACTGTATGCTCTCGGGTTTTGCGGCGGTAAATACCGGCACTAGCGAGCAGAAAGTATGTTGGTGTAACAACTACTGACTAACCCCAATCAAGCCTGTCGGGATCAGTTGCAAAGCAGCCAAAATACCGGCTTGAGGGACCACCAGCTAAAACTGACCACACACCACAATCGACTTGATAGCCGATAAAACATTTCTTCCATTCGGATATCCAGAACCTGGAATGCTCTTCATTCTCATGTTATGTTCTCCCCACATTAACACTTTAAAATACGCGTGGACCGCACTTACCTTATGCGGAAAAGCATTTAAAGCAAACAATGCGGTCATCAGCCCTCTCCGTTACGTAGCGGTGAACAGACTAGAATGGACACATGGGAATAACTCGGTGAGTCACCTCAGCACAGAATTCTCCCTTTTTCCTATTACTTTAAACAATCATTTCATAATTGCCACTCTGTTCATCTTAAGAGAGGTGTCAGGCAGACTTTTGTCTGTTGTAAATTAGTTCATTGTTCAATGTAAATGTAACGTTGGTTTGGTTTTATTCGGCGTATCGCCTGTGGTGTATGTACTTGTACTCGTCAATGTCGTAGTGCTGACAAAGATTTTAACTAGGAACTAGAAAAATCCAATTAAGAAGTTTGTTGAACTCCAAATCAAGCAGCAGCGAACCAGAATCAGACGCGGGTGGCCGATTGCGTGAACACAGAGGCTATCGAACGTGTGGAATCCACAATTGCTAGTAGATATAAGAGAAACGAAGGTATCCTAATATTGTATTTACTTGCTTTCTTGTTACTTCTTTAATCCATCAGCTAGTTGTCTTGGTGCGTCGACTAAGCCGATGACAAAATGCTCGCAGTTAAGTCAACCGTACATGATAGTATAGTCGCGTCTGAAAAGACGACGTACGCCAGCATTTAACGTGAGTGTAAGTCGACTTGAAAAAGGTTACTATTGTAACAGCACGTCGAGATGAATTGCTAAACTTTATGAGCGGAGTATGTGAGAATAAATCAGTTGTGTACATTAGGCCTCGAGATCCCCAGCTATTGAGTCTTTCTTAGCAGATAGCTGCGGATAACTCGGAACGTAGCTCGGCTGTTCCGAAGTGTGCTGACTTCCCCACTTTTTTCCATCTTTCGATAGACCAAAGGGGCCTTTAATCCAGGATAAGATTCCCAATCAGGTGCCATTTCAAAGATCCATACGTACCCAGAAGCGAGTCACCAATGAAATGCATCGTTTTTCCTCACTGCCCTAAAACGTCTCAGTGGATTTAGACATGATTTAGGGACGATTAGCTGTTTTACATTTTGAAGCCATTTTCATGCATTTTCCTTATAGCTGACTAACAAAAGATACTGTGGACTTTTAGCCTCACGTATTGACAGATGGTGCTGAAGTGGCGTTGAGATTTGGTTCATGTCCAAAATGGGCCTTCAATTGTCGTGCCTCCACTCACGCCAAATGAACAGGGTCTGGGCTAGCCAGACAGACAATCCAAACACATTAGATGATAGCTATCAGTCATAGTTGACAACTTCGTAATGGCTTTGATTTTTTGGAAACTAGCACTTCGGCGGCTGTTGAATAAAGTGACACTAAAATTTATGTGGCGAAATATACTCATGACCATCATCATAGCTCATAGTGCCGATTTTCAACTCGAATCTGGTAGGGTTGTCAAGTCACTACCCGTACGTTTCAGATTGTTCGCCACCCCCTGTGACCCCATCTTTCATGTCTCTGCTAATTTGGGCGAGGTACTGCAGTTAATAATGAAGCGTTCCGAGTCTGTCCAAGAAATGGCGCCTGGATGGGATTCGCAGCAAGCCCGGACAAGCACTTGGGTTGAACTTCAAACACCCTAGACCTTGGACATCTGATCTGCAATTTTCACTCCTAGAGTGTCTGCGAGGACTGACGATTTCAAGTTTAGGACAGTTTATATCACGCGTCTGTTGATGCTTCCAAATGCACCGACAGAAAACATTTGCAAGTGAGAATAAGTTGCTTCTACCTGACTGTGTAACGGCGTTTTGTTGTTGGAAACGTGAATAAATAGCAAATTTAGAAATATTTGTCGCTATTAATACTGGAGGAGGAAGGCTCATGCGTGGTCGTTTAAAAGCCAAGCAATGAAACGACGAATTTCGGTAAGTTGGATGCTTATGAGCTTGGGGTTGATTGCTGGAAGGGAAGATGAATGAGGGATGAGATTGCTAGTCGGCTAGTTGCGTAGATAGGATAGGTCCAGACTACCGAAATCCAGCCGAGTTTGTTGTGAGTGAAGACCTTAGTCAGATAGTCACCAAGTGTGTGACTGAATAGCCATGCATTTGTCTAATTAGCGGTACCTAGGGGTTAATTTTCTAGATCTGCGTAGCATGACTATTTCTAATGACTAAGGTGCTTGATAATCTCTAAAACTACGGTCGATCAACAGGGTCTGAGTCGTTCATTTAAGTGCGATGAGACTGCTCTCAAGAAGACCGAACGATTCGTACGAAGAAATTGCATTCCGTCAAGACATTCATATTCTTCAATATTCCACGATCACGTTGGGTTGCATTCGGCGGACTGACTAAATGCAGTGCCACATCTTTGGATTTACTAGTTAACAACACGAGGCCACCTAGTCAGTATTTATTAAAAGGTCGGTGAAGAAGTCAGTTAGTGATAACGACAACTGTGTCCTTCGTCAGTGAGTTCAGCAGTTCACAGGACAGTAAATTGATTGATCCCTTCAGTTGGGTAACCCGGTTGCGCAACCATATAAACAAGTTTGCGTCACATTCACAACCACTGCATGTGTTTGCGAGCACAGCGGCCGCAAGGCACTGTAAACTTTTAAATCATTTTTGATACTCTAGCCTTTTACCAACTTTTCAATATGACAGATAAAAGTCGCCACCTGGAAATGTGACTAGGTATATGTTAAACGAATTTGTCGGTCACTCACCTGGATGAAGCTGAATTTGGTGTGCAAGGTAAATGATGCCAGCACCAAAAAACTAGTAGAATAGTCCCATTTACCCGTTAATTACCATACGACCAACCATAAACGACTCGCCATTGGCTTTCAAAGATGTATGTACTAATGATAGTATTGAATAAACAATCCATATGTAGCAGAACTTGGTGAATATTACTTGGTGACATTGCGTATAGTGAGCAAGCGCTAGTTTGGTGTGTTGACCTTTTGTATTTCCATCACAGAGAGCCTAACCATTCCTCAGTGAGAAAGAAAATGATGCGCCAGATTGAATATAGAGTGACAGAAACGTAAGACAACACAGCTTTCATAGCCAGTATCAAATATCGAGTGCTTCGTGTAGGTCTACGACATCCCGAATTATCTTTTGTACCCTTCGCCTGTGACAACCACACAATCTTGCCAGCAATCTAACTGTCAAAATCTGCTGCGCCATTTGTCAGATCTCAAATAATACAGGGTAAAATATGGGGAACGTTTGAAGTAACTCATCTGAGTTTGACCAATGACTTAAAGAAGAATATAAAAACGAGTGCGATACAGCGGACTTTACAGAGCATTGTTAACGGTTATGCATCGAATTTACAGAAAAGCAGAAAGGCTGAAACGTCACACTAAGACCTTTAAGTATGGAGACCTACAGACTCGGTTACAATTAAGTGCAATCTAGAGTAACGAGGTGTTTCAGTCTACCTAAAGGCAACCTCAGTCTCTCCACTAATGTTAAACGCCTGGGTGAGGCCCAAATGATGCACCTTATATAGGTCTGGCGACGTTGGCGCAAACAGGATGCTGACTCGCTCGAAGATCCACCACGCGGAGCGACGAAAATCGTTAGAGGAATATTTCACCAGTCCTCCCAGCACAAACTGTATGCTCTCGGCTTTTGCGGCGGTAAATATCGGCACTAGCGAGCAGAAAGTATGTTGGTGTGACGACTACTGACTAACCCCAATCAAGCCTGTCGGGATCAGTTGCAAAGCAGCCAAAATACCGGCTTGAGGGACCAGCAGCTAAAACTGACCACAATCGACTTGATAGCCGATAAAACATTGCTTCCATTCGGATATCCAGAACCTGGAATGCTCTTCCTTCTCATGTTAGGTTCTCCCCACATTAACACTTTGAAATTCGCGTGGACCGCACTTACCTTATGCGGAAAAGGATTCAAAGCAAACGGTGCGCTCATCAGCCCCCTCCGTTACGTAGCGGTGAACAGACTAGAATGGACACATGGGAGTGACTCGGTGAGTCACCTCAGCACAGAATTCTCCCTTTTTCCTATTACTTTAAACCATCATTTCATAATTGCCACTCTGTTCGTCTTACTCGAGGTGTCAGGCACGCTTTTGTCCGTTATAAATTAGTTCATTCTTCAATGTAAATGTAAGGTTGGTTTGGTTTTATTCGGAGTATCGTCTGTGGTGTATGTACTTGTACTCGTCAATGTCGTAGTGCTGACAAAGATTTTAACTAGGAACTAGAAAAATCCAAGTAAGAAGTTTGTTGAACTCCAAATCAAGCAGCAGCGAACCAGAATCAGAAGCGGGTGGCCGATTGCGTTAACACAGAGGCTATCGAACGTGTGGAATCCACAGTTGCTAGTAGATATAAGAGAAGCGAAGGTGTCCTGATATTGTATTTACTTGCTTTCTTGTTACTTCTTTAATCCATCGGCTAGTTGTCTTGGTGCGTCGACTAAGCAGATGACAAAATGCTCCTCAATTAAGTCAACCGTACATGATAGTATAGTCGCGTCCGAAAAGACGAGGCACACCGGCATTTAACGTGAGTGCAACTCGATTTGAGAAAGGTTACTAATGTAACAGCACGTCGAGATGAGTAGCTAAACTTCATGATCGGAGTATGTGAGAATAGACCATTGTGTACATTAGTCCTTGAGATCCCCAGCTATTGAGTCTTTCTTAGCAGATAGCTGCGGATAACTCGGAACGTAGCTCGGCTGTTCCGAAGTGCGCTGACTTCCCCACTTTGTTCCATCTTTTGACAGACCAAAGGGGTCTTTAATCCATAATAAGATTCCCAATCAGGTGCCATTTCAAATATCCATACGTACCCAGAAGCTAGTCACAAATGAAATGCATCGTTTTTCCTCACTGCCCTAAAACGTCTCCGTGAATTTAGACATGATTTAGGGACGATTAGCTGTTTTGCATTTGTGAAGCCATTTTCATGCATTTTCCTTATAGCTGACTAACAAAAGATACTGTGGACTTTTAGCCTCACGGATTGACAGATGGTGCTGAATTGGCGTTGAGATTTGGTTCATGTCCAAAATGGGCCTTCGATTGTCATGCCTCCACTCACTACAAATGAACAGGGTCTGGGCCAGCCAGACAAACAATCCAAATACATTAAATGATAGCTATCAGTCATAGTTGGCAGCTTCGTAATTGATTTGATTTTTTGGAAACTAGCACTTCGGCGGCTGTTGAATAAAGTGACACTAAAATTTATGTGGCGAAGTATACTTATGACCACCATCATAGTACGGATTTTCAACTCGAATCTGGTAGGGTTGTCAAGTCACTACCCGTAGGTTTCAGATTGTTCGCCACCCACTGTGACCCCATCTTTCATGTCTCTGCTAATTTGGGCGAGGTACTGCAGTTAATAATGAAGCGTTCCGAGTCTGTCCAAGAAATGGCGCCTGGATGGGATTCGCAGCAAGCCCGCACGAGCACTTTGGTTGAACTTCAAGCACCCTAGACCTTGGACATCTGATCTGCAATTTTCACTCCTAGAGTGTCTGTGAGGACTGACGATTTCAAGTTTAGGACAGTTTATATCACGCGTCTGTTGATGCTTCCAAATGCACCGACAGAAAACATTTGCAAGTGAGAATAATTTGCTTCTACCTGACTGTGTAACGGCGTTTTGTTGTTGGAAACGTGAATAAAATAGCAAATTTAGAAATATTTGTCGCTATTAATACTGGAGGAGGAAAGCTCATGCGTGGTCGTTTAAAAGCCAAGCAATGAAACGACGAATTTCGGTAAGTTGGATGCTTATGAGCTTGGGGTTGATTGCTGGAAGGGAAGATGAATGAGGGATGAGATTGCTAGTCGGCTAGTTGCGTAGATAGGATAGGTCCAGACTACCGAAATCCTGCCGTGTTTGTTGTGAATGAAGATCTTAGTCAGATAGTCACCAAGAGTGTGACTGAATAGCCATGCATTTGTCTAATTAGCGGTACCTAGGGGTTAATTTTCTAGATCTGCGTAGCATGACTATTTCTAATGACTAAGGTGCTTGATAATCTCTAAAACTACGGTCGATCAACAGGGTCTGAGCCGTTTTATCCTACTAACCTAGGACTTACTGAACTGCAACTAATTGCAATAGAGTCACTCGTTAAAGATAGGCGGCTACACCCGGAACTTTCACGTTCAATAGCTACATAATCTACTGGTGTATAATGGGATAAAATACATAGTTTTACAAGACCAACAGGACGTGAAATACAAAAAACTACAAGAAATATGTTCTAATGTTGAACATGAATTATCAATAATTCAGATTTGCACTTAACCACACTGTTGTTTATCGTTTAGCACTAAGATGAATGCCTACATATCTCTCGAATGTCGCTATGTCTGGTGTGTTCACCACATGTGTTGGTAGTGTATTCCGGTGGATACAGGTTCTTATAGAACAAATTACATTCTACAATCCAAACAAATGTGTTGCGTTATTAGTTTCAGCTGGTCGCCTCGACCTTGTTTGTAAGAAGCTAAAGTCTGCAGGAATGTACAAGGGTGCTAGCTATCAGTTAGCATCGGTACGTGAGAATTAGATCGCCGCGAAGCCTTCGGTATTCCTAGGAGGACACATCGATTAAACGAAGAGGCAATTTGAAACCGAGACCGGATATTTCACTTGTTGCCTGGGGGCTCTTCTTTGTAGCCGCTCCTAAAGACGAATACCTAGTTTCAACAATGGGCACCAAGCGGGAGCCGCATATTCAGCGTGGGGACGAATATACGAGTTAATCAGCAGTGGCACTAGCGGTCGCTCCAAAGCGACGAGAGCTGTCCTCATTTTCATATTCGCTACATTGGCTGCTTCGAAAATTAAAGTAAAGCGCCAAGGCTTTCTTGTAACATGATACCTAATTCGCGTTCATTAATCACATGTTGCTAAACGTGCTGTCCCAGAAGAGGTGTGTTGATAAAGTTGTTGCAGTCCTTCAACAGGTGGTAAGTTACAGCGTTCACTGGCAGCTGGTTCCTTCCTGCCCATTTGTTGATCCAAGCCAGATCGTCCTGAAGATAGATACGGTCGGATGCTGAGTAAATCACCCTCCATATTTTAGAATTGTGTACAACTATTTGCAGCTGGAATGGAATGTCTGCAGGAAGGTCATTGATATTGGTTAAAAACTGTAGCGGGCCGAGGACAAATCCACGCGGCACTTCACTGGAGATGCACAGGATTACGATGTGTGTTGGCTACCCTTAAATTGATCGTTTTGTCATCTAAGTAACCTTCCAGCAAGGGGAGCAGAGAACCGTTGATACCGTAGGTAGCAAGATTTTGGAGGAGAAAGAAGTGATTGACCTTGTCGAATGCCTTAGAAAAATCCAAGTTAATCACATCTATGAGGACTCCTTCATCACCCGCCATGGTCTATGAGTCCCGAGCGAGAAGCAGATTGGTGAGTCAAGATTGTCTGCGTCTGAAACCATGTTGGACATTTGTCATTATTTGCAGACTTTCAAAACATCGCGTCAGCTAATCTGTGATTACCGATTCCATCACTTTTGATAAAACAGGAAGGAGAGTAATAGGTTGGTAGTTGGCCGAGTCCGATCGCGTGCCACCTTTGCAAATCAAAATGGGCATTCTACCTTTCCACTTACATGGGATTGTGTGGGATAAAAGTTACAAAATGTGCTGCTATCGTCGGGATAAGAATTTTAACTACATTTTGGCAGATCTTGTTGGTTCCCGGGCATTCATTTCTTAAAGAAAGTGCAGTTTGATCGCAACAGCTGCTGAGGTAAAGTTGGTATTGGATAAGCCAAGGACATCCGGTAGGAGTTGATAGCACGAACGTTCAAGGGTAGTTGTGACCCGTGAGCCAAAATGCAGGAGTAGTGCGATCGCAGTATCCACAGCAATAGCCGTTAGACCACTGGGCGCCAAGAATGGTGGTATCCTAAGGCTTAATAATTCATTTGGCATTCACATACCTGAATAGGAACTTGGGATTACTCGTGAACTTTGCTTGCTGTTGGGCACTAATGTGTGGCGTGCAGTAGTCTCTGATATTTTGCGATTCCGCCATGTTGTAACACATAGGCTTAACGTATGTCGCCTCCAAATCTCATCTCTTTTGTTGATATTTTACGTGTTTTGCCCCGGATACAAGTGCTGGTCTGGCGCGATGCTTACAATAGTAGGACAATTTAGGATGCTAGTGTGATCCAGGTAATCTTATCTTTTACTTCATTTCAATCGTTATTCAACGAACTGTACTTCTGTAGGTCCCAGTCAGCGATTGTCAATAAGCTGCGAAGCTTGGAATAGTCAGTAATAGTTCTTTTGGTTTCTCGTTCTTCATTAGCAGAAATTGCTCACACACATAACGAAACATTAGCACTGAATGGCTGCTACTACCTAGTGGAGCGTTATAATTGATTGACCCAACCATTAACTTTCCTTTGTAAGGAATAAGTTCAGATGTGATTGCTGGTTTGAACGGAAGGGTCTGATTG
This sequence comes from Dicrocoelium dendriticum, assembly GCA_944474145.2. Taxonomy (NCBI): domain Eukaryota; kingdom Metazoa; phylum Platyhelminthes; class Trematoda; order Plagiorchiida; family Dicrocoeliidae; genus Dicrocoelium; species Dicrocoelium dendriticum. The sequence goes on along the minus strand of OX104059.1, from coordinate 37,632,878 downwards.
GTCGAAGCATACTGTTACACAAAACTGTCACATCCACGAAGTGAACGGGATTTTTATTTGAATGAGGTGCCACTGGCGAGAACATACTATATAAGGGACATTGAGATCACTCATTATAAGCTAACGGAAATACTTTCGTGAAACAGAACAGCGTAGAGCGGTTAACATAATGTTATCTCTGTCTGCTGATGACTTCGGTAGCCTATAGCTGACCACTAGATTGCAAGCATCACGCTCTTCTTTTCTGATCCACCATGACGACGTGCTAGGTACAATCTCCAAACTAATTAGTCTGGAACAACAAAGGGATGTTCGGTTAGGTCCTCACAATTCAAGTAATCTCGAAAGCAGATGGCAACGCCGCCACCGCTATATAAAAGCTTAATCCGGCTGACTGACATTTCACTGAGTTCAGTCAACGTCATCTGAAAGGCAGGTTGCAGTAACTGCTATGCTGTTCCAACTTGTGGTTTCATCTTGATGGCGCAGCAGTTCCGGTAACTTGGAATAAAATCTTTGAGTGCTGGTTCAACAGCATTGAAACTGTTTAGGTAAAAGTAGCTCGGTTCGCTAGGTTTGACAGGCACAAATGATGCCAGTCTGCCGAAGATTTGTGAAACGAGTGCTTTTATGCTTGATTGGTCTGATGTATGAACGACCTAGAGTTGATCATCTGTAGCCGTTCTGTGTCCGTAGATAGATGATTGCACGCAACTATATACTTACTGGTTTGCTTCGGTTTACCTATAGCCGGAATGTATTGAAGCATGTTCAATATACATGAGCAAAGATTCACAGCGGACAAAGGCAAATGATTGACAAGACCTGTAGGATTACCGGAGTGCGAATTATGAAGCAACGTCTTAAAACGACTGGAAAATGTGGAAACAAGGATTAAGGTGACCTACTATATTATTCTCATGGTTATATTTGCTGGTCTCCTAACCGCCACGTTACGGAAAGGACTGGTGCTCACACTGTCTGGTTCGCTTATCGTCATCCTACGGACTACGTTACTTAATGTACATGGGATTGAGCCGTCAAATCCCCTTTTGAGATGCATCCATGCCGTGGCAAAATAACATGTTGAAGGAGCATCCTATATTTGAGTTAACCGAAGGAAATAAATGCCTGACAACAAGCAAATCGAATGTACTGCGTGACTAGTTTGAGCTGTTGGCCCCTCAGGTTGGTATTGTGTTTGTTGAAACAGGTACGGGCAGCCATGTTTTGAGTGCACGCGTATTCGTTACTCCATTAATTGGTCTCTTCACCTACATCGATATTCACCACTGTATATCCAAGGTATTGTCGTCTTGGTTGATACAGGAAGTGAATCATCCCTATGACGATATTCGTCGCATTACCTTGAGGAGTTTCAAGGTCATTAACATCGTGGTAACATAGTAACTAAGTCAAACAGAGCACGCTCACAGACCGTAGTCAGGCAGGACAAGACACAACATCAGGCCAAAACTACGCACATGGATCACATGACACGAATTAAAGCATGGCAGGAAGGATTATCGATTGATCAATTCCAGGCAAACCAATAAAAACGCGGTGTGGCTAAACTAACTAATCCATGTCTTCGAAGAACTTCAGGTCCCCTCCTTTCCTGGAGTTCATACTGCACAAACGAAACTTTTAATAGGTATAGGTAAACACTGAGATCTGCGAAGTGTTGACAGTTTGGTATTTGCGTCGTATCCTGACTGGTTTTTCCACCGTCGGCTGGATTGAGTCACATGTATTTCCTCCTTCTCTCGTGTTTTTACAAAACGCAGACGAATGTGATTCGAAGCCACCTCCAGATGCGACCACTTAACTCTAGGTCAGCATAAGTACCGTCAATTTTGTCCAGGGCAGCGGACTGCCATGATTGGTCGTGGGGAAATTGTGTATAACAAGGATCACAGTGATAGAAACTAACGTTGAGATCCCAGTCCAACGTAGCTATCGGCTTTTGTTGCGTCTCTGTTTGCGATCGAGGATTAGCAAATAACAGGTGTAGTCTAGTACAAAGTGTTCTATCAAACATCAGTTCTGCCCTGGATTTACCCGTGGCTCCTGCCGGAGTTATTCTGTAGGAAAAAGCAATCGATCTAATAGCGCTTGTATAGTTCCCAATAACTAATTTAGCATGCCTCTTTTTATCGCCTGCACCGCCCTTTTGGCTAATCCATTTGACACAGGATGATTTAGGGCTGTACGCACGTGTTGAATGCCATCGCGCTACATAAAGCTCTCGAACTAAAACAGCACCCATTCTATGTGCAAACACTTTCAGCTATTCCGAAAACTGCAATTGATGACCGCATTTTTGAAATGGTTGTTCCAGCCTGGGGATGAGACATTAGATAAACATCGATCCGTTTCTCATAGGCATCAACTATCAACAGGAAAATGTTCCCATTAAATGACCACGATAGTCTGCATGAATACTCAGCCATGGCTTATCAGGCCAACGCCAATGGTGTATTGGACCTGGAGGTCAATTACGTTGATGTTGTTGGCACAGATCACATGCTGTCAATTAGTTTTCAATTTCAGAATCTAAGCCGGACCACCAACATTAGCTGCGTGCAAGGGCTTTCATTCGGGCAACAACTAGAGGTCCACTGTGAAGATCATTTAGCATGAACAAGGACACCTTCAACGCTGAAGCCAAACGTGAGCCCCAAAATAAGCAACAATCTTGCAGAGTCAGCTCAGTTTACGAAGACCCAAATGTTTAAAATCAGTCGAAATTCTACTAGACCAACGCAATTTCATACAATGTATCACGAAGGTTAGTTTGGAATCCCGATCGCACACACACAAACTATACATGTTACTTAGAAGAGAGAAACATCTCAGCTACCGTGCGCTTTCCTGGATGAGTGGTGGCTGTCTGTCTGTGTCTAACTGCGACATATCTATAAAAAACCTTATAAATCCCCCTACTAATTACAAATAATCAGGAGTCGCTTTGGCAGAATACTTGCCACCGCGACTGGTGGAGGCTTGCAAAGAAAGTCGTTGCTCTGGGGGCCTACCCTGTCCCATGCACATGAAAGACATTGAAGGATGAGCCGCGCTATATCGCAGTTAGATATCAGTCATGGCGTTCCGCTGCCGTCGCCAATGGCTCAGTGGCATACGTCGCTGACTCGCAAGAGTAAGGTCGTGTGTTCGAAGCCGACAGGATTCGGTGGGTGCGCGATACTGACGAGTCCCAATGGGACGAAACGGCCGTCTAGCGTTCTCCTGGATGTGTGGTGGCTGTCTGTCTGTGTCTATCTGCGGCGAACCTCTAAAATATCCTTATAAATCCCCCTACTACTTACAAATGTTCATCGTCTTTCTGACCTCAACCACGGAGCCGAGACACTCCAACTGAGTCCTGCTTTGAAGTGAGGGCCTTCGTACCCCTCAACCAATTCATTGCTTGGCCACCCTTCCTTTTCTTCTATCCACAACCTTGGTGCGCAATCAACGCAGGCTGGCATTCATAAAACGTGGCCGAGCCGTCTGAGACTCTTTCTTGAAAAAACCGTGCTGAGCAGTTCATTTCCTTTTCCTGTGCCGTAAACAAGGCGTCGAACACACCCGTTGCTCACGCGGTGTTCCCACCAGAAGTGAGCTAAAGTGCGAAGGCGCCAGTGTCGAACTTAACTAGCCTCTTCAGCTCCGTTGCTTTTAGGGGCCAGGTTTCACAACCGTACAGTAGGTTCGAACCTACCGCAGCATTGTGCACTCCGCCCTTCAGGGCGAGAGTGATGTCGCGCCGGCGCCATAAGTGGCGAAGGATGGCAAAAGCGACTCGAGCTTTTGCTATACGGTTCGTGACTTCATCTTCAATCCCACGAACGCTGATACAACTTCCCAGGTAGTTGAATTTTTGAACGACTTCTAGCTGATCCCCACCTAGGGTCAGCGAACGAAGCGGTCCAAGCCAACCTTGGAGGAACGCTTTGCACTTCGACGGTATAAAGCAAATCTGGAAGCGGTTGACAGCCAGTGGTAATCTGACCAGTGCCGGTTGGCACGTCTGGGAGCTGTCACAGATTAGGGCAAAATCGTCAGCCTACTCCAAGTCAAGAAGTCGTTCTCCTGGGAGTAGCTCTACACCTTCTAAGTAGTGTACTGTGAACGCGATTTCCATAAATTCTTCATTAGTGAGGTTGAAGAGGAACGGTGACAGCGGGCATCCTTGCCTTACACCGCTGGAGAAATTAAAGGCGACGACAGCTTGCCGTAAGCCCTCACTCTTTCTCAGCTACGCGCGTAAAATGATCTGATATTATTTATATACTTCTCAGGTACTCCTATCCTGAGTAGACAGTCCCAAAATGCACGTCTATCCACCGAATCGAATGCACCATTGATATCGAGGAATATGACAACGGTGGGCGTCCAATTTGTGTGACGGTGCATCAACAACTGACGCAAAGTGTAGATGTGGTCAATGCAGCCACGTCCTCGACGAAATCCGGCTTGCTCTTCACGAATCTGGCTTTCACGAGTGGCGGCCAGGCTGTGAAGGGTGGCAGAGGCAAGCAATTTGGAGCCCATGGAGAGCAGACTGATTCCCCCATGGTTGCCTCATTCCGATCGTGAGCGTCCCTTGAAAAGTGGGACTATGACGGAGCGGTTCCAGTCGGTTGGAACAGTTTCCTGCTCCCGATCGGCTCAGCGACGCATGATATCACTTGTCAAATAAGTCTTGTGGAAGTACTGTGTCAAAGTAACATACTTCATCGGTTCCTCTACTGACCGTCCGGGGGTCGCCTACATTAACCGACTCATGGCATCCGCTGCACAATTGTTAGATTCTGAGAAGTAAGATATTTTCTCTTCAGACGCACACAGGAGTAGTGCCTAACGCTGCATTAAAAGTGTAAACGTCTGATCGATCCCCTTGGATGCACCCAATAAGAATATCAACATTTTGTGATTAGTTTGGATCTCAAATGACTGACCCAAAGATAGTGATGAGATTTCTTGACGCCAAAGATAAATAATAGGGCAGCCCGAGCCAGTTGTAAGCAACTTTTCAGCAGATAGTAAGGTACGCAAAGCGATAGAAATCGGACGAATTGGGGTTGATGACACAAAACCGCTCCAAATGCTTACGGCCACGCGTCACACTGAAAAACCAGAGGTTATTTCCCATCGTAATGAAATAAACTGCAGCTGCTGCTAGATGGTTTTCCGCAAAAATGGAAGCGGACTGATGCTGATTGTTCCACAACCGTGTGGTGGTTTTATGTAGCAGTGCGTTCAACGTAGCTAAAATAGTAGATTCCCCTGGTAACACATGATGATAGTGTGATAACATCCTTAAGTATGATTGGAGTTCATGACTATCCTTAGGCTGGGGGCGCCCGTCTAATTGGAGACAGTTTATACTGCCAAACATGTAGACCGCTCTTAGTAAGTGTTTAGCCATATAACAATGAGATTCAGACAAAACCTCACATTTGGAGTTATTTGGTTTCAATCCATTCGTTTTTAAACATTCAAACACCGTCCGAAGCATTTTTATATGTTCTGTCCCACTGCTTCCAGAAACCAAGATATCATTCAAAAGAGCACAAGTAAAGGGTATATCCTTCACGTTGTCATCTGCAACCAGCTGGAAGATAATGTAGGAGGGGCTTATTCCGAAACGGAGACGGGTATACTGAAATAGTCCAAGATGTGTAGTTATGGTAGTTAATTCACGTGAATCCTCATAAAGTTGAGCTTGAGAATTTGTGTGCCTAAAGCAAAAATAGGAGATTTAACAAACGGATAACGTAGCGTACAAATCTTCGATGCATGACGAGGATACCTTTCCACCTTGGCAGCTTGTTTGACAGTTAACTTATAGTCACCACCCATACGAACGGTACCGTCGGGTTTGAGTACAGGAACAATTGGGGTACCCTAATCCGAGTGTTCTACGGGCACTATAACGCCTTCGGATTGTAGCCGTGTTAGTTTTACTTTAACTTGGGACGCGTGGTGTACGGTAATGTTCGTGTTTTGTAAAACATGGCATTGAGGTTCTCCTATATATTGATGAAAGCGTTGCAATGTTTCAGCATCCCTAACTTTTCAGATAAAGCGGAAAATCAGTTTAAAAGATGGTTTAGCATGCTGTCATTGATCACCACCACATTAATTTATATAGATTCTGGGACGAATCGGATCCACTTTCTGTCCAAGAGATTTGGTCTTTTCTCAGCTAACACAATCAAAGATAAGGTTACTTCCCGCTCGCCGTGCTTGAACTTAACCATGCACATTCTCACTACCCTACTCGAATCAGCAGTGTAGGCTTGCAGTTTGGAGTTATAAGGTTGTGATGACGGTCGACACCTGATTGAATCATTGTTCATAATGATATCTGCAGTCCCCGACTCTAGTACCAAATCGATAAGTACATTATCAAACAATTATCACGCGAATCGTATGTGGAGGTCACTTGTTGCGTGATATGGTGTTTAATTAGACGGAATTTACATCGTTGTCTGGGTCTTCCAGAACAAGTTTCTCCGCAAGCGGCAGCTTATTATTGGGCCTTGGTTAGGTGAAATTAGTTTGTGGAGCGAGTTTCGATCTACACTTGCGTGTTAGATGGCATATTTTACCATATTTTCGGAAGATGCTTTCTTAGTGGCGACACTCAGAAGCATCGTTCTATTTTCATATCCACAATATCCAGTTAATTAAGCAACAAAGTCAAAATTGCTTTTCCTTTACCAGACTGGAGTCAATGCCTTAGCATGTAGCGAGCTATAAACAGCGCTATCCTAACATAATTAAACAAATGGGTAACCAAATAAATAAACTATATTCCACTATGGTATCGTAGCGGAGGTATTTAAACCTGGATGCTATTGATATACCAGGACAGAAAGGCATCCCACAATCATGAGGATTTACCCTATTTAATGCTTCGTATATCAATGCGTCAATAACAGGCAAGATGTCAGCAGCTTGGATACAACTTTATGACTAAAATTTTCGGCAGTGTAAATGTAGCTAATGTGGCAGATTGATTTATGAGTGGAACCTAAAATGTTTGCAATGTACCATTTCTCAAATTTTGGCACAAACTTAAAAAGCGATTTTAATCTATTTAATCAGCTTCCCAACAAACTAAGGTTTTTCTACGAAGCACATTTTACATCTTACCTGTGACTTCGAACGTTAAGCTCCTAAACCATACATAGATTGGCTTGCATATAACTTCATAACGTTGTTGAATCATTTATCTTCAGCATCAATCATGCAATTTAAGACACCCAGCTTCAAAGCATTGTATCACTCTTCATCACCCAAGTAGACTAAATACCGAGGTCAATTCGAAAGTTATTGCCTCGTCCGTTAATTTCGAATTCTTTAGTCACATGTTCGAAGCAGAAAGTTAAAAATCTCGTCCATTTTGTCGGTTCATTCTGTAAACATGGACGACTTTACATCGCATGGTTTTAGTGTTCGATGATTACTTATAAAAGACTTAGTTTTTCTGGGTCAAACGACGATGGATCCCTAGAATCAAAACATCGATCTGACATAGCGTACACATGGGGTAGGTATATTTATCCCCTTATTACCCTACACTAAACGAATCGTGTCCATTCCTGACCCGGTTCTGTTGGAGTTCCGGAGCTGACTTCGGTTGCATTTCATCGTCGTCTCACTTCAAAAGGCAAAGCATGATTCCATCTCCCAGCGGCAGTAGACGCAGTCTGTTGATAAATGGACATCCTACTTATCTGGCCGTGCACTACAATCGTGACAAGGATTAATCTTAGCGCATCTGCACTATTTCTGGCTAGGAAGTTAATAGATTACATACCACTGAAACATGGTCTGTTCCAGGAAGATACATGTCAGTTCTCTGGTCGTAGTCACCAGTTTCTTGTTGCTGATGATATTTATAAGCCATTTTTGTAGCAGCCTGCCTTCTCAGATTAACCATCTGACGGGTAGATGAAGGAGAGGAAGGAATGTGTTTCCGTAAGTCAAGTAGTCGTTCTACCATCGTGTTCTTCTGAAGGTCGCCGCCATGGTTTTTAAGTGATGTGGTGTTTTGCAAGCCAAGGGAAAATTAGCGATTCATAGCTTTTGTTTGTATAGTTCTTTTGACATGTTTTAGTATCTAGACTAAAGTAATTGGCGGATGGATAAGGAAGAAACCAAGCAGCAGCTTCCCGATGAATTAGCGAGCCCTCCCGCCAGGTTCTCCATTCCAGGAATGTTTCTAAGGGGCATTGTACCGCAGACCATGTTTCTTAGATATCAAAACCTAAGTCGTCCTGTGAGCAGGCATCAGATTAAGGAGTATGAACCAGTGTACAATCTAACAATAGTTTCTGAAGCGCAGAAATGCAGCATATAAAAAGGCTAGTAAGCTATTAAGAAGGACAATTATACAAACAGACGCTAACCTCGGAGACAAAATAAAACCCACATCATTGGATGACACAACGGCGGCATATTAAAGGCAAAGGCGCTGTAGCATGAAAACGTGAAAAACAGCGTAAAAATCATTTTAGCTGATTGGGCTTAGAAAGAGGAGTCAGATTCTTTTTCTGCTTGTGCCTATTTTTGTGCGTTAGTTTTGAATTTAATTCCAAAACTCCTAATCATCTAAAATGCATTCCGGAATACCACATTCATGTAACAAATTGCTATGAGCTGAGTGTCATGTTTAAGCGCTTTTTGAAGATTGCTAAATTTGGTGCACAGTCAATTGGGTTTGAAAGCGCGATCCAAGTTTGGCAAACAAGAAAAATGGAGACTGTTCCACCAATATTCTGGGTGATAATTTCGGTCACAAAAGCTAGGTGATTAGCTCTCAGAATAATTTTAGGATTCAGTTTCAAAAGTCAATGACACACTCGTTTAGAATCACTCATTATTTGCGAATTTATTAAGTCTCAGATTTTGTGTCGGGAGGGTTTACTAAACCATTCGAGTTTCAACAGCCATCGCTGGTGTGCATGTTGACACAAACATTTGAATTTTTGTTCACCGATCTTCCTGCGTCTGAACCCCCTCACAATCACACGCTAGCCAGAGTAGCATGGACTGTATGGCATATCGGACATGAAAGAGCAAGTGGGCATTGCGCAACATAGAAAATTTGGGTGCGTGGAAACTCTAGTGCATTAAAGAAATGACTATGATACTCATCACTAGATTCCCAAGCTTTCTCAGCCTGTCCGGAACAGCTGACCCCGTGATGTACAAGCACACTCAGACCGAGGCCTGCAGACTGTAAGCTTTAATAATTTAGAGACTAGCGTAGTGGTGGCAAATGGGAACGGCTGTACACTGGTTCACTTTGAATGACAAGGTATCAACTACTCCCCAGTTTGTAGCTTCATAAAATTCAAAAGAGACGATCATGTGATAGTGACTTCCGTTGATCTTTACGTCACTTGTACCGTCAAGGATGCAGGATAAATAATCCAATCCGATAAATCTCGCTGGATCATTTTACAGAATAATAACAGGTTAGACGCAAATGCGGGACGTTGTAACACCACGACCTGAACTGGCGTTGTGTTTCAAATAGATGTTCGGATTCTAGCCTCCGACTGTTGTTCTGGATATAACTCGCTGATCTGTCCCGAAATTGGATCCTCCATAACATGAAACTGAATCTACTACAACAGCATACGAGTTCCCAGGAAGTTTGATTGTACTGAAAACTTTTACTTGATGTGGTTGGCCTCTGTTACATCACTAACAACTACAGTCCAACTGCCGCATATTTTGACAGGTTCGAGTTGCATCATGGGCTCTGCTACAATCATGCTGCCTCGGTGCGCTGGTGCCATGATTTCTCAGGTACGTCATTAATGTACCTGAGGCGGCTGCTTCCATTACCTAGGCAAGGATAGGGAGAAGGGTTAGTTAAAGTTTGTTGGCAGGCCCGGGTTGACTATTGGCCTTGTAAATAGTGGTGATGATAATTTCCACCCTGTTCTCCGAGCTGGGCATTTCGGTTGCAGACATTTCGTTGCCAAACTAGGCAACATCTTCAGTGCGGCTATTCAGTCCTGATTCGCGGTCTCGCAAACCAATGTCAGATCCGAGTGACTATTGATTGTTGCCCGCTTCGAATGTCAGCCTTCGATCTGTTCACGTGAGTTGGTCGAGTGGGCACCTCTTCTCCTTGTCGATCTGGTGCCTAATGCTGGCTTAACCTGCAGAGCTTCATAGACACTCTCCAGCGAGACTTCTAATGCCTTAAGGGATAACTGTTGCACACGAAGCAAAGGAAACCATACGAAGTAAACTATTTAAGGTGAAGAACAAACTCACTAAGAAAGAAACATCGGGTTTAGTTTACAAAATTGACTGCAAGAACTGTGATAAGTACTATGTAGGCCAGACTGGAAGAAAACTTGGCACAAGGCTGAACGAACATAGTCTGGCCATCCGCCGCCACGATGAGAAATCCTTAATGTCAGTACACATGGATGCCGAGAACTATCAGTTCGATCTGGAGAATGTTGAAATAGTTGGAAGAGCAAGAAACCGCAGAGCGCGTGAGTTCCTCGAGGCCTGGCATTCTGGCCGGAACTCAATCAACAAACACCTGGAGCTGGAGGGTGTCTATGAAGCTCTGCAGGTTAAGCCAGCATTAGGCACCAGATCGACAAGGAGAAGAGGTGCCCATTCGACCAACTCACGTGAACAGATCGAAGGCTGACATTCGAAACGGGCAACAATCAATAGTCACTCGGATCTGACATTGGTTTGCGAGACCGCGAATCAGGACTGAATAGCCGCACTGAAGATGTTGCCTAGTTTGGCAACGAAACGTCTGCAACCGAAATGCCCAGCTCGGAGTACAGGACAATCCTCTCATCCACACCCCGAGCTACAAGTATTCTCTATAATTTCCAAACTTTCCACCCTGAAAACATAATGTTCACTTTCACATAACACTGAAAGAAATCAGTCGGCGATACGGCTAGATGTACAACTTGCACCTTTGGTGCCTTTATGGAATGTTTTCTTCCTACCTGTAGGAGCGTGAGTGTTCACTTATCTCGTTATCGCTTCTTTAGTGAAAGTCACATTAAATAGATTTGGTGTAGAGGTTTAAACTTGATAGTCTAGACCAGTCACTGATACATAAACATTTAGCCGTTTCTCTTGCTGTGTGTGTATGCCGTCAACCAAAGCAATGCTATTTACCATGGCTAGGGACGTGGCAGTAATTAAGTTGGTGTTTTGAAGACAGCAGCATCAGCATTGGCTGTCGATATATCTTCTTCGTTTCATGTACAAATAGCATACAGAGGCGACACTGCCGTATTACACGGTGCAAATTTCAGAGCTGACCTAGCCTTTGTAAATTCCCCACATAAAGTTTCTTTGGACCGGATACGTTCGTGCTTTGCATCTTATGAAATAATTAAGATTGAAGGGACAGTTAGAAAATTTTTGAGGCTGATATTTTCACAAATATTGTACCTCAAGCGGATACGTGAAATAAGCATTCTGGAGAATTGGCTGACTGCAGCTTTTTTTCAGTGCAATAGCTTCAAATTTTACCAACGAAAGGATCATCGATTTTGTTTTCACTGCTTTTATGGCAATGGGTAGTATAATAATTCCAAATGAACATCTTCAAATTTATTATAGTTTCTAACTAAATGTAAACATGCAGTAGATAGTTTTGTTAGTTTTCTCATTGTCGTTTCATGCCAACTAGAATTATGTGGCCATTCTGCCGTTGATTTCCCAACAACATTGTTTAACCGTATAAAAGCTTACGAAGTGACTTCGGAAAGCGTCGAAATGTCAGAAGATGGGGTATTGATGGATCGCAGCACTGTGCACTTCGATTGTTTTCACACTTGCACTCCTCGGGCAGAGATGGCAGGACTTCGACTGGGATGTCAGCCTAAAGCACTGCACTTAAGCCACCGAGTTGTGACTGGCAACGGTCGTTATAAATCGTACTAACTAGTTGGAGTTGGAGAATCGATTTTAAATACAACTTATTTGATTGGATTGTGACGCGAACTCGCGATCTTGACCGTGGTTCGCACCGAAGTTAATCTTAGTCATTTCGACCACTAGGGCAGCAGCTGATGGGGAATTTGGGAAACACTTTGCGTGCGCCCGAAACATGCTTCTTCTAATTGGACTCTTATTTATGCAAACAGCAGTAACACTTTCATTTTTATTTTGTTAAATTTTGCAGTACAATAAACACACGTTACTGAGATGGAAATTTGGTTTGTCTGTGAAACGCGGCCTCAAATTCTACTGACAGACTTGCTGTCTGCTGCAAGTGACATGTCATAAATGTATGATATAAGTGTCATTTTTCATTGCGTATGTGGGTGCGCGGAGAACGGAATCGTCCCGGGACAATTTTTCTACCTGAAAAATCGAGACAAGTTTCTACTGGGTAAATATTACTGATGGACTTCGTCACTAGTGTTTTTATGGGAGCAGCTATAGTCAGCAAGAATCAACGGGAAATTGAGCGTCAAAGTTTCAGACTGACAAGGTTATTCGCAGTCGATTAGTTTGCATCATGTTGACTTGCAGAACATCAAACGATACACTTCATGATCACATGCTTAGACTCGAGGTAGCGAGATGAGTTAGGCATGAGACAAAATTTTGGAGCAGATTATTAATGTGGTTTGCTTTTCTGGACGCCGACACAATTCGTAATTATCAGATTAAATGTTTATTGAACTTCGAGCGCGATCGCAAACATGAGCCGGAAAATTTACAATGACTATTGGTTTGAGCAGTTCACAGTGTCTCCAGAGCGCTTGATGGGTTTAATATACATCCACTCAGCCAGCCTAAACTCCTCCCTAATCACCACTGCAGGATTTGGTTAGTTGGCGAAATTGAATAACAATAGTTATGCTATAAGGCGTGATAGATCCAATTGAAGTGTTTGTTTATTGTTAACTTCTAGACGTGCGCACCTCTCTGAAGCTGGCATTCTCTCTGAATCTACTGGATGCCGTGTCCGTTTGCGGTCATTCATATATATATATTTTGGGTCTACCTATAGGTAGTTGAGTGGATGTTTTCAGGTTTTTCCTGGAAACCTGATGGTAATAAACAAAACAAAGATGGATTAACCAGCTTGTCCGTAAATTTGGAATGCGGTTTTGGTCTAGTCTAAATACTTGTGTCAAAGGCTACTACTGACCATATAGTACACATTGCATTTCTTCTCTGACGACTTCTGTCAGGTTACCCAAATTACTAGATTCGTTCCAGCAGTCATGTCAAGCCGAATAAAGCATTAAGTGTTCATTATTTTTACCAGTGATGCTACCGCTGCAGATGAGAAATATCTAAGTCACTTCATAACAAGTATTGCTGGGTCTGGCATACTAAAATTAGATTTAAATTTAGAAAGACAGGAAAAAATAAAACACCTATTCGTTCTGCCACAAATCGTCATACTCACTGAACAATAACCTGTCAGATATATACTTGCAGACTGTGGCGGGATAGCTGTGTGGTTAGGCTGGCTATGCTTGTACTGTTGACGTTAGGCAGTCAACCAGGTTCAATATTAACCTTCAGCGGTGAAAAAAAGGCGCAAGAAGATGATTTCCAGTAACTAGAGAGCGACTATATTAGAATAGATTGAGCCCACCAACATTTAGAAAAGCTTGTGGCTGTAATCCTGTAATGGAGCTTTTCTACTTGTGATGGTTTCCTTTAGTAGTCAAAGGATCATAAGTATGCTTTTCGTTATCTACTTTTGTTTTCCGCTCCTGAATTGGTAGGCGGAAAAGAGGGTTTTGTACCTCTTGAGACCAAGACTGAGAAGATATACGCTAAGTGGCAGGATGTGTTTGGGTCTCTCATGCTAATCAGATGTGTTATCTAGAAATCTTCCAAAAATAATGTATAACCACAGGTATCCGACTGGCCACCTCGTTTAAAGGAAAAGTGTGAGACAAAATAAGTCGGCAGACACTACTCTCAGTGGAGTCATTGGACTTGCATCCTCAACTTTACGGAGTTTGATGTGCTGCAAACAGATTTAATCATCAATTTATATGTACTACTACATACACAAAATAGGGTGTCAAAAAGATTTGTGTGGATGGATGCAGGATTGTTTGTCTCAATAGCCAGAAACAGTAATTCACAAAAGTAATAATTGATTATAAATAAATTTTTAGTTGTGTAAGGTTCTCGGTTAAAAGTTGTTCAAATGCCGACATTCTTACATGCTAGCAGTCACAATATACGTAAATTTGCAAATCCAATCTTCAAACAACCTATAAGTCCAGATATCAAACAGCACACTGTCAAAGACTAGGATTTGCGCTGCGATATCTACTGTCCCACCAGGAACTGGCATAGGCTCACTGCTTATCGTACTCCGTTAAATGGGTAGCAAGTGAACATCTGGCTGTACACATCAGAATATACGGTACATAACGTGAACGCATTGCTTTTTATGCGGAATCTGGTCAACGCACATGACAGGGAAGAATAGGCTTTTTAGTAATGACCATCAGAGTATGAGTTTATTAAACTTTTTACTATGCAAAGAAAATCTTCCTTGAAAAGCCATTTGATAAATTTGACACACCCATTGATAGAGTTGGCATTGTGTTGTAGCTGGCGGATTAATCAATCACTGCATAGGATGAGCGAGAATTGCTCTTGGTAAAAGCCATGTACACACAAATGAGGATAAGATCCAAGTTTTGTCCAGTTAAAACCCAGAGATCAGCGGAACCCAAAAGTGAAGATACACGCTTATGCTTGTTTCTATGCAAAGTATAACACAGTACAGTCAAAGGCTCATAGTGAGTACCGCTACAGAATAATCTTAACGAAATATCACCTTTGTCGGAAGCCCAGTTTAAAGGCATGACGCATGTGACGTCAACCACAGTATGAGGCCCTGCCGGTTTAGCATTAACGCCTGATAGCGGACAGATGAATATTTGTTTTCGGTCCTCCAGAAGCTTCTGTTATGTAGTTGCATTGGGTTCAGAAAAACTAAGACAAGATCTTCAGCGATTCACCAGTTGGTCTCAAAGTGACCGGTTGGAATGGGGTGTGGCCTTATTTTTGTTGGCGTGATTGGCGCACTTGTTGCGCTTCTGGCGCCCTGTGTTGGCGTCAGGTGTGGTCATATCATTTACTCCTGGTGCTTAGGCAGCCACAACTGATGCATGTGTATATATGTCTACAGCGTTAGCAGCTGCGTTTCCCCCTTTTTGTATAGCTTGCTCCACAGATTTACTCCAACGCAATATTCTTTGGGCCGGAATAGGGGTTTTTGGAGTAGGTGGAAATTAGCTGCTTGCTTGGTTACGGATTAGAGTTTCCGTGCATCTAGCTTTACAGCTATAACCTCACCCATGCTCAGCCACTATTTTCGGCTCTGAAGCCTTGGGCTACGGGCCCAATCGTGAGTGATTCCGAAGGAGAACAATTACCAAGTAATTATTTAGTAACCACCGCCACAGGCTGTCGCGTTTATGTGCTATTCACATAAAAATTAATAGAGCCATGCCGTTAGTTTAGAACAAAATGAAGCTTTAGTAGTTTCGTCGCAGCCAGAATCAGCCACAAAGCTAGCACACATTCAGAAAAGCGCTAGACGGCCGTACTATCTTACTGGGATTCGTCAGTAGCGTGCACCTGCCAAATTCTGTCGGAGTCGCGCATATGACCTTACTCTTATCAGACAGCGAATAATGCCACTGAGCCATGTTTAACGGTGGCGCACCACCAAGACCGAAAGGTAACTGAGCTATAGCAAGGATCATCCTCCAAGGTCAGCCTAGCCATGAACGTGCAGAAGAAGTGGTTGCATTCTAGAGCTGCGACTTCCTCTGCGTACCGCCATTAGTCAAGGCGGCATTTAAGCTGACAAGTGACTTGTTTATTGTTCAAGTTCGTCCTTTCCTTTGCTGTATGGCGAGGACGCTCGGTGTGATAATTTTTGCTGCATCTTTAATAGAGTAATCATTTTGAAACCGATTTTGCCCAGCCGCAAGCGTTTTTCAGCTGTGGATCGCTATTCCTCGTTCTGCGTTATAACTCCATTTGAGCCATAATGTCGATTAAGATGCTTGTTTTATCTAAGTCCAGAGATGGATTGAGGCAGCTTTTCCACAAGCGCACATGAATAAGCACACGAGGTAACTCGAATGGTCCTTTGAAATGGGTAGGTGGGCTAAAACCAAACGTGACGCAAGCGAGAGATGATCGTTGCTTGCCGACCCATTTCGATTCCGGTTGAGGTCAAAAGTTAGACGGTTTGCACGGTTGGATGTAAGATCAACAAACTGATGCCCACGTAATAAAACGCAACGATTAATCACATTATCAGATGAGCGCGAGCTTCGACCATTCGTACAGACGGGAATAAAACTCCAACGAAGAACTTGCAAAAAGTTATTGCACATAATTTTCAGGAACAACTCTGTCCAACTTGTCTTAGATAATAAGATACCAAAGCGTCAGGCTAATCCGACAGATACATATATCTATGTAAAGTGGAGCATTCTAAGAAAAATGGTTGGAATTCTAATGTTTGGCAGTAAGGTCGTTGGAATACTTAGGGAAAATCCTGTGGGCCAAGGTTGTGCAACCGCAAGGTATTAGAATGAAGAACTGTAACCAATGAAGTCACAGAATTCTTGTCTCCAATTGGACAAATTCCGACCATACTATTCATATTTATGGTAACTAAGCAGCTAACCCTTTTACTTTTTATCCCTTCTAAACTACAAATTATTATTTCAACGGGAACAACAGAAGCTGAGATATTTAGTAGAGATTCCTAATCCAAATTCTTAAAGTGATATGGACCTTCGACACCAGCAATAAACGTCCTTATCAGCCTGTGGATTGGTGAAGCATTTGTGCCGCCACCATCTCACTTAACCAGTCAGGGGGACAATTGGATGTTTACCGCCAATTTTCCTTGGTGTATAGCATAATTTGTTATGCCATTCCTACTTGGCTTTCTGCGATATTTTGCACCACTAGACATTAATCCAATTGGTATTCCGAAATGTTTGCACCGAAAGCAAATCGTCCCTATAAACTATGTGAACGGATTGTTTTCATGGTCTTCCTGCATTGCGTATGTTCTTATTTTATTCACGATATATTGAACAACTTCAGGAAGTTTCCTGATTTTTGTCATTTTTATACGAACACGGCGGTACCGGTTTTGCTTTAATAGAAACTTTTATGCCACCCGGGAGTTTGAGACAACACGAAAGCAATGCAACACAGGAGTTATGAAAATTTATTCACCGTGTTCACCCAAGCATCACTCCGCACTCAGTAAAATTACCACTAATACTGCATGTGCGATGTCAGAATTCAGATAGGCGATGTGCTTACAAGGATGTGCCTGTAAGGTTATTATAAACATTCCATTCTAGCCAAATACTACTACTCTAACTAGTAACAAGCTTTTATTGCTTCAGTGGTTCACATTCTCAACCACTTTGCGTTATTAACTAACTTGAATACAATGTTCTCCATGCTTCAAAATCACATTCGTTTAGTTTCTACAGTTTGTTAAGCAATTTGTTTGTACCGTTAAACACTTCTGATCGTTTCCGCACGCCACATACTTAGTCTTGAGTTCCATCTCCGGCATTATTCTGCGCTTCAGAAGCATGGTTTTGGGATTACAAAATATTCTGTTCCACAAGGTTTTGTCTAGATCATGCCTATAACCGAACGTTACAGTACGAAATAACAATGATTATACAGGAGGTAGCAAATCATTACGGTTTAGAATAGTTCCCTTGATAGAGTAGCAACAGTTACAGTATCCACAAATGACTACGGGTTAATAAGTCAGCCATGTGGATCCAGCCTCTTTTGGATGGGCCATTCATTGCAGGAGTGATTTTAGTAGCTCCTCAATCTCTGACAAGGAATCATGTTGGTTTGCCGCCATTATTTCAAGAATTGTAGCTGTTGCTTTGGTGCACACTAGACGAAAGGGAGGACAACTTGTAACCAAATTAATCGCCTACTGACATTAACCTTAATTCGCCCCATATACCTACAGAAATCAAAGTGTTAACTAACACTTTCTCAGTCGTTCAGTTTGCGTTATTACAGGAAAATAAATAATGATCGGAGATCATACTCCCACCCTAAATTGCATGAAAAACAATGCCCACTTACTTAGCTATAACATTAGGCAAATAAAAGCGTCAAGGAATGGAACGGCTTACTGAGCCTGTTAGTTTAAGTTGCCAGGCCATTATTCGATAGAAATGCTTTCAATTTCCAAACATTTTAGTTGTCACCCATATTTACTTTTGTCAGGATCTACAGTATAGATTGCCACATTTGTAATTAACTTGGAGAACTCAGTGCATGAGGTAAGGTAAGCTTAGTACATGATACATTTTTACACTTAAAATAGGAGATATGTGAAGATTGTGCTAGAGTTTGAGTGAATTCTTGAGGGGTGAAGGCTAGCATGAATTGCAAACGTGTTGTTCATGCACAGTATGCTCCGTGTCTCATACTCTCATGAAGCAGACTGGTATTACTCCTTTAGGTTTCACCCTTGGAGAAGTAAAGAGCGGTTATGGTTAATTGTCTACAGTCCCATTATACATTAGCCAACTAAAATTAAACCACATATGTAATCCAAATTTTACCAAATTAATCATCTCTCTAAATTGGCCGGTTTTTCATTGCTTAAGTGTTCACAATGCGAATATTATTGTTCTAAACTTCTGCATATTGACTATCTCTCTATGTTCACCAACTTGATCTAGTCCCTTGAGTATTCAGCTTACGGATGTTTAACTGTATTTTATTTGGCACAACTGTGCGTTTAAAAGAACTTACGCCGGAGGTTTTCGAATGGACCATTAAAGTAGAACGAAATTTTCTCTTTTGATTATTTCGGCTGTTGCGTGAAACTAAGCAGCACCGGTCGATGTTTGAAGTTGAGCTTCTGGAAAGGTCATCTAGTAAAATATAGAGGAAAATAGACATTAAGCTAAATAGAGCGGTCAGTTGGCCGAAATGCTAAGATCATATTAGTAGTCATATTTGACAACTGAACAGATGATACAAATGTAACCCAAACCGTTCGGCTACGTGATGAAAAACACCAGACCACGTTATCTGGATGCTAGTTGCAGAGAGGTACTGAAGCGGCTGGCATATAGGATGCGGCAACAACCGCGACATTTATGGATTAGCATTAAGCAAAAAGGCAGATGTTACTGGATAGTTATCGACTAGTATCATTTCTAAAATAATCCCGCTGCTTTGGAAAGTATTCCCAACGTTCTCTGCAGTTCAACCATGTTTTATACAAACGCTTTCAAGCCAATTCAAAATAGGGTTTAAACAGCTGCACGTTTGTGCGCAGCCAGCCGAGGAGACGCAGAGAACCAATATTATATACAAATGTCAGGAGAATTCCTGCGTCCCTTAACCTTACTTCGGTAAAGTGAAAATGTAAACGGGGTCACTGGCGATGTCTACTGAGTTCAACATTCCAAGTTGGACTTGGAGAATACGCTGTGTGGTTTCCTTGCTAAAAGCAAACTCTAAAGTGACCTCGGTTCCCTTGAGGTGAACCTCAGCTATTCCGATCAACAAGGCCGCAAGTGAAAAGGAAAAATTATGGGGCTGTTCATCCCAACACTGGCACCTAACAGCCGCAAGTTCCTCATCGTTTGGACTCATTAGTTGGAGATAGCCTGAGCTGGGTTGAAAATCAGGGTCGAGTGGTTCACAGCTGACGCCATAACCACTATTCCAATGAGATCCACGAGCAAGACTTTATACAGAGAAAACGAAAGCAAATTTGGACTTGGATACTCTGTTGTCTGGTTGAGTTGCTACCAGCATCTTCTATCGAGATCTCAGTTAACTTAAGGTATACCTCGATCACTACGATTACAATGACCATATGTGAAATGGAAATTTTTACTGTTGCTATTCCACACACTTGTATTCCGCGACCGTGGTTTCGTCCAGGTTTGGACTCCCTTTAGAGGAGTATAGCCTAAACTAAGTTGGAAACCAGAGCCAGGTGGTTCTCAACTAACGTTATAATCTCTATCCCGCTGACATCCGCGAGCAACGCTTTGTACTTCGGAAACGATTTCGAATTAGGCATTGGAGAATCCGCCTCTGGTTGGCTTACTATCAGTCACCTCTATTGAGACCTTCGATCATTTGAGGTGAAAATCTAGCATTTCGACCAAAAGCACCGTGTGTGCAATATAAGTAATTGGTGCTTTTTAGTTTACCACAGGCACTGCACGACCTCGTTTCAGTACCGGTTTAGATACATATGTTTGAGCTATCCTGAGCTGGATGTGGTAATCACAGTGACGTTGTTCACGCCTGACGCCAAATGCACTATGTCACTAAGGTCTGCAAGCAAAGCTTGGGACAGCGAAAAGGAATTTAAAGCTGGACTTGGAGACTCCTCTGTGTGCTTGGTTTGCTACAAGCAACCTCTAATGTGACCTCGCTTCACTTGAGGTAGACCTCCGTCATCCTGACAACAAGGCTCTTAGTTCAAATGGAAATAATGGTTTTTGTTCGTTCAAAACCTAGCACCCCACGACCATCGTTTCGTCCTGTTTTGGACGAATCAGTTGGAGATAGCCTAAGCTGGGTTGGAAATCAAAGCCTAGGGGTTAAGGCCTGACGCCATATGAACGATGCAGCTGGGGTCTGCGAGCAACGCTTGGTACAGCAGAAACGAATTCAAATTTGGACTGTGCGATTTCGCTGCGAGTTTTGGTTATTCCCACGCACCTTTAATTACGATCTTGGTTCACTTGAGGTGGACTTCGGTCATTCCGATCTCAAAGATCTTATGTATATTTGAAATATTTTAGTGCTGTTCATTAAAAAACTATCACTCTAGGTCCGCTGTTCCCGGCTTCATTAGACTCATTATTTGGAGATAACCCGAGCTGGGCTGCAAATTAGAGCCTAGTGATTCACAGCTGACGCCATAAACACTATGCGACTGAGATCCGGGAGTAAAGCTTGGTACAGAAGAAAGGATATCAAAAGTTTATTTGGATGATCTGCTGTGTGTTTGGTTTCCTACAAGCAATCTGTACTGAGACCACGGTTCACTTGAGCTGGAACTCGGCTATTCCAATCACAAGGACCGTATGTAAAATAGAAATATTTTGGTGTCGCCCATGCTAAAACTTGCGCCCCACGACCGCGCTTTCGTCCTGGTTTGGACTCATCTACTGGAAATGACCTGAGCTGGGGTGGAAATCGGAGCCTTGTGGTTCCCGACAGACGCCATAAACACTATGCCACTGAGATCCCTGAGCCACGCTTGGTACAGCGGAAACGAATTCAAAGTTGTTTTGGAGAATCCGCTGTGTTCTTGGGTTGCTACATGCGACCTCTATTGAGACATCAGTTCACTTGAAGCGGATCTCGGTCATTCCGATCACATGGACGGGGTGTAAAATGGAAATATTTTGGTGTTGCGCATGCAAACACTGGCACTCCACAACCGCGATTTCGTCCTGGTTTGTACTTAGCAGTTAGAGATGGCCTGAGGTGCGGTGGAAATCAGAGCCTAATGGTTGACAGTTGGTTCCATTAAAATAATGACACTATCCTCGAGCAACGCTTGGAACCGCGGCAACTAACTCAAAGGAAGTCAGAAAGAATCCGCTCTCGCTTTTAACAACTTAAACAGAGCAGTATATGTAGGCATATTTTCTGTTCCTTTCCGCTTCACGAAGCGTTGCTGGTGGATTTCAGTATTTATACTTAAACCACTGGACACCGATTTCCAACCCAGCTCACGTTATCTCCATCTGATGAGTCTAAACCAAGACAAAACCGCGTTCGTAAGTTGCCAGCGTTGGGATGAGCAACACCAAATATTTCCATTTTACATCCCGTATTTGGGGACGGAATGACCCAGGTAAACCTCAAGTAAACCGACGTCTCAGAAGTGGTTGCTTGTAGCAACTTAACCACGTAGCGGATTTTCCAAGCCAATTTGGAATTCGCTTCCGTTGTACTAAGCGTTGCACTCGGATCTAAGTGGCATATTGTATTTAGGTCAGCCGTGAACCACTAGGTACTGATTTTCACCCTACCTTATGCTACATCTACCTCATGAATCCACCCCAGGAGGAAACCGCTGTCGCGGTTTCACGTGTTGGAATGAGCAACACCAAAATATTTCCCTTTTTCAGACGGTCAGTTTGATAAGAAATGCCTTGGTTCACCTCTGCTGAACCGACGTATCTATTGAGGTTGCTTGTAGCAACCCAACCACAAAGTGGATTCTCCAACTCCCACTGTGAATTTGTATTTGCTGTAGTGAGCGTTGCTTGCGAAAATTACTGTCATATGTTTATAGCGTCAGCCATGAAACACTAATCTGTTATTTCGACCTCATCTCAGCATTTCGCTCCATATGATTACAAACCAAGAGTTAACCGCGGTAGTACGATTCCAGTGTTGGGAAGAGCAACAACAAATTTCTTTCATTTCAATTACGGTCTCCTTGATCGCAATGTCCGAGCTCCACTTCAATTGAACTGATGTCTCAATAGAGGTTGCTTGTAGCAATCCAAGTACACAGCGGATTCTCCAAAACAGCTTTAAATTCGTTTCCGTTGTACCAAGCGTGTCTCAAGGATCTCAGTGGTATAATGTTTATGGCGTCTGTCATGAACCACAAGGCTCTGATTTCCACCCCAGCTCAGGTTATCTTCACCTGATGAGTTCAAACCAGGACGAAACCGCGGTCGTGTGTTACTAGTGTTAACATGAGGAACATCAATGTATTTCCATTTTACGCACGGTCCATATTGTATTTGACACTGTCCAGGGAGCAAAGTTTAGTGGTAAAATTAAACAAAGGGATTCTTGGAAATTCGCTCCAATGTTCGAAAGCAGCATGTGTGGCGAACTTGAACTTGGGACTTTTGAGGCGAGCTCTCGGCTTTTTTGAGCGACAGCTAGTACCATTGTTGATTAAATGCTACATTCATCGTCATGTTGAATATGCAATTCAGGCCTGGTGTCCATGGTTAAAACGAGACATCCGCTTCTTGTAACTGCTCCAAAGGAGAGCCACAAAGGCAACGCGTGGACTATCCGGTATAAATTATGAAATGCGTCTTCGCGTACTCGGTTTGTTCTCATTAGAATACCGACGGCTTCGCGGAGATCTTACTCTCACATACCGGATACTAACCTAAAACGAGCATCCATGTACACCACCGTTGACTTTAGCCCCATACAAAAAAAACCGAGACAACCACCTGAAATTAATGACGCAACACTCTGGTCTGAATTGTAGAAAGTATTTTTTTCTCACATAGAATCTCTTCTCACTAGAATGCATTACCAAACTATGTGGTGAACACACCAGACATGACGATATTCGAAAGAATCTTAGATTGTCATCTTAGAGATAAACGATACATAACACTTTGCTAAAGTGCAATGATTTAACCACTGATACTTTACGTTCTACGTTGGAACATTTTGAGTTTAATTTTCTTTTGCATATCCATCTTGTGGGTCTTGTAAAGTTATGCTTTTTATCCCATCATACACCGCTGAACCATTGAGCCATCCTAATAACAAGCATACTATGGAATGTATCAAATCATCTGTTTCATTTTCTTGACTTTTCAGTTGAGAGAAGAGACGATGATTCACTTCTTTGATCGACTTATCGCAACCGAACTGGACCGGACTACGCCTACATTACAACAGTTACTGTCCAATGAAGTATAAACGATGCTTAGTACGAGCTTGTTTTGTCAGGGCATACGGAATATGCTCTGAAGAGTCCATCGAGGCTGACTTCCGATACATTGACTCTACCCTACGAAGTAACGGCTATCGGAATAAATTCATCGTCGGGTATGAGAATGAGGTTGCTAAGAAAGAAAAGCTAGTGTATGTCCGAAAGAAAAGGTTTTCATCACGCTACCATACAAAGGGGAACTTAACGACAGAAGATTGTGTTACCGACTACAACGACAAGCCATACATAGTTGCTACTACGCAGCTTAGCTTGCGTTGTTACATCAAACCAAGAAGCAGTTCCATGAATTCAACTTGGATAGGTCACACTCTCAGGTTACCGCCTCATGGGTTTATCAATTCACCTGTACTTGCGGGAGCAGGTACATTGACAAAACCGAGAGAACGCTAGCAACTAGGATAATTGATCCAGTTCCAAGCAACATATTAATTAGTGGCCCTAAACTTATTGTCAGCGCAATCATTCAGCACCTGCTCGAATGCAAATTGTGCGGAAACCCAAGGGACGCATTCAAGCTTATCAGCAGACAAAACCACACGAGCTTTCTTCGTTTCGCTGAAGCCTCTGCTATCCGGCGAATGGAACCTAACTTTTGCAAACAGCGCGACCTTGTGTCCCGTTTTGTCTTTCCCTAGTAAGAAGTAGGCGATTACCTTGATTTTCCCGGTGTTTTATTGTTTTCCTTATTTGCCCCCTTTTCAGTTGCATTCCTTTACTCTTTCCATCATTCATCTGTAAGCAGCTGATGTTCGAGGTACAGGCTTAACCATTGCGAAAACTAATTATTCTTGTGTTTCTCATGCAAATAACCCGCTGAGTGTTATCGTTTTACTTTGCTTTAATGAATCCTACTCTCACAATCAGTGAATAGCGCACAATATCACAAGTGTGTGTGCTGGGATGCAATGCTTAGCTTTACAAAACCCACAAGATGGATATAAAATTGAATTGAAATCAAGATGTTCAAACCTGGAAGATGAATTAACAAATGTTTAGACATAGTATCTTATCACACTGTTGTGTAGCATCTATTTTATTAGAACAATAATACACTTTGCATGTTGTTATGTATGAAGCGTTCACCACATGTGTTGCTAGTACTTTCCAGTAGGAACCGCATCTAAGAGAGGAAAAATCTTTCACAATCCCAACGGAAATGTTGCGTTGTTGGTTTCCGATGGTGCTCTCGGCACAGTTGGTAAATGGTTAGAGTCAGCAGTGATGTACATTGGTGTTAGCTCTTAGTTTGCATCCTGAATGTTGAATCAGATCTCGGCCAATCATCATTATCCTGAAGAGAACACACCGACTAAACGAACGCGCACTTGAGAACTGAGACCGGACGGTACACGAGTTGCTTTGGTAGCTCTTCTTTGGTACTGTTCCAAGAGGGGAATGCTTCGTTTTAACCAGGGATATCAGCACTGAACAGAATGTTTAACTTGGGGACGAATATAGAAGTTAATCAGCAATGGCACTAGCCGTCGCTCAAAGGCGATGTTAACTCTCCTCAAGGTGATTTTTACCACCTTCGCTCTTTTGGAAAATTGGAGCGAATTGTCAAGACTTACTTGCACGATGATACCTCAGTGTTATTCGCTAGTCACGTGTTGCAGCACGTGATGTTTCAAAAGATATGGGTTGTTAAAGCTGCTTCGACCGGTCAGTAAGCAGTAGGTTGCAGGTTTCATTAGGGGCTGGTTCCTCTCTGCTGATTCGTAAATTCGAACCATGCCATTTTGAAAATATGCACGATAGGGTGCTGAACGGATTCCTCACCAAATTTTATCATCTTCTGCCGGTATCTGCATAAGTGATAAAAGGTTTTCTGGGACCTCATTTTTGGAAGCTGCAAACAGGAACGGGTCGAGGACGGATGCATGCGGTACACACTGGAAACGTATGATTTATGTTTGTGTGTTGGTAATTCTTTCCTGGACGGTTTGGTAGTGTTAGTAACCTTTAATCAGGTGAACAGGGGACCGTTGTTATTATAGGCAGCAAGCTGGCGGAAGAGAACGTAGTGACTGATCCTGTCAAATGCGAATAAAAAAGAAAAGTAAAGGCCTAAGGCTAAGACTTCTTCATCAGCTGCACTTGTCCATGAGTCGCGAGTAAACCGCATGTTTTTGGGGCAAAATAGTGACCGTCTGAAACCATTTTGGATATTCGAAATTCTTTGCAGACATTCACAATATAGCGTCAGTTCATCTGCAATTACGAAGCCCATCACTTTTGATATAACCGGAAGGAGGGCAAAATGTCGCTAGTCAGAGGATCCATCACTGAACTCCCTTGTATACCGGTTTGATGATTCCATTTTTCTACTCAGAAGGGAGTGTATGGGAGGTAACCAGACCCTGGAAAAACATTGCATGATGACTTGTTATGGTGGGAGCAAAGGTTTTAAGCACATTTGAGCAGATTTTGTCAAGTCCCGGAACAATTTGTTTCCCAGAGATACCTTAATTTGCTTGCAACAGCTGATAATGTAAAATCGACGCTGGTGTTGCCAACGATATCTGCTAGGAGGAAGGTATCTGTAATCACTGAGGCAAACTGCAGGAGTAGAGGGTTTGCGCTATTCACAGTAGTGGTTGTTAGGTCACTTGCTGTGTTGCGTAGTGGTATTCCAGTCTCAAAGGAGAGCCACAAAGGCAACGCGTGGACTATCCGGTATAAATTATGAAATGCGTCTTCGCGTACTCGGTTTGTTCTCATTAGAATACCGACGCTTCGCGGAGATCTTACTCTCACATACCGGATACTAACCTAAAACGAGCATCCATGTACACCACCGTTGACTTTAGCCCCATACAAAAAAAAACCGAGACAACCACCTGAAATTAATGACGCAACACTCTGGTCTGAATTGTAGAAAGTATTTTTTTCTCACATAGAATCTTCTCACTAGAATGCATTACCAAACTATGTGGTGAACACACCAGACATGACGATATTCGAAAGAATCTTAGATTGTCATCTTAGAGATAAACGCTACACAACAGTTTGATAAAGTGCAATGGTATAACCAATGATAATTGACGTTCCACGTCGGAACATTTTGAGTTTAATTTTCTTTTACATATCAAACCAGTGGGTCTTGTAAAGTTATGCTTTTTATCCCATCATACACCGCTGAACCATTGAGCCATCCTAATATCAAGTATACTATGGAATGTATCAAATCATCCGTTTCATTTTCTTGACGTTTCAGTTGAGAGAAGAGAAGATGGTTCACTTCTAAAATCGACTTACTGCAACCGAGCTGGACCGGACTATGCCTACATTACAACAGTTACTGTCCAATGAAGTATAAACGATGCTTAGTTCGAACTTGTTTTGTTAGAGCATACGGAATATGCTCTGAAGAGTCAATCGAGGCTGAATTACGATACGTTGAGTCTACCCTACGAAGTAACGGCTATCAGAAAAAATTAATCGTCAGGTATGTGAATGAGGTTGCTAAGAAAGAAAAGCGAGTGCATGTCCCAAAGAAAAGGTTTTCATCACGCTACCATACAAAGGGGAACTTAACGACAGAAGATTGTGCTACCGACTACAACGCCAAGCCATAAATAGTTGCTACTACGCAGCTTAGCTTGCGTTGTTACATCAAACCAAGAAGCAGTTCCATGAATTCAACTTGGATAGGTCACACTCTCAGGTTACCGCCTCATGGGTTTATCAATTCACCTGTACTTGCGGGAGCAGGTACATTGACAAAACCGAGAGAACGCTAGCAACTGGGATAATTGATCCAGTTTCAAGCAACATATTAATTAGTGGCCCTAAACTTATTGTCAGCGCAATCACTCAGCACCTGCTCGAATGCTGATTGTGCGGAAACCCAAGGGACGCATTCAAGCTTATCAGCAGACAAAACCACACGAGCTTTCTTCGTTTCGCTGAAGCCTCTGCTATCCGGCGAATGGAACCTAACTTTTGCAAACAGCGCGACCTTGTGTCCCGTTTTGTCTTTCCCTAGTAAGAAGTAGGCGATTACCTTGATTTTCCCGGTGTTTTATTGTTTTCCTTATTTGCCCCCTTTTCAGTTGCATTCCTTTACTCTTTCCATCATTCGTCTGTAAGCAGCTGATGTTCGAGATACAGGCTTAACCATTGCAAAAAACTAATGATTCTCGTGTCTCTGCTGCAAATAACCCGCTGAGCATTATCACTTTACTTTGCTTTAATGAATCCTACTTTCACAATCAGTGAATAGCGTACAATATCACAAGTGTGTGTGCTGGGATGCAACGCTTAGCTTTACAAAACCCACAAAAGATAATTGAAACCAAAATGTTCAAAGCTGGAAGATGTGTTAATAAATGTTTAGACATAGTACTATATTACACTGTTGCGTAGCATTTATTACTAGAACTAAAATTTAATATACTTTCGAATGTTGTTATGTATGAGGCGTTCACCACAGGTGTTGCTAATACTTTCCAGTCGGAACTGCATCTAAGAGAGGAAAAATACTTGTACACTCTAAACGGGAGTGTTGCCTTGTTGGTTTCAGATGGTGCTCTAGGCACAGTTGGTAAAGGGCTGGGATCAGCAGTGATGTATATTGGTGTTCGCTCTTAGTTCGCATCCTGTATGTGGAATCAGATCTCCGCAATTCATCATTATTCTGAGAAGAACGCCGACTAGATGAAGGCGCACTTGGGAACTGAGATCGGACGGTACACGAGTTGCTTTGTTGACTCTTATTTGATACTGTTCCAAGACGAGAATGCTTTGTTTTAACCAGGGATACCAGCCCTGAACAGCATGTTTAACTTGGGGACGAATATAAGAGTTAATCAGCAGTGGTACTAGCCGTCGCTCAAAGGCGACGTTAGCTCTACTCAAGTTGATTTTCACTACCTTCGGTCCTTTAGAACGTTGGAGCGAATTGTCAAGACTTTCTTGCACTATGATACCTCAGTCTCGTTCGCTAGTCACGTGTTGCAGTACGTGACGTTTTAATAGGTATGTGTTGTTAAAGTTGCTTCGCCCTGTCAGTAAGCGGTACTTTGCAGGTTTTAGTAGGGACTGGTTCCTTTCTGCCGATCCGTTAATCCCACCCAGGCCGTTTTGAACATACGCACGGTCGGGTGCTGAGCGGATTCCTCTAAAAAGTTTATCATCTGCCAATATCTGCATAAGGGATAAAAGATTTTCTGGGACCTCAATTTGGAAACCGCAAACAGTAGCGGGCCGAGGGCGGATGCTAGCGGTACACACTGGATTTGAATGATTTCTTTTTGTGTGTTGGTAATTCTTTCCTGGACGGTTTGATATTGTTAGTAACCTTTAATCAGGTGAACAGGGGACCGTTGTTATTATAGGCAGCAACCTGGCGGAAGAGAACGTAGTGATTGACCTTGTCAAATGCCAATGAAAAAGAAAAGCCAAGGCCTAAGGCTAAGACTTCTTCATCAGCTGCACTTGTCAATGAGTCGCGAGTAAGCAGCATGTGTTTGAGGCAAAATCGTGACCATCTGAAATCATTTTGGATATTAGAAAGTATTTGCAGACATTTACCATACAGCGTCAGTTCATCTGAGATTACGGAGCCCATCACTTTTGATATAACCGGAAGGAGGGCAATATGGCGCTAGTGCAGAGGATCCATCACTTGACTCCCTTGTATACCGATTTGATGATTTCATTTTGCTACTCAGAAGGGAGTGTATGGGAGTTAATCGGACCCTGGAAAAACATTCCATGATGACTTGTTATGGTGGGAGCCAAAGGTTTAAGCACATTTGAGCAGATTTTGTCGAGTCCCGTTGCAGTTTGTTTCCCAGTGATACCTTAATTTACTTGCATCAGCCGATAGGGTAAAATCGACGCTGGTGTGCCAACGATATTTGCTGGGAGTAGATAGGACGAAGGTATCTGTAATCATTGAGGCAAACTGCAGGAGTTGAGGGTTTGTGTTATTCACAGTGGTAGTTGTTAGGTCACTTGCTCTGTTGGGTTGTGGTATTTCAGTCTTAACCTTTCTTTTGACATTCTTATACCATTATAACACTTTGTGGTTACTGATAATATGAAGTAACTTCGTCTCCTGCCATTCCTAATTGTAGATTCCGATTAGTGACGTTCAGGACCTACTGGTAGTTTTATACTTATGTTATGTGATATCACATAGGTTTAGCGTTTGTCGTCACCAAATCTCATTTATTTTATTGATCCATGTACGTGTTCTACGTCGGATCTAAGCAATGGCCTGGCGCCATACTCCTATTGATACAATTATACAATTATAAAAGTATTATTTACGTAGCAAGAACATGGGGCCAGAGGTGTACAATTGTTTTCAGTGACTCCTAATCAGACCTCCACAATCACATAAGAAAAATAGCATTAAAGGTGCTTGGAGTGGTTTAAATAATGAATTTTCCTTTATAATTCCAAATAAGACTATCGGAAAACTTACGTTGTGGAACGGAACTGTTCATTCGTGCATTCTCATTGGCCATGTACATAAAATTAATCAAGAAAACAAATTAAGATCATGACATCCCAATTGTTGGTCAACCGAATTATAATTGTGCGCTATCCTGTACCACGGAATGCGTAGCGGATTAATTTAATTGAATCAAATCACCTGCCTGCCTGTTTCGTGGACGGACAGGCAATTTTAACTAAGACAATGATGTATTTCATGCAGCGCAACTGGCTTCGGCGTCTCAAATTTTTGCTTGCCAAGGCAGCCGCTGAATCTGGATAAGTTACTTTTGAGAACATAGCGGAGGTTGTAGTAACAGAATACAAATTGCCTCGGTAGTTTCGAATATACGGAGGCGTAAGCTCCTCGATTTCAACGGGAGAATCCTGTAGATTCACTTCTAGCTGATAAGCAGTGTCGACAAGTTAATAACAGCCCCAGTGCCACCTTGACGTAACCAGTGTGGGTGCTACTTATTGACGCGATTTGACTAGTACGGCGTCGTTTGATCGACATAGGTACTTCTGGTGGCCCTACTTTCCTGTTGTCGTGCTACGCTTGCACCGCCATTGATACCATTTCGGGTACAGTCAAGATAACTGCCATGGCAATACGTGAAAGCAACTAGACGAATGATGTCGAAATCAACGAAGTTGTACGTGTTGTAAAACTGAAACGCTGGGACGTTTTAAAACATCGCCTTCATCTCCTTTTGGTAACCTAGGAACAACATGTTCTGCGGTTCGTTGTGAACGAAAATTTGTCGTGTGAGAGTATTTATTTGTCTTGTGTTGAGGGCAGGCCAGGGCCAAAACCAGACCGTTTATGTGCAACGCCGTAAGTCACATTAGCTGGATAAATCAGCTGTCAGTGTCCGGCAAGTAATGGAGGTGATGGTGCAGTTTGTGCATAACGTTGCATGTCTTTCCGCATTTCGCGAGAACCGGGTGATTGTTCAACTGGCCTGCTGTCAATGCATTTTTTCACAGATGGTGTTCGCTTTCCACTGGATTGTATCATTTTGTTAGCGTTTTTTTCTTTCAAGAGGTATGGGAATCCAGTTACTTAATGCATTAAGTCTCAAAAGTGTTCAGATTTTCTCTCCCAAGACTGCAGTCAGTTCCGTTTACTCTATTGACTTAACAGCTAACATTTCACACCCCACGGTAAGCGTTTGAACAATCCTATCTATGGGATGTTCTGAAAATGCGTCACAGAACCGGAAACTATTTGTCGGTAGGCTATGCTTTCCGTTAAGTTGTAAGTTCATCTCTATTCCGTCTGGGAATTGAAACATTGCGAACACGGGTTCCTGCGATGAAATCTGTCGTCCACTTGTCAAGGCTACCAGTGACCTTGGGTTTTCTGTTCACTAGAAGTTACGCCAACAAATTACTTTCCATGAATTAATGCTTCGTATACACTTTTAGGTTATACTGTTTGCACCGATTTTCGCTGCATCAATTGCGTACCTCGGCCAGAGGGAACCGTCTCGACTGCTAGTTTGGTAGTGGTATTTTGCTCATTGCAAGAGTGAACAAAAAGAAAGGCTTCGTGCGGTAAAATGCACCAAAAAATGAAGTGATTAATGTGAGACGACAAAATAGCCTGTAGCTGCGGTATACATTTATGAAGAGTAATAAGTTATATTTTGTCTGACAGCCTTATAGAAGCTAGGTATCAAAAAGGCACTGATGAAGCGCAGGAATGTCAGTTTCAGGTGCTAGTCTTGATTAATAAAGTGCCAAGGAAGTCGTTTGTGGTGTACAAGCATGTCCGTGTTACTTCGAAAATATTGACCTTTGGATAGAGCCCAGTGATCAGAGTCTATTGCGCGTACTTCCCAGGGTGTGACGCGTAAATGTGGAGGGGTAAATCCAATTTGGCACAGAGCACAATATTGGAGGCCTGGCAAGTAGGGCACAGCAAAGCACTCACGTGTTCTACAAAAATATATCAACACTCCGTTATACCATGCTTGTAAGAATATTACTACCCGGTAACCACTGATATGGCTACGCAGCCGCAGCCACCGTCAATGTTAGTAAAGCCTTAGTAACTTGTTTACTGGGTGGGGTCACACATAAACAGAAGCACTGCGTTTCTTCTACAACTTGTGTCAAATCCGCAATTTACTGAGCCTTTTTCACTGGAGTACATTTAACTATCATAAGATTTTAACATAAGCGGTAGTCTAGATTTGGGTTCCGTAAGGCAGATAGATGCAGGGATGATTCCGATTTGTACAGTATAAGGATATCTGTTGTCATATTCATAACGACGAAGCCGATAGGTTTACTAGCTAGGGCAATGAAGTGGGTGTTACACAAAACGATCGCAAGGAGGAAATTAACCGAGGAGCCAAGCAAAGGAGGTACACAAATCAACGTCTCGCAGCGATCGCCCCAAGGTGCAATGGAATATCAATTTTACTCACTACTTAACACAACAGATCCAAGCAAACTAGAGAACTCTACTGACAGCTACAGAAGGGCTTTTTTACTCGAATTCGACATGCCTACTTCTGAACTGAATTCTTATCCTATTCCGACCTCCCGAACTAGTTTCTTGCAAATTTAAATTTGTAGCGTTGATTTTTTCGCCTTTTGGAAGAAAGACAACACACAATATGCTTTAGATCCCGCAGCACCTACATCTATCACTTACAGGAACGATATCGGACCAGTTCAAAACAGAGTATTCCGACGTTTGGCCTGCCCATCGGTACAATGGAGAATGTGGATGCTTCTCTTCGTTTGAATTGAAGCGGTTCTGATTATCTCTACTAATTTGGCTTAAACAAGATTCACGTGGTTATCCATTGCCAGACACAGAATTAATTACGGGCAACCCACCCCATATCAGTCACTAACTGATGCCACGAATCACGTGCGCTGTCTAGTTTTTTGGATGGTAGCTATGTTGGATAATAAGCTGCGGTATAAAATTGGCTATAAGTGGAAGATAACAAAATTACAACTAGCCAACAAGTATAAAATTGGATTCGTTTGTTGATGTATGGTTCTCTCAGTGGCTTTAAATTATCTGTTACCTTTACTGCGAAACTCTCCACGGCCGTTACCTTACTGACTGGAACTAGGTCCTTAAGGTATCCACCGGGAATATTTTAGTTTTCTCGGAATATGTTATGATTTTATTTCGATAAATTAGTTCTAAAGATATTATTCATGTCTTTTGCTTATATCGCTGGCTCACTTCGGAATGCTACGTATTGTAAAGGATTAGTTAACGAGTAGTCTAACCGTAAGTTGGGGAGAGGCGTTCTTGTTTGGAAAACTTCAACGCGGCCTTGACTGTAGATTTAATTCACCTTGTTCTGTCCAAAAACGTAATTAATGCTGTCTGATACCTAACACTTTATTTAATGGGTAACTATGCACGGTTTTTTAACTATTTAGCAAGTTATATTATAATTATGTTAGGTCAGCCCATCCGTAGTTGATGATGTGAAATGCCGAAAACTAACCACCTGTACCCATAGAGCTTATGTGGACTTAATTTGTCTATCGTCAGCAGCAGCATTTCAGCATTTGTCATTGGATTCTTATGGTTTAACCACCGAAGTGACTAATGTCAGTGTCTTCTGATAACCCGTTAAAAAATACGCAAGCTTCCCTCAAAAGCGTAGCACCGTATAAATTGGATTTCACAACACATTCCTTCCACACGGATCCGCGCACCAGAATATACTTAGTGCAAGTTATACATCTCTTTCACAATTTCCACACGGGTTTGAGCCCCACCAGGGTCCGATAGAATGCGCACTGCTGACGATTCCCGCAAGGATGAAACGCGCGTACAGTGCTTTTCGGGGCGTGCGACGGCTGTCTCTTTGAGTCTAAATGAAGTTTTGTTTGGGCATTTATGCTGAGCGAACCTTGACACGAATTCATGCAATTATTGTTGGGAATCCGATGACCCGCTAATAACCTCATATGTAGTAGACAAACCAAATTATCCGGAGGATTACACTGGTATCATCCGGTGGTGGAAGTAACGAAAACGTGCTGCGTATAATTCGAAACCAAATACCAAATCATATTAAGGACATCGACAAGAAGGCATTTACAAAATTAACATGCAGTACATTACTTTTTGTGAAATAAGCATCCCATTAGAGACTCCGCAACAGTGAGTTGGTGTTGCATTTGTTTGTGATCACATGTTCCATAAACCAATAAAAGCTCGACAATTGTCGCGCAATCAACAAATACGTGTCTGAATACTTGGAAATCATAAATGGATTGAGGTGGAGGAATTCACCAGTATACACCACAAAAGTCTTGCCAAAAACATGGTAAAATCATAACAACCAGTAATTCAAGGAAAGAGTTGTTTCAGATAATCTAACAACACAATCAACCAAAGTGGGGTGGGTCAAGACCGACCCTTGGATAAAAACCTGTGTCCCAATATGCTTGTAGGTAGTCAGTGTATATGGTAAGTAGATGAATTTCCTACTGACACTAGATCTGTTGATACTTCTAGCAGGCCGTCACGTATATCGGATTTAGGCGTAAGCCTCATAGACATTCAGGAAGTGTCTGATTTAGCATTAGCAATATCTGGTCACAAGTGTACGTTTAAAATTTTAGTGCACCATAATAATGACGACGTTTTAATATATATAAACGTCCTCATCTAAAACCATTTTGTGAATTGCCGTGTATTTAATTGAAATCTCATCACTATAGAAATCGTCGCAGATTTAAAACACACATCTATGTTTTCCCACCAGTTCGTATTCAGCAACTTCAACTAAACAGCATCCGGTATCGAGGCAACCAAAACTTTTCCCTATGGGTGATTTCTTTTCGATTCAAAACCCAGGTCTTGTACTTTATTTGTGCGCGACATTTGACGGAGGAAAACACAATAAAGCAAGTTTTCACCAACAAAAACTTTTAAACCTATTAGAGAAACCCGCGTATCTATGCAAAATATATGGGAATAAACTGCTCTTATTGACGATTCGACAAACTCTGAATATTAATGAATACTAACGACACGCCCATTACGCATTGTTAGAGTGAATGCAATTATTAAATGCACTGGACAATTACAGCGAAAAGATGAAATTTACTTTGATTCCTTCTGAAAGTCCGCTACCATATTTCACTTGGTCGCAAACCTGATCAGTTATATAGAAACGTAACACAGCGTATGATAGAACATTTGAGTTTATCTTCTTAGTGAGCGCAAATGGTTGCAAGATCTCATCATAATCACCGTGATTTAACTCACGGCATATAGCTTATTTTTAGCTGGCATATGAGAGTTGCTGTTTGTTGACGACTGCGCTTTGTTTTCACACAGCGCGGATCAATTGTAGCATATTACTAGTGCTCTGATGGTGTACAAATCCATGTTGCTGTCCGTTCTTCTATACGGCAGTGAAACGTGGACGAAATCCCGACGGGGTGTGCGATATCTTGAGCGGTTCCATCAGCAGTGTTTACGACGGATTTTGCGCATTGGTTGGGGCGACAGAGTTGCTGACAAGGAAGTGTTGCAACAAACTGGGATGTATGTAGTAGACTGCATACTTTTACCGAGACACTTGAGGCAGCTCGGTCATGTAAGCCGTATGGATTCGATCAGGATATTGAAACAACTCTTATACGGTCAGCTGAGTATTGGGAAGTGGCACGTGGAGAAACCAAAGTTACGTTACCAGGACATGATCAAAGTGAGCCACACACGTTCTAATCTTGATTGCAAGTCATGGGAACCGAAGACGGTTGATCGGCGTGCATGGCGCGATCAAATCAAGAAGGCAGTTGCCGAAGTGAGGGAGAAAGACCTCATGCATGCAGAGAAGAAGCGGCAAGTGCGGAAGCGGCAAGCAACGATGGTTTGTGCTCCATCGATATCGAGCGCATGGTGCTGTAACACATGCGGTCGCGAGTGCCTTAGTCAGGCAGGCTTAGTGAGCCATGAGAGAGGCCAATCGGGACCACTACAAAAGCGACGACGGGTTATGCAGAGAACGTAGGCAGAACCGGCGCAGCGTTTGTAAGTACGCTGCATTCGATTTACTAACCATGTGATTGTATGCTGTCTCTTTATTTCAGGTGGTGGGTTTTCAATTTTGTCCTAATGTTTTTTTTCTCAAATTAATCTCTACCTGTACGCTCTTCTATAAAAGTGCACACGTCGCTTAAGCCAATTGTAGTTAATTTCGATAACATTTTCGTGTTTTTGTCATTCCCGTAAAATATACATTCCGACCTCGTGAACTTACTTTAGATTCGTTTGTAGACAACTTATTTTATATGCTCATAAATTTAAGATTTATGCCACCGTTTCCTTATGTATTACTCGATTTATTTTATTTGTCATCTTTCTCTCAAGTGATTAACTGTTGCTTGATATCCCCGGTGTGGCTGCGCTTGATGTGCATGTTGGCAAGGTGTCTACCGATCTATTACCCACTACCTCGTCCATACTGGCTCCAGGAGACAGTTGGTCGATGCTTGAGGGGACGGGGTGCACGGTTCTTGTGGCCGTGTTAGGATGAAACAGTGGTTCCATGCACTTAATGTGGAGCGGACTACGGTCCAACCATCGCCTTGTGTGCGACTGCTTCCCAAACACAGCGTGCTTGTGTTTGCCTGTGAAGGAGTGTGGGCCGGCTCCGTTGATGAAACGTGGCTCCCATCCACATGCCTCCCGGTCTTGTTCCTTCAGGTTTACACTGGATATGGGTGTGTGGTTGGAACTTTGGGTGGTGCAGCGCAAATCATCTATGGTCCCTATGTAAGCGCCGGCGTCCTGTGGCTGGCCCCAGTGACAGGCAAATCCGAAACCGGATGCCGCTAACCATATGCGAGTTGCAGGCTTGCTGCTGTGTGGGCTTCCCAATCGGCTTTTAATCCTGCTTTCTCTGACGTATGGAGAGAAATATGATGAACCCAACCCTTCCATTCCATTTCATTAACTGGGCATGGAGCATTGATAATTTTACTGCAAACGGTGGGATGAATCAGAAAATTGGAAATTGGACAGGCAGTCAGGGGGACGCCAGCAAAAGAGAACCATTACTTGTCTAGATAACTAGAGGTCTACTCCACTCCAGCAGGTGCCACAACAGCCCAGACGCCTAGAACAATCTCTAAACCGGCCAAAATTTAAATCAACCAAGCAACGCAATGTTAAATATGATCTATCATGCTCAGATGAACGCGGAGAGGTGCAAAACCATACAAGTATGCCATGAGCACAAAAACTCATATAATCTTGGAGACCAGATGTTGAAAACAGCCTCACAAGTGCAGGACCTTGAAGTAGTGACGCAAGTAAACCTCGGCGGTTCGGCGCAGCCTTTGAAAGCGTCCAGCACCGCTAACCAATATGCAAGTTCAGTACAGGGGGTGTTCGGGAGACTCGACCTCTCAATCTTCCTCCAAATGATCAATGCGCATATATGACTCCAAGTAGAGTACACGAGTTAATCCTGGCGATATTGGCTAAAACACAAGCTATTTGCACTGGAGATTCCACAGTGAAGGGTAACAAATAGTGCGAAGCAACTGTTCCACCTGTCATAGTATGTACGGCTAAATGTAGTGCCTAAATGCCCTGCGACCCGACTGGAGCCAATGCGAGGAGACTGGACCTTAACGTTGTGCCATGGTTTGTGTGCCTCAGTGATCCATTGATATATGCTGGGTGGTGCTTTTTGCACCTTCAGAGCCACTCATACCAGA
Organism: Dicrocoelium dendriticum; assembly: GCA_944474145.2. Lineage (NCBI taxonomy): Eukaryota > Metazoa > Platyhelminthes > Trematoda > Plagiorchiida > Dicrocoeliidae > Dicrocoelium > Dicrocoelium dendriticum. Next base: position 37,594,891 of record OX104059.1, on the reverse strand, counting down.
TTGGTCTATGGTTAGAGGCCAGACAAACTCAGTCTCCTTGACCTCCAGATTTGGGGTTGAAATGAATGTGCCTCCTAACTCCATAAAATGGGCTCGCTGTAGTCCAGTGCCGAAGCCCCGCTGCCTTGCGATAAGCTTTTTGAACCAAAGCCTTTGTTTGAGAACCCATATCGTTCTCCTTGCTTTGCCTGGGCAACCTGACAGTATCCTGCCCACGCAGTGCAATGAACCTTTCTTTTAACAATTTCTTGTTGCTCTGTCCGTCACAGAGGATAATCAACAGTGCCCTATCTGCAGCATCGAGCAAGGTGGGTAGCGGTTTGGATGCGGCAGCTCAGGACTTCCCGTCTTCTTATCCCATTCTTGCACTTTTTCATCTTTATCGTCCCGCTCCAGCTCTAATTTTCTCAATCCATTTTCAATCCCCAATTCTTGACCTTTCCCACCTTACTTCAATAGTCGCTTGTTTGCTAGTTTCAACTCACACAGTCACAGGTCGTCACTCCAATACAGTCGACAAGTCCATCAACCAAGCGGACAATGTCAGTCCATCCGTTTTCTTTTGGAGTCCTCGAGTCCCGATAAGACTGGCATGCCTCAACATGCGCAATTGGCTACAGATTGGCCAACAGACAGCACTTTCCGGCAAAATAGATACCTATCGATCGCTATTTGGTGTTTATCAGAAACCCCCTGCAAGATTCGAGCTCTGTGCTTACTCTGCGGTCCCTCATATGCAACACTGGCGACACATTCTTATTGTGCCTGTCTGGCGACGATGCAATTTAAATTACCGGTCAAGCTGGCGTCGGCATTGTTTTGAGTCTAGGGACTGAAGCTACCCAGATCGATTGGATCCCAGTCAACAGTCGGATGTGCACCGTTAAATAAGCGGGTTCGTTCTATGCTACGAAGTCGCGTGCGAACAAACGGTGCCTGTTTGTCATTGCAGCCTACGCCCCTACAAAAGGTAGCACTGTTTCGGTGAAAGATGATTTCTATCAGCAAATTCACCAGCTTCCTTATTACAGAAGTAACACGGAAACTGTGGTGTTGGCTAGCGATTTAAACATCCAAGTAGGACGATTGTCCTCCGATGAGTTCATCTTAGCAGCCAACATAGTGTAGGCTCCCGTAATGCTAACGATGAGCGATTGCTAGCAGTGTGGATATGCTCGTCTCTATTTTGCTTGAACAAACTTTTTTCACAGCACCCGCAGAAGCGTGACTTGGCGCCCACCAGCTTCGAGCCAACCATGGAAGCAGATCGATCACATTGCTATCAGTTACCGCTATAGAGGCTGTGTTCAAAACTTTTACCCGATTTGGAGCATCTGCGTGGACTCTGACAACGCACTTGTTCGCGCCGACCTTCAGGTGCGTTTCGGTGAATGTCCGCAACGTCGATGTGAACGGATTGACACCAATGAGCTGGCGAAGCCAGGTGTTCTGAATGTGTATCAAAATGCGCTGGCCTCCGGGCTGAGTAAGCGTTCACTGAACACCGTCGATGATTACCGATCGCACATTCGTCAAACATTACTATCAGTAGGCATGTCTTATTTGGCAAATTAAATTGTCCAACCAGGCACTGGGTTTGTACACAGTCCCTGAAACTCATGGCTGCTCGTCGACCTAATCCGGCTGGTAGCGAATACATTGAGGATTGTAAATCCTCAGGGTAAAGCTAGTGCTAGCCTGAAAACAGACCGGGAAGTTTGGTGGCCTCATCTTGTCTCTGGGATGGAAAAAACAGCTATCGTCGATAATCATCGTAAGTTATTCTGCCTGATACGCGAAACAGGCAGAAGGAGATCTGGTGTTAGCGGGACCATTTGCGACGAGAGTGAGCAGCCGATCTACAGCCTGTGGAAATGCTTGGAGCGTTTTGCTGAACACTTTGCAAGGCAATTTAACCAATTTGAATTATCACATTCTTTTTCGGGCATTGAGCACCCTTCTCTCTGGGCCGTCTTCTTGGATCCACCCTAAAGTGCAGAAGTCGAAAGTGAGATCAGGCTGATAAAATTGCATAAAGTTGCAGAGCCAGCTAGAATTTCCCCAGCCTTCTTCGTAATCAGGAGACCTGCTCTAGTACACGATTTACACAGGTTGCTAGTGAAACTTTGGGAGCAGGAGACGGCCCGACAGACTGGAGCAGCTCCGTGCTTGTCTAAGTTTTTTAAGGAAGGCTGCCGTTCGAAATGCGTCAATCATAGAGGGATCAGTCTGATCTCAGCTATCTCTAAATTGCTTGCGTCCGTTATTTTCCGCAGACTGGCACTCCTGAAACTCAGATTCGTAAAGAGTATGTCGGGTTTCGTCGTGGTCGGGGCTGCATCGGCCACATCTTCCCTTGGCGTCAATTGTTGGAACATGTTGTTGGAGCCATGTTTCTTGGCAGCCCACCGTTGTCGTGTTTCTTGACATAAAAGGTGCCTTCGATTCAGTCGACCGATGTGGCGTTTAGGACTGTCTGCTGAGGAAAGGTATGCCTGATAAATAGGCAAATATTATCAAAGCGCTGTACGCGTGTATTTCAGGCAGAGTGAGGGTTTATGGCAAACTGTCGTCACCCTTCAATATCTCCAGCGGTGTGAGACATCGTTGCCCGCTATCACTTTTTCTATTTAACTTCGCATTTGACGAAGTCATAGAAACAATCTTCGCTGGACATGACCTAGAAGGTGTGGAGCTACTGCCTGGTGAGCGACTTTTTATCTTGGTGTATGCGGACTACATTAGCCTAATCTGTGACAGCTCGCAAACATATCAAGCGTCACTGGACCGATGAGCACTGACTGTCTATCGTTTTGGGCTGTGCCTTGCTCCATCGGTATGCGAAGTACTTTTCCAAGTTTGGCAATGACGCACCCCCGCACTAACGCTTGGTGGTGATCTGCTAGAAGTCCTTCAGGAATTCAATTACCTGGGCAGTTGTATTAGCGCACTTGGGATCGAAGATGAGGTTACGAACCGTATGGTAAATGCTCGAAATGCTGTTGTCAATCTCCGCCAACTGTGCCGCTGACGCGACATTACTCTCGTCCTGAAGGACAAAATTTTAACGCAGCCGTCCGTTCACCTATCCTATTTGGTTGTGAAATCTGACCCTTTAGGTAGACAGACATAGAGGCTCGTCACGCTCGGTCATTGCAGCCTTCGCAGCTTAGCTCATGTCTGGTGGGAGTACCGCGTGAGCAATGCGCGTGTTCGGCGTCGCGTATTTGATGCAGGAAAAGCGAGTGAACCGCTCAGCACCATTGCATCACGCACAAAGCTCCGATGGCTGGACCACGTATTGCGCATGCCAGTACACCGACTTTCGCGACGTGCATTGCTTGCGCACCGGAAGTGGGGTTGGAAGGGGAGGACGGGAGGCCAAGCAACGATTTGGTCGAATGGAATTAAAACTGGTGTCAGTTGGTGCATCCCGACTGCTTAGCTGGAGTCCTAAGGAAGATGAACAAGTTTCGTTGGACACGCTTGTTGATCTGGCGAATAGCGGGCCCCAATGGCGTTTGTGATCTGAGTTTCGTTGCCTGTACCATTCCCTTTAGGTTCCCCTGTCAATCCCGTTCTCACGCAAAACGCCAAATACAATCTTAAACATCATATCTTTGTGTGGTTAATTTGTGTAATTTGTAGTGTAATTTTGTAGTCTCTGAGCTGAAGTGTTTCTTACCCTCAACTAACGTGTACTGCTGACGATGCTGCTGCTGATGATATGCTGCTGATGATGAAATGCCCCCGGAATGAATAGCGGAAGTATTTGCTATCTATCAGGAGAGCTTTTTCTGGTTTAATACATCTTTAAGTAACCCGTTAACCCTGGCCGCCGCCTCTGAAACTCAACTGAAACACAAAATTGAGGATTCACCAGCAGAAACTGGCCACTCAATACAGTAAATAAAATTGCTTTTCTCTTCGAATTTGCCAGCCGTGGAAGGTTCTTCGGAAGTTTTCCCTTACTGCGCTTATGCCACCCATAGTAAAATCGACTTGTCGATGCAGTACTCCAATTACATTAACTATTTTGTATTCTGATCATCAATCGAAGATAAGACACAGACAAACATTGTACTAACCAACCCGCACGAAATCGGGACAAACGGATTACATGTTTGTTAACGTGGATATTGCAATGAGTACAGAGATGTACCTTTCAATTTACTGTAATTATTTTTTCGACTTATTTGATTTATAAAACCGTTCTATGGGACCTGTAATTCCTTTGCATTTAACTGCATTATATCATTGTTCTTTTGTTCCATTGTAATTGCAATATGGATTTTGGAAATAAGAGAAATGGTTTATGTCTTCCGTATAGTCAATAATGTTAATGAAAAGGTAAGGTAAGCACTAAGGTGGCCATAAATCGGATTCGCTTGAAATATATTGCCACAGCTTAATTCCATTTATTTATAACTCATTCTTTTCTGACTGCTGTTTACTGCTGCAGTCTACGTGACCTTGGATACTACAACCAGTTCTACTGCCTGCAGCTGTAAAGCTGTCGAGCTCTAAGTGTAACAGTGTTGTTTAGCTTAGGTACTGACGGAATGTATACAAAACTATCCTGCCTCAATCACCTAGGGGTCATAACTCATCCCTGCAAGTTTAGGTCGTATCCGCTTACACAATCGGGTATATACAAACAATGCTCGTTAAACAAAATTGCACTGGTTACCTGGGAATTGGCAACACAGGCTTTGTCATAGACATGCCACGCAGTCGACTGTTCCGACTAAGAGGTAAGTGGTAAATAACAGACTGTTTTAAGTGGTTCTCCATCAGACGTCAGCAACCATAGCTGATGCGGCTAGAACGGACACGTCAGAATTAAACATTGCGTTCTTTGATCACGGCGTCGATTCTATACTATTACTTGGCTGGCCTGGTCAAAACGAAGTCTAGCGAAGTGGCATGGTTTCCATTGTTAACCAGACTGACTCAATTCTCCTCTGACTCAAGCAGGGGGGATAAAAGCAATGATGCTGCATTCTTTCATTGCATATTTCATTTCCTAAGACCTCATGTATACCGAACAGCACGTGTTTGTCCAAACCTACATTGGCGTTTGAACGGAACACCTTCAAAAATGAAAACAAGTCAGGGATAAACATTTTCCACGAACTCAGTGCTATCGTAACCAAGCCAAACGTCTGGAAAACTCATGTATTACTGAGCGAAATCACACAAAGCCCCAGGACATTTAGCAGTAATCCAGTTATATGATGGTTGCAATATCCTGGACAATACTTACTTGATGATGTAACGTATGTGAGCATCATATTTCCAACCAAAAGAGTTTGCGGACAACATCCTACATACGTGACAGTTATGTTCTTTATCAGCTCGGCAATGAGTTATTCGCTTACTTCTAGTGATTGATTGGGTCTGAAACAACGCGTTTATTTCCGCTTCATGTCGTAGATAGAACCGAGCTAACAGCCACCAAAGTAGCCAGTTTTCGCTTTTCCGTGCTCTTAAGTGCAAGCATTTATTGATCGTAACTTCTTTCGTTATTTAGACATTGATTTGAATCCATCAACTCAGTGGTTTCTAATATCTGTTTCGCTCAGGCTCCAATCAACAACAGCAGCATATCCCCAATCTGAACTGATGTTTCGCTGCCATACAACATTAATAACCTATTGTATGAAAAATAATAAGAGGAAGAGAAGGAGGAAGTACCTGAAAACCTGAAAACCCTTAGCAAACATTCAATGTCAAGGCGCCTACGCCTACAACAAATAGTCACCAAACCTGGCTATCTTGCCAAGATAAGACAGCATCGGCAAGACAGCTTCCTTGCAGCTTTCACAATCTCGTTTCGTAATCAGCCACTACCACGAAGATAACCCAGCACTAAACACACACTTTAAACAGGCTAGCCTACTAGCAGACGGGAGCAGAGGCGCCGCTGGTGTCGGTTGTGATTCATGTCCTGTAAAGTCTCTAGCCAAGCACAAGAGGAGTCAAGTGGACTCCAGCCCGGAAGGTGAGAAGGATCAACGGCACCCAGTTTGGTCGCCAGTGAATTTATTCCCCGCTGCGAAGTCAACTTTTGTCCACCTAAAGCCTTGAGCCATCCTACATATAGCAGACTAAACAAAGCCCTCTTAAGTAAGCAGTGACAAGGCATACGTAGCAAGTGCCCGAGACAATGCAAGTTATTCCGTGTTATCTGTTGCTCCAGCGTGATTATCACTACCTACCTAGTACTCGCTTACGCACATCATCGTTGCGGACACGGTGGTACCAATCGACACCAGCAATCCTTCACAGACAACGACGATCAAAGAATTGAAGTCGCCTCAGATCTTCAGATCGAAGGGGGTCAAGTCTCACTACCATACAGCCGAACGGCCATTAGTGTGGCCTTGTATACACGGTCTTTCAGGCGGAGAGACACTCCCTTCCTTCACGAAAGATGCCGCAGGTTCAAGAAGGCAGTACATGACTTTGCAATGCATGAACTGACATCAGCTTCCATGTGCCCATTGTTGCTGATGCGGCTGCTAAGGTAAGTGAATTGACCAACCACCTAGATTTCCTTGTAACCAAGCACCTAGGGGTCATAAAATGGCTCTTGGTCCGGCAGCAACACTTTGAACATTGAAATTGCGAAGCGCATAACATACAATGGGACCAGCGAGACAGGCTATCGTCCAGATGAGCGAAAGCAACTAATCTTTCACTAGGCAGGTCCTTGACGTAAGGTTCCGCAATGGAACTCTCCATGATAGAATCCACGACCAGAGTGAAGAATAATTGGGAAACCGAACAACCCTGAGGAACGCCACTTTTGGTCGGAAAGCTAACCGACTGGTCACCGCAGATCCCTGACGCCGCTTGTATTGTTCAAGTATAGAGCAAGTAGGATGTTCACATATTTCGTGGGAACACCTTTCCGCGCATTTCGAATGGCGTAGCTCGATTGGTCGAATCGAACGCACTCTTGAAATCGAGGAACACAGCTATTCTCGGTCTGCTGTATGCGTGGCGCTACTCCAGCACCTGCCGCAGAGGGAATATCTGGCCTATTGAGCCACGTCCTGGGCGGAAACCTTCCTGTTCTTCCATTATCCGAGATTCCCATTCCACAGTGAGGCGACGAGCGAGAATCAAAGCCAATAAGTTTGTCACAACTGGCGTTAGGTTAATACCGCTGTGGTTAGATCAGTCTGTTCTACTGCCCTGCTTGTATATTGTCACTATAATCGGTTCGATTCAGTTAGCCAACACACACTCTTCCTTCCAGATACTTCTGAATAGGGAGGTCAGTGCTATGCAGAGGACCTCATCTCCATCCTTAAATAGTACAGGTATGAGAAAATCCGGGCCAGTGGCACGAAAATGATTGTGGGCTGTGAGCGCGCTTCGTAACTCGGCCTCCGACGGAGGCTCTAAACTAACGGTCCATGGCTATTACTGAGTTGATCCTGAAAGTGTTCCGCCTAACGCGCCATACGATCCTCCTTATCATGTATAAGTGCACCCGCGCTGTCTTTGATTGTCTCATTGACGCCTGGTTTTCTAGAACCAATGATGCGGATCAGCGGGAAGAGCTTGCGGTAATTGCCTACTGCTCCTGCCTCTCACATTACTTAAGCCATACTGGTCCTCCAGTCTACCTTCTTAGCATGTTGGCTCCGGTTTAGTTCGCGCCTAAAAACCCGCCTGGTCACACTGTGCCTAGAGCCCGCCGTGAGGTTTCTTTTACATTCTAACAAATTCACCGACCTCTCGGATATCCAGTGATTGGTGCGGTGACGACTGATAGTGCCACAAGCAGATGCTCCTGCATCATGCATGGCGGCCGAGATTCTATTCTACTAGAAATCAGTGTCATTAGGAAAACCGAGCGAAATTTCGGTACGCACTGCGTCTTGCTAGACTTGTCTGACGGGGAACTGAGACAATTTCTCCGTTGCCAATCGTAGGGGACGCTTGGTGCGCATCCTGGTAAAGATCATGGAGAAACGACAGTGTACCAAGGCATGATCAGAGTCGATGCAGGTATTTCAGTACTAGCGGCAATCCAGGATGGAACCACGCCACCTGTACCTTTTATCAATGCGGTCAATTTTGGTCCATCGCTGGCCAGCTACAGTATGACGCCAGGTGGCACTACGGCGTCCACTGTATCTGAAAGCAGTGCTACTAAGAAACAACTGATGCTCCGCACATAGTTGCAGCAGACGCTCACTGTTGTCAGTCCGTTGGGAGTTAAGCCCATAATTACCACCCATTTGAGCTTCTGAAGTCTTCAGAGGCCTTAGTTGTGCGTTCATGTCCCCTACAAGTACTGTAATGTCTGAACTAGTAGCACTGCGTAGTAACGCGTTCAGTTCGAGATAGGCTGTGTCCATCACAGCAATTGAACTGCAAGCGGTGAGAACATAAGCGGAAATCACCACCAAACAGTGTTTTACACAACTTGAACAAACGTTAGCTGATCTCGTCAAACGGACTGCAAACAAACGGCTGTTCACCGGAATTCAATCAACCAACGATGGATCAGGTTTGGAACTTGGAATAATACCTACACCAGCTTGAACCTTGAGTGCTGCATCGGGATCCCCAGGTGTGTGCAAATAATAACGAGAGCATAAGCCGGTGCAGTTAATTCAACAACCCCATTATAGTCATTGATATTAGTTTCGGACACAACACACATCAATACCCAGTGTGTCCAAGGTGCGTGCGAGTGCAGCCTGTTGACCTATTTGTCTTATAGTGCGAACTTCGAGTGCTGCCATGGTAACCGAACAGCATGGCCTTATAAGTGCCTGTGGCCGATAGGCGTCCGATGAGTGTTGTGGGAATTTGGCTGCAGATGGTTCTAAGTCCAGTGGCAGTTCGGTTGCTGTCAATTAAGCTGGGAATTATAGAAGGAAGATTAGTAATGGTTGTCGGGATGGGGGTAAGAGAAAAAGGTGGAAAAGAAAGGAGGCGCCAGCAGTAGCATGTTTTTGCTTATCCGCCCTGCTGTGTGCGGCAGATTAGGCGACGCTTGATAACCTATGCGACGGCCGATGCAAGATGAGGATTATGTTTGCAGAAAATGTGATGGTTACAATTGGGCTGAGATACTGCCAAGGTGCCCAGACCTAGACAGGAAGACGATTAGAGTCCTCATCCAAAGCCTTTGGCTCAAAATCCTCTCCGCAAAACGGCGAGGAGGTGGCAATGCTTTAGATACACATAAATGGACGCCATCCCATTTGAAACCCCAAATTGGAGGACCAAGATACTGAGATTGTCTGACATCTGAGCATTGACAAATCTGGTAGGAGTAGCTCTCGAGGGGCCCGGAGTCATCACTCAGTATAGCCCAATGGGTCAATGAGGTACGCAAACCGTCGAACCACGTTAAGGTCCAGTCTCGTTGCGACAGTTTGCGCTCAGACTAATGAAGGATGATCCAATACTATAAATGGTTAACAGTTCACTGAACAAGGACGATATCCTTTTCTGTAGCACCATTACTAGGCAAAAACTACAACGAGATGGGAGATATTCTTGCTTCAAGTATGACTTGCATTCACACAACTGGCCATACGATAAGCTATTAAAATGAACCAGTGCAACAATTCGCCGGCAACCGAGGAGCCGCTCGGAAGTTAACACTTAATTGTACTTACTAAGAGAACTACGGTTAAACTGGGTGCCGCCATTGCTTCTCAAAAGGATTTGATGTTCGTCTATAGATCTTTGATCCTACTTCACCACTGGTCACCCTTGGTATCTGCGTGGTTAGGTTTTCAGTCATTGGGAAACGTCAGCGACCATATCTATGCTGAACGAAGGGTATTAGCAACAATGAGGTCTACTTAAATGAGAACAATATGCAGACGTCCTTGTTTGTGGTTTGAATTTGAGCCAGAGGGAGTTTACAAGGAGAAACCCCAACTGATGACCTTGGGAATAAACATAATCAAATTTCAAGTAGATTTACATCCGGGAAGCACAAACTGGTGGGACTGATATAGAAAGCGCAACTGCATATGTGCTACAAAGGATGAGATAACTTCTCCAGGATGCCAAAGTTATGATATGGTCGGTGTTTACACACACTGTTTGTGGGCTCGCAAACCGTGCACCTGAAGCATTTCATCTCGTAGTGCATTAGTGCTTCCCCTGAGTCTAAAGTCTTCAACTTGTGGCGAATAAATAAGTAGCATGGATATATTTATTTAATGCAACTTTTTGAATATGTCCTAATAAGCGCCATACCATTATCTCTAAGTATGTACAGCAAACGGACTAAAACGAGATCGCAAGTTAACGCAAAGACAATATCTTCCCTGCAGGATTGAGCTACTATGCAAAACTAGTGTCTGTACAGCCTTTCACATTTTTCAAAACATTTATGGATCAAAATACCGTGATCAGTTAACTAGGTGTTTGAACGCGGATTCGATTTTATTGTCCATTAGAAAAACTATATATATTCGCCGATATGCTTCCATCTACGTGCCTTAAAAGACTCTACAACCTCAAAGAAAACTTCTTCAAGTGCAAAGACGCAGCTTCAATAAAATTCTTATTGACTGATGTAAAAAATGAAATGTTCCGCAGCAATCACACTTATGACTAAATAAATAAATGCTATATCCACAGTGATGTCATGATCAGTTTCTACTACTCAGTTGTAATCATATATATATTTATAAATATATCGATCACAATCTTTTATGATGTTATTCTTGTTAAAGGGACGGCGAAGTTTTATAATGTTTCCAAGCGTCATGGGCTTGGGTGTGATAACATTTCGAGCCTACCTTTCATTTTCCTGATTTGCATCTACTACCGTTCCATACTTAGTGATAGAGAGCAAGGTTAATTTCGTGACCGAAAAGTCTCATTATGCGTGAAAGATAATATAGATGACAGTTCAAGTTACCGTGGTTTTGGTTAGTAAATGGTGCTGTCCTCGGACAGATTCGTGGTATCCCATTCTATTCGCCTGTTGAGTGACTGGCAGGTTGCTGTGCGTATTGAAAGTAACATACTTGTTGGAAATGTAAATTGTTCATGTCGAGAGTAAGTCGGGTTGTTTTGAATGTTATTAAAACTTGTTTTGACGTGAAACTCACGGGAAAGGTAGATGTTGCTGGTACGTCCTCTAAAACTATCCTTGGCGTTGGATTCGAACCTCGAGGGAGTCGGCAAATGAATGGGGAACACCAAACAAAACCGCCAAGGTAAGCAATAGGGACGATATGAATGAACTTAGTGACCAAAACCATGTATGTACAAATGTGGCAAGTATAATCGCCGAGAAATATGGAAAATGACCAAGAACATGAGTGAAATGGTCCGAAGTGTCACACACATTGCTGTCGATGTGGAGGATTTAAACAGCAACTTTTGTGTTCATACAATTGATTCGACGTTAGACCTACCACTTTCACTATTATAACTCTCCGCACTTAATTCATCACAAATAGATTGCACAACAGTTCACAAGGATGTAATACTGACACCGTAACCTAAAGTACCTCGTTCGGATCGAATACCTTCTATAACCCTTAAGGAGTGTGATAATAACCTAGCACGGCAGTTTTCTTAACCGTGCACCAGGTGCCTACATCAATACAAGATAGCGGACTTCTTTATTGAAAAATGCTGTAAGTAACGGCCTACTGATTGTAAGTCTGGGCCTTGAAGAAATTTATGTGACTTATTCCTTAAAGATTACTAGTCCAAACCCAATCAAGTGATTCTCTTCAGTACGCTTAGCACAGTTCCCGGTCCACTTTAGATACATTAACTTTTCTTCTTCACTGTGCTTTCATCGCCCAATAGCAAACGCATCTCACGCGGATCTGCTTTCCAGTTTAAAGTGATACTTTTGGTTGTGTAAACCGTGAACTGTTGTCATACAATCTGCGGGTTTCCGAAATTCAAGTTCCAGTGGTACTCCTTCTTACAGACCACTATGTCAATCGAACGTAGTTCACCAGGTTTGGGAAAAAAGCTGTACCTCATTTCTCCCAACTTCCGGTGTTATTCAGGGAGCTATTTTGTCCCTATTTCTATGTCACACTTACAGTAGACCACTTTCAGTGCTAAAAGAAGTCATCCAGCTAAAGTATGCCGATGACGTTATCCTTGGTGCACACAATCATATCTTTGATTCATGGAGAAAACTATAATGCTCCTTGGACAACTTCTCAGGTTGGTACAAAGCCCGCTGTCTTTCAGTGAAAGCAAAGATTCTTTTCTCGCTAGCCAAAAAAACCGTTATCAGCAGATCCTCAGACATTCCCCGTATTTGTGTTTTGTCAGTCTCAGTCTAAACTTCTGCACAACAGTGAAGCATCTAGAAATTACACAGTCGGGATATCACGAAGTCCCATCACGTGAATGAAGCATTCACTAAAGTCAGGAGATTATCTCAGTATCTTTCGACTTAGGTCTTTATTTGCGCATCGTTACTCGTTCTAACTGTTTGTAACCGCTTGCGTATTACCGCACTGAACTAATGGCTCATTTGTGATATTTCACGGACTTTTAAGAGGCAAATCATGGTGAACAACGTGTAACTGAATTGGCTTGTCTGATGTAGCCGAATTGCAATGTTAGAGTTAAGTGGACATCATGATTTGAACAACCTTCTTTTCTGCGAAAATCTGGGGTCCCACAAGTTGGCATCAGTCACCCACACCATTTCGTATTGTCGGAATGTTTCTCCAATTGTTCGACTAGACAAACGTATAAAGCCATTTATGCCCGCACACGGTATGGCAGTGAAGCATCAGTTCAAAAGGCTGATGTACTGCTGTTGACGATGATGGTGATGATGCCCGCACACGGGTTTACGGTACGTCAGTTGTTCGTTATTTATCACCTTTTCTGAGGGATCAATTTAAAGTCGAATCAGAATTTATTACCAAACTGAATCGATGATATCACCTAGACCACCTTTTTAAATAGTCGACGCCCCATCTCCATTTCGTATACGTTTCTCTAATTTTATCCGTGCCTTCAGTGGGTGTGTGGAAACCGAATATTCACTCTTCTTGGGTGCATAAATTTAATTGTTGTCTTGACTGATGGGAGGGAACTACAAGAATGCACTTTGAGAAAAAGCGAAGCTGTCATCAGAAGTGAATCGCGAGTTGACGCTTATGGAGCAGTGTATTTTGTAACAAAATTCGGTATGATCCGTGACGTGAGGACAGAGTTTGATGACCATCGGTGCAGCAGGACAGTTTCAGCTCGGTTAAGTGCTTGAAAACTTTGTTTTGTTTGTTTGGATATAAACATGTTTAATTTAGCAGGCGAATTTGTAAGTAATAGGGGGATTACTTGGATCTTTCGTGAAGATTCGTCGCGGTTAGACTCCGAATGACAGACACCACACATCTAGGGAAACGCTGGACAGCCGGTTCCTGCACTTGAGAGTGGTCAGTAGCGCGCACCCAACCCTGCAGGATTCGAACCCAAGGCCTTACTCTTGCGAGCTAGCGATGTATGCTCTTGAGCTGTTGGTGACAACAGCGGCCGCCGTGCATTATAACTGCGATATGGCACGACTCATCCCCGACGTCACCAACGTGTAGAAGCTAGGACCGGCCCTCAGATTCACAACTTCCGTTGCAAGCCTCCATCAATCGAGGTGACATGTAAGCTGCTAAGGCGACTACTGATTATTTGTATGCAGCCAGTCATAGGTTCGAATCAGGCAGGATCCAGCGGTGCGCCTTACTGTGTCCCAGCAGGACGAAACGGCTCTCTGGCACCGCCCTGTATGTGTGGTGGATGTCTGCTTGGGCCTATCATAGACGAATCTTCATAAAATACCCAATTCATCCGCCTACTAAGTACAAATGAGCAGCAGTCGCCTTAGCAGCTTGTATGTCACTGCAGTTGGTGACGTCTTACAAAGGAACATGTGACTCTGTGGGTCAGCCTTGTTCGCTGTACTTTTATAACATATATGGCGGCGGAAGATGGGTCGCGCTGTATCGTATTTTGATTTAATTCAAGGCAGTCCGCCGTCGTTGCTCAATGCCTCAGGGACATACGTCGCTCGCTCGCAATGTGAGGCCGAGGATCCGAATGCGATAGCATTCGGCGGGTACGCGCTAATTACGAGTCCTAAAAGGAGGAACCGGCCGCCTAGCGCTGTCCTGAATGTGTGGTGTCTGGCTGGCTAATGCTAACTGAGAAATCTTTTAGGCAGGTGTTACTAACGACAGTCAAAGGAAACTTATTGCTGGTGTTTTACAACGTTTGACAACCAGCGATTATGTGCATGAGCATAAATATACCGGCAAATTTAGTGGTCACGTAGGTGCGTATTTCCACGATTTTGGCCGTTTGTCACCTCATGAATGCTAACCTAAAAGTAGCTGGAATAAATGTATTTTTCTTCTTCGTTTCTATATTTATTGTCGCTTAATGTTTATCTCTAGTCACACCGCCCCCCTCGTAATGATGTGGCCTTAGTCATCATGACCTTGAGCAAATGCCATACCAAACTTATCTGCATTGGAGGTAATGTTTTACTCCAGAGCTATGGCCAGCCGCGTACATCCGCACCCAGATGTCGGTGACAGCATTACTGCTTTGTCGTAAGTAGCATTCAATAACCACAATTAAAGCCAATAGTGCGGAAACGATGGTGTCAACAGTTGCTACCTCAGTGTAACACTTAGAGTCGTCAATCCTTCATCTATTTCAGGTGACTGGTCACCCGACCCCAAAATATAAGGGACCATCCTAAATACTGTGGGAATAGAAGAACACGCATCGAGCTAGATAATTCAGAAAGTCCAAGTTCGACAATTACTGAGGAAAACTATAGTTAAATTTTGAACACCGATGATGTATTTCATGTTTAATCATGCAACAGAAATAATTGCAAAAGGAGGTGCTCAACTATGGCCGTACCAATATCTCGATCACTTCCGCATTTAGCGTCCTAATCGTTAGGAATGTTTTATTTAGCACAACAGTAAGTAACTAAAACTCATAACGAGACTATGTCTCCCAGTAACTAAGGAGGCTCGTGGGGAATATTCCACAGGTGTAAATCTACAAATGTTCGATATGCTGGAATTAATCACCTCTTTCCTTTTGTTATACAGCTAATAGACAGCAACCGTAGAGTTGGCTCTACAGAAGTAGGTCATATGCTGGCTTCGCCTTCGCCTTCGCGTCGACTATTCGGCCAGACTAGTCTTTGTATATGCGCCCGTATTCTGGCCAGATCGAGCACCTAGCATGCAACACAGGCAATTAAGCCTTCGACGTTGACTTATGGATTTCCTCAGTTGTGATATGCCTTCTCACTAGATAAAGTAATTTTGCAGACAATTTATGTATATTTTTATCTGCTAAACGGTCATTGTTTCGCACCTCGAAATGCCTCTTTTGATATTTCCCAGTACATATTGACTTTGTGTAAATTTTTTCAGTCATGCACTGCAATATTGTTCCCAGTTGGCGCTAGTTGATGATAACGTGTGGCTTTCTAATGCAGTTAAGCACATTTCAACGCATGTTGAAAAGTTGAAACTGCGATTTTTCTGTCTGGCAACGGCTGTCAATCATGAACCCCACCGTAATCCCGTCGCTCAGCAGTACGAAGTAGAGCAATAACATTTGTGTTCAATTTTCGCCATACATTTGGAATGACTTAAAATTTTGTGTTGAGATCTGGTGCCTGAAACATTTTCTTCTTTTTCAGTGTCAATGCATCGTATTAATAAAATCCCATGCAAAGATAAACACCAGAAACAACTAGAAAGGATTTAAAAGTCCGCAGCAAATAGTTAAATTTAGGGGAAATTGTGCTCACACCACACAATGCTGACAAGCTAGTAAAACCGTACCACATGCATGTGGATTAAAGGAGAAGACTGACTCGGCAGCATCAACGGAACAAACTTCACAGTTTCGCTGATGGTTACCTTACTGTTCCATTTGTAATAATTCCACGCTTTAAAATTGCACCAATTCTCGCACGAACTCGTTAAGTGGTGCGGAAATCGAAGAGCGATAATTGAAGTCCGCCTAACTAGGCGCCTGGGAAATTCTCACATGCATGATGGCTATATAAAATATGATAGCAATTCCTTCTCAAATTTGCGTATAACGCATTTCATCCGCTTTCATGTTTCGCAATGAAATGGTATATCCAGGGATAATGAGCACCATGCCTGCGCAGGTTCCGATTCTCCATTAGGCACTGAAAATCAAATTGCTCCTCCTTCAATTTACGTAAAGTGCCGGAAATAGTAAACTTAACCAAGCAATTAATATGAAAAATTACTGGAAGTGTTTAGCGGATGTATAATTGCCTTATAACTTCCGAGTCAAATGAATGAAAAATGGAAGCGAAATCATCGTAAAGCAAATCATTTTACTCCATACAATTTTTGCAATCCCTAGAAGGTTGCGCGCACGCACAACTAAGTACCATCGATGTGACCAAGTGCAAATCAGCTAGTGACATATTAACGAGTGCACGTACTCAGACCCAAATCGTTATCGGCTGGTGTAGCGTGGTAAGTCCATGTGTACGTCTGCCTTTACGTAAACTCAACACACGACGTGATTTACACGCGGACGTCCAAAACAACTTGTAATCTATTCACTATAGAACGCGGTGCGGCTTAGCACGTGAGACCCATAGATGTTTGGTATTTTACTTCAAATCCTCACACTTATGCGGCTTCAAGACGCACAACACAGAACTGGATGACCTGAGATTCGTCATCCGCGTTCACAGTGCTCATTGTGAGCAACTGCACCGGACCTGACGTGGGCTCGACACTGGAACTCAGCAGTATTTGGCTACACTGCATGCAAGCTAGCAGGCATGTTCGTTAACCGCACGTAGTCTGACCTATGCTTAGCTGTGTCTACGTGCGATCGGGTGTGGGTAATAGTGCCTGAGTGAAATAATCCATGTGCACGGCGTTTTAATACAACACCATCGGCTCACATCTTTCGCGCAAGTTCGGTCTACGTTATTAGGATACTACGCTCGTATGCGCGAACGGTTTTAAGAAACTCATTCGTGTTAGCATTCACTCGTCCCGATGCGGTATCAGTCTGTTAAACCGTCCAGGGCTAAAGTGCTTTTCCATTTATCTAACGGTAAATGCAGTGCTGGCATGGGATAGCAGATATAGTACACACATGCCGTTAAATGGGGAATCAATTGTTGCCAATCTCGCGAAAACATGGAACACACAGGCACCGTGGACATGAGCTGAAAATACGTTGTCTAACCAAATGAATTTGTGGGAGTAAGAGACGATGCGAAAGGCAGACACGGTTGCTGACGTCCTACGATTAACCCTTTTGTGAAGTTTAGTGATTACATAATACGTAGGGTCGAGCACAGGAGAGGATTGCGTTATTTCTCTTAATGCCCTTTAACAACTACCGCCTGCACTTATAGAAGTGACGAGTACCGACTAGCACGGCAATCGCCCTTGAGTACGGGGTGCGTCAGTCGTCCTTGTGTAAACCGCTAGTCAAATAATGCCAAGTCTCGGCAAAAGGCAAACTACCGCTACTGCCTGAACGCCTTAACTTACTGCTGCTACCTTAACTACACATGATGTTGGTTGCATCCAAAGCGACAAAAATGCGATTCTGGGAAAGAGTTGATATCCCTACTCTTACTGACAGAAAATATTGCCGCTATTATTTACCACGGTTTACTTTAACAAACCAATTTCGACTGCAGTGAATACTGCTCGTATGGCTCTCAAGATCTCCCATATCACTAAGAAGCTGTCAATTGAAAACCGTCTTGAGGATAACAGCTTTGCATAATCTGCAACCATCCAGTTAGTTTAAATGACAGCGCCGACACAGCCAATGTTTCTTCAGAGGTGAACAGCCCATAAAAAGACACGTTTCATGTGACAGTGGGTGAAATCCAAGATGCCATGTATAATCGCGGGTATAAACCCGACCCAAATGAACTCAAAACAAAACAACTTACGCCTGACCTGGATCATGAATCTGACATCGATGTGCGTGATGATTCTGACGACAATCACTTTGCTGTTACTACAGCTGCATAGCAGTTGACACCAATTATTACCAGGCGAATTGGTTACCATTAGGCGGTCTGCCTAGTGGGGTGCTGCTCTACCATTTTGTCAATCCGCTTCGTTTGTCTACTTACCCTTGTTTCACATTTGCATCATTTAATGTCCTACCTAGCAAACAAGTTCATCTGCTCCCATATTGCAGCACATTCATTGTTTCGCTGCATCGATTGTCTACTATGATTGGCCAAACCACGCTCCTAGGTATAAAGCATCGTGAATAAGGTTAATACTCACT
Organism: Dicrocoelium dendriticum; assembly: GCA_944474145.2. Classification (NCBI taxonomy): domain Eukaryota; kingdom Metazoa; phylum Platyhelminthes; class Trematoda; order Plagiorchiida; family Dicrocoeliidae; genus Dicrocoelium; species Dicrocoelium dendriticum. The sequence continues at coordinate 37,576,558 of OX104059.1, read as the reverse complement.
AGGTTGGCTTGCTACTAGGTCTCCCTTAGGACAAATTTCCGTGTTCTCAGGCAAATTTTTGGACCAATTTAGAACGTGGAATTTGTAGTCAGATAACATGTCCACACTGTAAAAGCACTGGTAAGCGAAGACAGACACATGGGCCATCGGAAGAAGTAAAGACAATCCTCCTAAATACATATGAAAATTGTGACGTTTAGAAACACATTGCACCTCTTTAAGATGTTAACCGGAATAGGCCTCGCACTTGTATGGGAAGACAGAAGAGCAGGAACCGAAGAGCAAAGACGGCGCGATACGTCAGACGTCGCTAACTATCATTCTCGTAGATTTTCCATTGGAATGGGTGGTATCGTAGCTTACGGTGAACGTTGAAACGCTAAATTTCTGGTTGAATATGGATTTCAGTATCGCACTGTGTGTCGGTACATCTGCTTGATACTTAGTGAGTCGCTTTATAATGATGAATTAGTTTCAAACAATACCGGAGGCCATGAATGTGCTGAAAAACACGAAGCAAAGGAACTCACGTGTTCTGTAACTAATGAATTTGGAAGCTAACGTTATGCAAGCAGTTTGGATTTAATCAGCGAAATTCAACCTGTTGTACTCACATAACAGGGTGCTCTTCACTTGGCTGCCGTAAGCAATTTACGGGATAAGCACTTTTGGAAAATATCTACATCTTGTTAGCGTATTGCGTGTGAATAGACTTGTAAAACATCCTGTCCTACGAAGAAATTACTACAAAAATTGTGCGCGATGGTGGCTGGAAATGCTAACTGCGCAGCTGTTACTGAAAAGTATCTGCTTAGGTGTGGGAACGCATCATGCCACCCTGATTTGGAAAACCTTTCCAAATAGGACCTATCTATGCAGAGGAATCCAATGAATTGCACCATATTCGCCTTCACCAAATCCAATTGAAGGCATATAAGCATTAGTAAAGCCTACGTGAAACAAGCCATGAGGCAACCTATCTTCGAAGTGCTTCGAAGGGATCTAGCTGCTTTGCTGAGTAAAATGGAATGGAGGATCCAGTTCCTGGAACATACAGCATGGAATATACGAGCACGTCTGAGGCAACACTGTAGTAAACAAAAGGCAGAAAATGTAAAAAGCATAGTAAGCTCGTGCATTACGCAACCTTGAATTGTTAACCCCAGTGCTTTCACCGATATACTCTCTTTATATTGCAACGGCGTATTTGGATACAAACTGGTGAGGTCGATTCGTGTAACAAAAATATACGGATATTCGATCTCACTTGGGCAGATTGGCAACTAAGGATTATGGATAAAATGGAAAATCAACATCTTGAGATTAGTTTGCAACGGATTAGCAACTCAATTATGGTAGGGCATGAATGAAATATATGGTTGGCACCATTTTTTAAGAAAATCCAAAGCTTCATCAGGTAGCTAACAAATGAAAATGATACCCCACATGGTAAAGCGCTGTAAGATAAACCATTCACATGGTTACAATTCGTGCCAAATGCTATGCAGCAGTAGTGCTTGCATCAACAGCGCGCCAAGGTTTAATAAGTTCTTAAATAAAGAATTAAGTGTTAGCCAAGTCGCGGCAACATGGAATAAGCATAAGTGTATTAGCTGCTAGCTAACAACAACTTTTCTGCTATTCACTGAGGTTTGCCAGTAGCATGTGCAAAATAATGCACATTGACGACCTCATAGTAACACCTTGTTCCTAATTGTATAGTTCCGATTGGAACCCGAGCTTAGCCAAGAGAGGTCGCAATACCTTTCTCTCGGTGCTTTCTGACACCTTAAGCCTCGACCACTCCCCTAGTTACTCTCATTAGTCGCACAGCGTTTCACCATCTCCAGTTCATCGCTTTTCGGCACATTGGTGGAGACCGGTCTAACGTCGACATGGACCATCGTTTCATCCTTGTTTAACACCAACTCACAAGGTTTCTTTACAGATGCATTCTTTCAACCAGTCAACGGCACTAATCTACTAATAACAGCAGACCAGAAAATGCAATTTGTTGCTGAACCCGCTAACCGTGTCACAATTAACGCCGTACCATTTCACATAGGTCACTGCAGTACGTCATGCATTGCGGTGCATATGCTGATGGTCGCCTCATCAATAAGGCCGATCTACAGCAAGTAACAGGTAATTTGGCAACACCCACTGTTATCTAACGCTTGATGTGCAGCCCGAATTGTTCCATGCTAGCGCGTAGTAAAACACCGTGCGCATGGATTATTCCACTTAGGCGCTATTACTCACGCCCGATCGCACGTAGACACAGCTAAGCATAGGTCAGACTACGTGCGGTTAACGAACATGCCTGCTAGCTTGCATGCATCTAGCTTCAGTGTAACCAATTGCTGCTGATTTTCAGTGTCGAGCCCACGTCAGGTCCGGTGCAGTTGCGCAGTGAGCACCATGAACACGGATGAAGAATCTCAGGTCATCCAGTTCTGTGTTGTGCGTCTTGAAGCCGCATAAGTGTGAGGATTTGAGGTAAAATACTTCCTCAACTATCCATGGGTGTCACGAGCTAAGCCGCGTTCTATAGTGATTAGAGTACGTTGTTTTGACGTCCGCGTGTGAATCCCGTCGTGTATTGAGTGGGCGTAAACGTAACCGTGCACATGGACTTAACACGCTACACCAGCCGTAACGATTTGGGTCTGAGTACGTGCACTCTTGTAAATGACACTAGCTGATTCGCACTTGGTCACATCGATGGGTACCTATTTTTGCGTGCGCGCGTCGTTAGATTCGACATGAATTAGTTATGGAAGAATTGAGAAAATCTTGTGGAGGAATATGATATGCTTAATGAATATATGAATTTCGTTTTTTGTTGATTTCAGTCGGAATGATATTGTGCACGGTTCCCTTATCGTTCTCAAATGGATCCGGACAATTGAAGCTGGGATAGGCGCGAGCTACATAATCTGTCGTATGTTATTTGTTTGCGACACAAAAGGTTTTCTTGCCATGTTTGCGTCATTTGCAATACTGAAAAACAGCTGAATTACGTTTTTTGCTGCAGTGAATAAAACGCAGCAAGGAAATCCTAATGTGCCACAACTACTGTGACATAACCTCACATGAAAACTAATCAGCGCTGAACTGCCCTATATTCTGTTAGTTGTGTAATAGGGCGGTGCCTTCATGCACTTTTGTTGCGGTAATTTAAATAGCCTATGTTTTGACTTACCTATCGTTTTCTATCCGTGCTGCGATATTCCTTAATCATGCTAATTTGAAATCCTTGTCTCTGCGATAATAAAGAACGCACTTCAATCCAAATTAACTGTATTTTAAAAATTTAAAAAGAAAATAGATTTGCATAGGGGCAGTTAGTGGTGTGGTGTTTGTCTACGGAATAAAATCTTAACAGGTATGAGCCTACGTACTTTTAATATCTTCAGTATATCTTATTCAAGGAAAAATAAAAGCTTTTGGAAACCTAATTAGCTTTAGTGAATACACGCAGTTTAAGAATCATTGCGCTGCAAAAATCTGGCTCGATTAATATGATGAACAGTTTGCGGTAGCAATTGACGATTTTATTTTGCTTTTGTGCCGAAGTTTCATGGACTCACCAGAACGGTGGATGCACCGTATACCCTTTCCTTCAAGGTTCTTTCTATTAATCAGCATGAAGATTTTTAGCCACAATTTGCATTTTGTCCGTTTCTTAGTTCCAATTTGGAGGCCAAGATATGCAACTGCATATCGCTCGATTTAACTAGTATTATTTGTACATCACTGCGTTTGTTCCAAATCAGAAACCGGCAATGTTACAACTATTTTGATGGCACGATCATTTAACAATAAATCATTACTGTCTCTTTTGCTGGTGCATGTCGTAGGTTCGATAACAAATACCTTACAATTCTCGGTTTATAGCGTATTATAAAATGTCCCGTCAGGTCGGAGGTCATTCTTGATTGAGCATTTGCCACCAATTTGTAGGTATTTTTATTCAGCAACCCTTGACAGTTCAGGTCATTGAATAGTGAAACTAACTTGTTATTTGCTCCGAAACAAATCACAGAGACTTGACTTGATGCAATGACCTTAACGAGAAATTGAGACCATCCTTTCCACAAAACAGCCCTATTGAGAGAGGTAGTTGCCACTGGGAAGGTGACTGTTTTCAGACAGGTTCACCAATGCACTGTGACGAGTTACCTGAACTGCCCTTATGTTCTTTGCTATCCGATAGAAACTTTTCATCTATGCTGATTAATTTTCTTCACCTCATGTCAAGCTGCTTTATGGACTCAAAGCGATAGTTTCTACATAAGGGATCGTGTATTAATGAATTCCTTTTCGCCTAGTGCCAAGGAAGAAGCGAGTTGCCTCAACCAAGTATTTGTGCAGTCAATTCGGTAAAAAAAATTTACCGTGTGATTAGCGGATGCTGAAACAAATCAGCGGAGTCAGTTGCCAATGTGTAAACTCCATCGTGGACATAGAATAATTAAATCGTAAGTTCCGCTGCTTCATTGGTGACTCATTCTTCGGTTTATTATCAGCACCGTTTCAGTGAACTACGGATAAACTGCCTCCCGTAGACGTTGCATCACTACGCAAGAAGGGTTCCGGGCTACTCGGAAGCAACAAAGGAACCGGACATATTCTCTTCCGTCGTCATGAACCAGCGTGCAGACGATTTGCGCAGCCTCTGGCTAAGTTGTACACAATGTGCATGTGACAAAGTGAAATTTTGGATTGCTGGAAGATAGCTTGTACAACACAAGTTCCGACGAAAATGACGGGTAAATATCAGCTTAGGACATGTAGTTCGCTAGCTTTCAGCGTTTTTAATGAAACCGTCAAGTAATAGTGTAATCGCTTAGCGTCTTTAATTGCAACAAGCAATCTCAGTCGCGGCCAGGGATGAGTTAGCCTGTGTCATTATGATCAATGAGAGTGAACTCCACTAACCCAGCCTGACAGCCTAACGATAATGGAGATAGCCGCCAACAACTAAGTGACGAGTTCCACACCAAATTCAGGCTCTCGGTGCTTGATGAGTACGAACGGGGACAAAACGCATGGGTGTCAAAATGAGAGCAAGAAACACCAAAACCTTGCGCTTGATTAAGTTATTCTTATAAGCATGTTAGCTTAATCCTGTACAAAGGAGCCATATCAATTTGCATGTAGCTGAAGTTCCATAGAAGAGGTAGGGGCTTGTCTAGTGCGTTCAGTGTTATCATTGCTAGACCGTAAAGACAAATCCACTAGTGTCGGCTGCCTTGAATATAGCAACGCTGTCTGTAGTGTTAATCGTTAGTTGCCGTTACAAGATCTACAGAATCACGCCATTCCACCATCCCTAGTCTTCTTGTTATAGGAAGATCTTACTTACTCGAGACTAGATTTAGCTACTGAAGCTCCTCTCTACTTACCGCTCCTTTCGGTGTCATTCAAGGAGCTAATTTGTCACCATATTATTCGCTACTTACCTTAGCTCTTTACCTGTTATCAAGGACGTAGCATAGGGGAAGGAGACCGTGGGGGGCGTTCCGCCCTGAGCGGCATGTGACACGGGGCGGCAATTTTAGTACGGATGACTTTTCAATACCAAATGTAAATTCATGAGAATTGCTTCCATGACCAAAGGGTGATAAGTATACTGAGACCAAAATGAAAATGGTACTGTTGTCTTGAAATCCGAGCAAAAGAAAGCGACATTGACGGCATGGATGCAGCGAGAAATGTTTATAATGCTAATGCAAAAGATTCGCGCGAAGTTGAAGAATTGGAGGCGTAACCACAATTTGGCACGTTAACACGCACATTGACCGAGTCTATGGCTCCCTGTTAGTTGCCTCTTAAGATTAGACATGAAAATCTAGGTGTGATAATCCAGCTTGCACCTACCCTCATGCAGCACCTCGTTCATGAATTCACTAAGTGATTCTACCTAGAACGCATAGAAAAGCTGGAGCAACGGAGTTAGAAACTAATTTCAGCGTTTTGCGGGATGGTGAACAATGAGTAGGAACACGAATTGCGTTTTCTCCTTCAAAGGAGGCCCTGTTTTGTCACGGCTGTAGGATGTCTTCAATAGGATAGTCAATTTTACACAAGGGTAGTAGGGTGAGTTGAATAGATACGTAGCAATACGTCCCATCTAGACTCACTCAGACAGCCGGCACACGCCCGGAATGCACTGTACGCGAATCGTCAGCAGTGCGCATTCCATCTGATCCTGATAGGGCTCTAACCCACAACTCGACTGTTGCTAGTCCGTAATTGAAAACCCTGAGCTAAGAGGGACGGCAACGACCAACGTAAATAAGTTCCTACATGTGATATAGTGCGGCTCACTAGCCACTGACTGATTTGCGGGTCCGAGCACTGCCAGGTTCCGATATAATGCGCACTTCTGACGATTCCTGAATGGACGACACGCGTACAGTGCTTTTCTGGGTGTGTGACCACTGTCTGCGTGAGTATAGATGTGAAGATTTTCTACCTAAGGTCTATTTTTCGACTGATGAGGGTTTCAGACACTGGTGGAAACTAAATCCAGAAGCATGTGAACACGAAGCCTGGATATCGCTTGCTCAGTCACACTTCAAACTCAGAGAGCTAGTTAAAGGAAAGGTACTGAATAAAGTATTCAGCTAGAAAGAGGTGGAAAAGAGCGAGAAAATAGGTTGTGTAATGTTCTAGCCGGAATACTTGTTTTCGTCAGGTATCTCGAGAAGTAAAAGGTGATTGGTGTGGCCACCGATACGACATGCAGGATGACAAAGGAGGCTAGGAATATGGAGGGAATTTTTCATAAGTTGTACATTTGTTAACGAAGTATGAACCTGTTCATCTCAACCTTTTGGTAACAGTACAGCGGGGAAGGAAAATCAGCACTTTTGCTTTGTTGCCAAATGTGCAAAATGAATTAGTGGGCATATTAGTAAAGCAGCTGAGAAAAAGCTTTGCACAACGATGAAAGAAAAGCAATTACGTTTGTTTATTTTTGATAGCATTCCCGATGTATCTTACGAAAAAGTAGATGAGTGAACGAGAAGAGACGGCAAAAGAGTGAATTCCTAATTTTATAGAGACCAACAGAAAAGTCTCAAGAAACTTCTGGATGTATTTTGAGAGAGCTGCAGAAAGATTAAATTTATATGGATGTCTGCCTTTGCCGGGCGTTTGACAATGCTACTTTAATGGCAGGCTACCAATCGGGTGTGCAGAGACATCTGCGACGTCAACCTAATGGTGCAATGCACAAATCATTTTCCTACATCTGGCTTGTGTTTATGAAGCCTCTGCGACAATTCATTGTTACATTTTTAGCCCGATAGGTTAGTTATTTTAATTCATTTTTCATCTAATCATTGCTGTGATGACTTGATTTAAGTCGCCGGTCTATGCATCAAGTAGGTGTGGAAATAAAATAGAGTATTCATGCAGACGCTGTAAATTCGCTTGTGAGGCAGCACACAGAACTCGTTACTTCTCTGAAACATCACGCAGAATAAAGAACAAAGGTAACCAAATGATCAGCTGCATCATTACTTCTCATCTTGGTGTCGTTGTCCCCTTGTATTTTGTCCATCAGTCTTTGGAGATCAGTTCTAAAGGGAATCAAGATTACACAGATTTGTATAAACAAAAGGGCTGGTTCTGCAGCAAAGTTCTGTCAAGCTTATAATGTAAAGCTTTTGCCTTCCTCAGAAGGAAGGGAAACGATGGACATTACAATGGATAAATCCAAAAAAACATTACGCTGAATTGCAGATAAGCATAGAGGATCGAATTCGCCAAAAGCAACGAATGAGTGGAGGAGAATCGATTGATATATTGACTTGAATTCTTGCTTAGTTAGCACGGGAATTACTCTGCCATATACAGTTTGACTGAGAAAATGCCTCAGGTTTTAGCAAATTCATGACCTCGCAATCAAATGTACTTTTCTTATGCTGTCCAATCTGATTGCAGATAACTATGTTTCTCCGTTTAGCTAAGTTGTGGAAGATAGAGAACATAGGAATTCCTTTCCGAAAGAAAAAGATTGCACTATTATATGAAAGCGTCAAGCAACGGCAAAATGCATGGGCGTTCTGAACATTTGAGCTTTAAACAGAAATATCGCTTTGGGAAATCTGTTGCGCATCATTCTTATTTACACTAATAGTACAACTAGCTGTGAGAGCGAATTCTCAAAACGCAGACTTACAACAAACTATCTTCAAGCATCAAAGGACCAAATAAGGCTAACGGATTGGTAGTTCTCCCCATACCATGGGAACTGGCCAGTTGTCTGAAATTCGTAAATGTTACCAATACTTCTGCCTCAACTCAAGCACCGAAAGTGTATCAGCAAACATTTAAACGACTATTGTTACAATCTAAATACTTGCATTTGCGGCAACACTCTAAAATCAGACCTACGTTCGTTATTAATATGTAAAGAAATATTGAATGGGAATTCCATATTGTGTGCCTTTACAGAGTTACAAAAGCTAGGGGGCGGTAATTTTACATCCGCGCCGTGTGACAAATTATTCGCTACGCCGCTGCCTGTCCTTGAAGATTTCAATTTGTTGGAATTTACTGAATAATTTATCAACGTCGTGAATCATCAACTTCATCCTCTCCAAACAAGCTGCAAATCTGCTTGGGCTAACTAATGTAATGGTCTGAATCCCGCTGTCGGAAGCGAACCCCGTACGTCGGGGGTTCGATTCCCCGTCAAGGCCGATTATTGTGCAAAGTTTAATGACTTTACTTTCTACAATCTTAATATACAGTGATATTTTCAGGTCCATTTTGTAAGCTTCTGAACTGCTTGACAACTCGCCGCAGCCGTTGTCTCGTTGCACTGGCATTTAGAACAAATGTAGCCCTGAAACTTGCAAATGGTAACGTAGATACCTGCACAAAACTTCCAAGAAAACATTCACTTAAACGGCCATCCTCTGCAAGAGGCACTGTCTAGCTGAATATTTACTTCATTTAGCAGACGGATAGAGATATTTCAAGCGGTTAGTTCCCCTTAGTAACTTAGAAAACACAGTGAGAAGACGAAGTCCTGCCGGGGCATGCATTTTGTCTCGTCTCATCAACGCAAATAACGATAACCGGTAATTTTATTTAAGAGTTTGTGGGTACATGGTTGGCGGCATCCGGTTTCTGATTTGCTTGTCACTGTTGCCAGCCGCAGAATGTCTGCGCCTACAGAGGGACCATGGGCGGCTTGCGCTGCACCACCCACAGCTCCAACCACGAACTCCATATCCAGTGTAAACCCGAAGGAATAAGACCGGGAGGCATGTGAATGTGAGCCACGTTTCATCAACGGAGCCGGCCCACACTCCTTCACAGGCAAACACAAGTACGCTGTATTTGGGAATCAATCGCACACAAGGCGATGGCTGGACCGTAGTCCGCTCCACACTGAGTGCATGGAACCACTCTTCGAGCCTAGCACGGCCACAAGAACCGTGCACCCCGTCCCCTCCAGCAGCCAACTGTTTCCTGGAGACAGTATGGACGGGGTAGTGGGTAATAGAGAGGTAGGCACCTTGTCAACATGCTCATCAAGCGCAGCCACAGCCACAGCCATTCATTTGAAATGACAAGATGAAATAAAATAAACCAAATAATGCATAAAAGTACGGTGAGATAACTCTTCGTTAAATTGCCATAAGAAGTAAGTTGGTTAGCAACGAATCTGTGATAAGTAAGAAATGTCCACAAGTTACTTAAAAATGATACAAACGCAAGCAAGTTACCGAAGATAAGCGCAATTAGCGTAAACAACGCGGCCAGTTAATAGAAGATTAATCAGGTAGACAGAACAAACCAAATAAAGTGGAATGAAATTTATCCAAGATATATACATACAAATACACGAGAGAAAATGCGGGTGTCTTTCTCCTACAACCAGGGCAACCTGAGGCTGACCGATAACTGTTTTTACACACAACGCACTGGCTTAATTCGGCTAATGGGAATGGCCTCGTCAAAGTGGAGGGGCCGGGGATTAGCATAGCGAAGCAGGATCCTAAACGCCTTGTTGACCATAATTCGGTGAGCCGATGTCATATAGTGTCTGCCAATCGAAGATGACGGCGGACTGCGCACACACATAGTCTGATTTGGGCTTGCTTGCTGAATTATCCCTCACTGAACCCATTTTGGTACATTCTCCTTTATTCGGGAAGGCAGTGTTCTATTAGTTCTGCTAATGCAACTACCTCCGCAGTTACCTACGAAATGATATACGCAGTAGGAATTGGTTCAAACAAGCTGTTTCCTTCAGTGGAGGAACCATAGCTTATGAGTTCGGTCAATGATTACAATTTCGGCAAGACAGACGTTGCTCTATATGGCGGAAGTCAGACGTCCTGTGGTCTTCCAAGAAGCAATGTCATCCTTAAAGAGCAGCTCTAAAAATAAAATTTTCTTAGGTACAGTAGGTACAGCAGCTATCATTTCACGCTTTTGGCTGTGCTTCTGGATAAATTTCCAAAGGTAGCCATTAGAAATTAGCGGTTTGGTAGTTAGTTCTGGTTCATCGGCCAGACAATCGGTCGAACGTCTTCGTCTGGCGCTACTAAACAAAAGTTTGTTTGTGCCGTAATGATGTAAAGCTGGTAAAAGGCAGGTACTGTTCCGACCACGTTGTTTTTCGTAAACAGACCTTTTTATCAGTCCGTTTTCCCTCCAGCTGATGAGTAGATCAAAATATGGAAAACACATCTGTTGCTAGACTTCGTAGGAAAACATCATACAGACCTGCGAAGAGTCAAAAAGCGTTTTTAGTTGTGATCTCAATTTCTGTTAAGCAGAACACCAAGATATCGTTCACAAGACGTTTGTAATAGGGTACCTGCGTTATTTCTTCGGTAAGTCAAATTAAGATCCCCGCGCCGTCGCCGATATTGTCCGCTGAAGACACCGAGATTTTGAAACCATCTTTTGTACAGCAAGTTACACAAACCTTTGAAATTCTTAGTTGCCCTCCCTTTGGGACATCACAAAGGTGGTGAGAACCCTCGTCAGCCATGGCTGTCAGACCCGTTTTGCTTACTTGACATGTGGGTGCAGGTATGAGCCAAGATACCGTTGAAAATACGATGGGTCGTATTGTGCAAATACAAGCTCCTGGATGCAGATTTTGTAGGAGCACGCCAACTTATGCCGTAAGTGCAGCAATTTAGATTTATGTGCATTGAATGGAAGTAGGTACTGGATTGACCGCGGGTGTACCTTATCCAGTTCTCCTTGTATTACTGAGATATCACCTGGTGTTTTTTATCGCTCAACCGGCATAAAGCAGGCGAGCGAGCAAATACCCCGGGTGTAGACATAAAAACAAGCATCAACGAACAAGCTTGTTCTCGGTAGATTTCATCAGTCTTGCACACTACAACTGATACGAATAAACTTAGTTACAACATCAGCGAGGGGCAAAATTCAAATCCGGTGGTTTGAGCTAATGAGGTACGTGATACCTTGATATACATCAAAAGTAACCTCGGTCTCTGTGGTACTCAGCAATCGACTGGGAAAGGATCTGACAGAGATTTACGCACTCGTACTTCTAAGCGCTAGTGTAGAAGAAAGTTTCTGATCAATCCTCGGAGAGACTCACCAATACCAAATGTCTGGTGATTGTACAGCAAGATGTCCCCGTCTGACCAATCGAAGGCATTTGAGAATTCGAGAAAAATCACAAGAACTCCTGTGCCGTGGTCTACTGCGCCGGTCCAGCTGCATTGTGTTAATAGTCGTTTTGTGGTGAATGAGCGAATCCGTCGGTACCCAAGCTGCTCCGGTGCAAGTTAGTCAATTTCTTCCAAGTATGCCATTCGTGCCTCAGAAATAATAGATCACATGAACTTTGAAAGTACTGGTAGTAAGATTGCGGGAGTAATCATCTCATGTTTCCACATGTCGGGCACGTGCATTTTCACAAAACATTGTTGGATGAGTGGAAACAACATCTCAGCCTAGCTCCCTAATATAGCCGCTATGGAATTCGGATTTATATTATCAACTTCAGGGGAGCTGTGCTTGCGCGTACGCGACATCTTTTTCAATACAGCCTCTGACATGAAGCAAATGTGTGTGAGCTGTGGGTGTGTTACAACTATTGTCATAGACTTAGGTGGCCAGTGATTGCACTAAAATGCTGCGGCTTATTGCAGGCGCAGAATATTCGCTTCCTCCCTCAGGGTCTAGGTGGGTCAGTCCGCTGTTTTAAGAAAAGGAAATCCTTGTTTAACATTACTTGGACCGCGCGTTGATACGGAAGCCTGTGGTTTGAGCCCATCCGTATTGCCAACCTCTGTTGTTACGCTATTCTATCCTCTTGAACAGGCTGAATACATTGGTGGCGCTGAGTTGCATAGGCTACCCAGAATCTCAGAATCGGGTAAGATTGTTGAGGTGATTATACATCGGAAAAGTAAAGACAAACTCTTGCACTTTGACCTTAAGCGGTTTTCTACGAGCGGGATGGTATTCCAGGGGGGGAATGTTGAAATCGCACCTAATACGTATATGACTGCGCTTCTTATATTTACCTACCTTATTTCGCCTGTCATAAAGAAGTCCATCTTCGTCGTGGCGCAGGGATGGCGGTAAAAGCAGCCACCAGCATGTGTCATTTTAATTCAAACGAAGACGGCACCAAAGGTAATCCTGTCCCGTGTTGATTGAATCTTCTATGGGATCATACTGGTGATCACTGCGGAAGTACAAAGTCATCCAACCATATTTGTTGGACCAGTCGTATCAAACAGCGAACATGCCTGGTATTGTGATCTCCATCTTAACTTTGTCAGGGCGTAACCGCTTCGTTGTTATAATGATGAAGTAACAGGTCTTTGCTCCTTGATCCAGCCGCATTTCGTAAACGTTACTTACTAAGCTTTTAGCATTAGTATACATTTAGCAAAGTGTTTTGTAAGTAAACAGCTCTTGACCAGGAGCTTATGGATTATGTTAATTTGTGCCGAACGATGTGAGACCAGCACCTGATCGTTCTTTGGGTGATTTGCTGACTCTGTTAATTTAATGCGATTTTTTCAATTGCATCGGCGGTATGTAGTTCATCTATAGTTTCTCGATAGCTACGTGTCATTGTGAACTGTTCTCTGAACCCCTGTTGTGGTGTTATTTCCGGTGGTGTCGTTTCCGGGAGAAAAGCGAGTGGCTGCGGTTCTCTAAATGATGCCTTCATTCGTGATTCCGAAGGAAGTGTGTTGTGTAGTATTTCCCAGCTGCGGATTCAGTTAACCACCATCTGTTGTGTCTGTAGCATTGGTTTCAGTATCCTCGGACTACCGCCTTTTTAGTCTGGCTACACGAGTACCTGTGTAATCGACTGAAGCAGGATGTCAGCAGCACAGTGAGCTTCACGGATATAACGCAATCTTCCAGGTCATGAGCATTGGCTTCTTCATCTCTAGCTGGCGGTATCTTGGGAACGCCGTGACCACAAAAGATTATATTATGCATTCTTAAATATGTTGCAATCAGTAAACGGTCTTCCCCGTTCCGTCATCTTACGCCTGATCTTTTAACGAATGCCGTTTCGACAAAATCTTGCAAGGCTTATTTGTGAAGCTAAGCCACGCTTTATTGACTCACATTTCTTAGTGAGTTATTTTCCAGAAATGTTCGTGTATCTTGTATATATATTATTTATTATAGTGGGGCAGAATAGTATAGGATTGCTTCCAATTGGCAGTACTACCGCTGCATATTGCGCTACTGGTTTTCTGCTCCTTTATTGAAAACGCGACACTAAGAGTCCACTTTTCATTTTTGGCATAACACGGCTGGATAAATGAAACGGAATCTGTAAATGAACATGATATAAAACCCGATACAAGAAAATGCATGCTGAGACCAGAGAAACAGAGGATCGGTAAAAGCACTGGTCACAAATGTTGCATATAAATATTTAGCTGGCTTTGGTAATAGCTAGTAAAGTTTGCAAGGCAGATAAATAAGACTGGGCTAAATAAACTGCTTAGGAGCGAGTTTTTTAACCGAGGTTTGGCGAGTGGCCGCAAAGGCTCAAACAAATACAAGCTGAACCATTTAGATAAAACACCTTTGCTTACTTGGTTAAGCAGATAATGTAGGACAGACGGATCAATGCACAGAATTCCTCTAGCAGCGTAAACAGTTGCGTAGGGAGATGATTACTAATTACTTTTTACTGACTACTGTTTGAAAGCGGCAAGAAGAGATATCTCTGTGTAGCTGCATCTAATGTCATTCAGGGACGAAGACCCTTTATGCTGGGTGCCGTCCACACATTTTGTATCGGCAAAGCCTTCACCCAGGAATTTCTTAAATTCCGACTCCTACTTTGCCTCAACAAGGTGCTGCGGCAGATCGTTCCATACATTCACCACTCTGCGTTCGAAACAGAGTTGGTGAGCGACCCGCTTCAAATCCGGTACGACAAGCTTGTACCGGTGTCCTCGTTTGCTACTTGGTGTGCGCGGATGTAGCAGTGGCCTCAAGCTGGGATAATCATCCAGATGTAAATCCGGTGGGTCATGATGTGGTCAACACTCTTTCGACGTTAAGCTACGGTGAACAGCCTTAGTTTCTTAAACCGGTCTTCGTAAGGCGCACCTCATAAGTTGGGAATCAGCCTGGTGGCTACATGCTGCACTCCCTCAAGCTTTTCTACTTCGCACCGGGTGATACGACAATACGCGGGAGTGACATACTCTTGCATTTGTCGTATCATTGAGAATAAGATGCGAGTGGCAATCGTTTTGGGCCAAGTGCTGAAGCTGCGTCTGAGCGCCCAAAGCATACGCAGGCTGTTTTGGTGAAGCTCATTCGTGTTGTCTATGGACTTTAGGTCGTAGCGTGAGAGTACACCGAGGTCGCGCATGAAATGCGCGGGATACAACGGTTGACCAGCCACCGTATTTGTTCGACTGTGCACACAATTACCCAGCCTCATGATTTGCGACTTGATGGGGTTGATCGGAAAGTTGACATCTGTAGACCATGTGGAGAGGCATTCGACGTCCCGCTGAAGCAGGCCATGATCATTGGGTGTGCGGATCACTCTCCACACCTTCCAGTCACCTGCGGGCAACGCACAAGGTAAATGGAGTACCTGAGGTGCATTGTTTACATGGATGAGAAAGCAAACCGGCCCCAATACAGTGCTTTGGGCACACCAGTGCTCGAAGGATACCAGTCGGTCAAATAGTGGTCGAACTAGACCATACACTTTCGATCAACAAGGAAATTCTTGTTCCATTGGTGCAGCGTTATGCCAACACTACACACCCTCAGACTGTCGAGGAGTACTGTAAGATTCACCTTGTCAAACGCCTCACTGAATTCAAGGTAAACGACCTAGAGAGTCTTGACTTCGTTCCGCGCTTGCAAACATCCCTGCTTCGTCAATAGTAGGTTGGTGCTACACGAGCGACTTTTCACCAAATCATCACGTAGGGGGCCAAGAGGATTATCGACTCCAGAAGCTTCATAAGACTTCGTTAAAAACCTTATCGGAAAATTTTTATGGACTGCGTGTGCTACTTTCATAATGATTCTAGGCTCCTGTGGCACTATTATTCAAATGTTGCTTATTTACTGTCTCCGTTCACACTTTCTCCTAAGTAGCAGTCACTAGTAACCAAAAACACTGCTACATACCTAAATAATGGACGGCAGACACGAAAGAAATAAGGAGCTCTAGCGCTGTGGAAATTACAAGGAACATAACAAGGTACAGAAGCCATTGCAAATTATAATAAATTCAATTTACGGCACATCAGCAGTTTCGTCCCCGAACGCAGAATCTCCTAGTATCCCCAACAATATTTTTACTATATCATAACGTTTTCTTTCATGTGATCGATACAGCAAATTCGAGTGCCTTCAGCGGGCCTGATGAACTAAAGTCGAGGGGGGTAGTTTGGTGATCTCTGGTATATTGGAACCAAGTATTTCAAAGAGCGTTGATTCGTCTGTGCGCGTGCATCTTTACTCCCTTCTGTACAATGTACTAGATTTTAGTCATTTGATCAAGTCGAGGTGAACATTATTGCTAACATGAAAAAGCAAGACATTTCTATTGGTGTTGAGGGACTCTAAGTCAAATTATGCGCTAAATTTGAATTGGCATGAACAAAGTATTTAAGGCAACGTTTATGTTGACATAATCGTTTTTATACTGATCACATCTATCTATACACTCCAAAGGGTCAGAAAATGATGATCGCGATACTGACGCAAACAATGCCACCAAACTTGCTCCTCAAAGCTGAAGTTATAACTCATTTTCCCTACTTAGTAGCTACAAGGGTAACACGATTGCTCGGATAAACTTCAACACGAACGGTGGCATTAGGAGAGATCACCACAGTCAACGCACAGTTTCGCGATATAATTGGTGCGACCACAGACAGACAATAATAATCGAAATTAGTCTGAGTCTATCTGGGTGTCATTAAGATGCATTCGCGCTGTGAAGCAGTATGAATCCATCTTATTTAAGATCAGACAGCGAACTTACTGCATATGCATAAACATTGTTGGAGGGATCCGGTTTCGGATTTGCATTAACGCATTGCATGAAAGCAGTGGCTAGTAATATGAAAACTTGCTCGTAACGTTTCGCGTTCCGGTAGATTTGTACCATTGAGCATTTGCTAATAGAATCTTAAAATGATGCTTTCGATGTGCAATGAGTTTGTGTTTTTGTTCTTAAAAATAAACAAAGTGGTATGTTTCCGAACAGTGGGATTTGTTTCGTTATCTGGAACGAACAACCACACCGTAACTTTCATCAGCATTTTACTTACGAACTTTGGATTCAATCTGGCAGAGTGATACAGAGGTATGTGGACTACGTAATAAGCAACCGATTGTCGGGATGCTAATTTCGTCCTTTCTTCTTCGGAACAATTTCCATTTGTGAATTCTTAAACTGTGGGAGGTTGAAAATTTTGGCCAGATTTAGTATAAGTAGAAAAGATGTACATGCCATTTAATTGTATAAATGCTCGTGATGATACTTAAATAAAACGGCACTCATTTCACATTTAGGCAGGCCTCATCAGGAAAAGGTTAAGGCACATAATTTGTTGGTTGACAGGAATGATAGTAGACACTTCCCATTAAGAGTGCTGGAAAGACAAGCGTACTGGTTGAGAAGGTTTGATAGCGACGTTATGCAGATAAGTGGGAGTTTGCTTTTCACTCTTTGAAGCTAGAGGGGATCAATCTGGAGGTAAGAACATGAATCCTCCTAGGCAAGTGTTGATGAGCCTCCCAGGATTATTTTGGTACATGACAGTTAGATTTCTCTGAAGCTATCCTCTCTGACTTGGTCATATGGTTATGCATGGAGTTGCAATACTCTCCAGCCTGAGGTTTGGGGATTTGAGCGAGCATAAATGTACACATCTCTCCAAGTTGTGATGTGCCACCCTGTTGCCAAACTAGTTTGATTGGTGTAAAATCATAGTCACTAAAAAAGTAGAAGCGCATCTCAGAAAATATACTTGATAAATTCTTCTACTGTGCTCAATGGTTGGAATATTGGATCGAAACGAGAACCTTCTGTTTTCCCTACGGTGTAAACGGATTTATCTCCTAATCCCAAATGTGTATTGGTGATAACAATTTTAATTTTTTTATCGGTACACATGTAAGATTAAACGATGATGTGTACCCGTAAAATTAATACACAGACGGAGTGCATTTTGCTCCAATAGCATGAAAATAGATACTGGCTTGAATTAAAATGTAGCAACACGTTGCCTATGGCTGTAATTGCAAAAACATTATGCTTAAACTCTGCACATTTTGCTACCCAAAACATGAACAAATGAGCAACGGCTAATTTGAGAACTATGATGAAATTTCACAGCACATCAGAATGCTTTATGGTATGGCCAAAATATTGGTAGGATATCCCATTAAGGTTGGAAGCAGCGAAACCCATTTCTTTCGGTTTCGCTTATTGTGGAGCCAATGATAAGTGAACCAGCAAACGGTATCGCGTAATACGCATGCATGTCGTAGGCTAGATCGCTTGTCGTAGCGATGTTCGCCATGTTGACTACTCCGAAATGAAATGCTGGTGCGCATAGGCAATGTTGTCATAAGAGATAGTAACCTTCAAAGCATCACAGAGTTGCACTGACCTCTCCGGAAGTTAGGATTGTATGTCTGTAGTAGAAGAAAGAAAATGAGGTATTAATTTACGTGGAACATTAAAGGCGTTATCACTACTACTATCCAACAAAAATACCACACAAATTCAAGACTAAATTCACCGTGGTGAATAATGCGGCAACTTAAGTAAACAGGTGAATTTCAAAGTGTTTATAGAGGCCGCAAGTTCTTATAGGGTGGTATATTTTGCTCGATGACACTTGTGTTTTGCAAGTCAAGCAGCTTCATCATCTTCTCTCGACAGAGTCGGAGCCTAAGGTAAAGTTGAAATGTAACCTGTTAAGTAAACAAATGATCCAAAGTTGTTACATCCAATGCTTCTTGAGATTTGCGTCCATGTCTTAAGCAAATCTATTGCAGTAATGCAAGTACGGTACCTCTTGTTATATAGTTTTCTTAACTGTTTGGACAACACAGATGCCATGTCATTTGTATAGAAAGGGACAAGCGAACATCAGCCTATTCAACGCCATCGAATCACACTGCACCGTCACTTGTTATAGAAAAATTTGTTCGGACAGAATAAGATGGTAAAACCTTGTACGCTTGACTGCGCACAGCTGAAAATTGACCATAGCGATATGCATCATGCATTGTATGCAACTTTCACCGGACAAGGAAGCAACTCCATGCAGATCAAGATTTTTAGTTCGGCCACTTTTCGATGGGATCCGTGGGAATTTAATCATTTCGTGCTTTGCTCTTTTCACAAACCTATTTAACTACAGCATTTTATTGTGGGATTACATAGTCATCCTTAATGAGTTTGCTTGACGGTTGGTGAAAGCACCTTACGGCTGGACATAAACATCAATACATTTCAACATATCAAGCAGCATATTTATATTAACGCATGTGCCTGATAACAGGCATACAACTGTCTTTGCAGCTGAGATTAACTAGGATCACAGTAGTTTAATCGCATTCGCCTGTGCGCAGTTTAAACTAACTTGGATGAAAGCCATAATTTTTGTACATGACAATGGCTGTCGGGAAATGCAACATTACTATTTCCATGCTGCCTTCTGGTGGTCGTTGTCGGCACTTAAACACTGACCGTCATCAGAACCAGCATGATGATTATGATTCGCTATACCTTACCGCAGATGAATAACCGAAATTAACATTTTCCTTATTTACAGTGGTTGATTCACGCTGACAGGTTTAGACACAATTCCAGTTGCTATCGTTCCAAATGTCAAATGAGAGATCCTCCAACAGCTCCACTGTCTGGTTTATATTTGCTTCCCACCCTGTTAGAATCGCCGTTTACCCTATACTCGTTTTAACCTAACGCATTGCAAAGACTTTTGTTTTTTATTTATATTAATAAAGAGCAAATGCTTATGTCTACTAATATTTTCAGTGAGGAGATGCGTCAAAATTATCCAATTACTACGTTCCCTAACAACGCTATTAGCAACCCGCGTCTTCTGCAACATTCTCGAAAAGTGTAAAGAACAAACCCCAATACATATGATCCCCAGCCTACTATTCTTGGGTCAATACTTGTCAATCGCATTGTTTAGTACATTTAAACTTCACCATATCAGAAATATTTTGACACAATGATAAGTCATTGTGGCAATTGTTTAACAGAACAAATCCGTAGTTGTTTTAACTTAATTGTAGTGGAGTTCACGGCAGTTAAAAAGATGTGTTATTACTAAATATGCACGCTTCTAAGGAGATAACAGAGTACATGCAAATTAAACTAATTTTTTACTCAATTTCAATTTCATATGATCTGAAAAGGTGGGCCTAAAATGTTGTTTTTGGTTGTACAGCAACCTCATTAAACTTGTTTGTGTACAACCGGGGACGCGAATTTCATCGCGGACACTGTGTCGGGAGCTCATCTTCTTGTCGTCGAACATCAACAGGAAGAATTGAAAGCAGCCAATCTTGTGCAAAATCTGGTGGCAACTACAGATCGCCTGACAAATATAAAGCCTTATTCATCAACACACGCCACGTGCGTGGCGCTGCACGACGTGAATTTGATGGGATGACCAGATATGAAGGAGAAACTTACGAAAGCACTAATATCGTTATTCAACATTGAGATGAACTAACGGTGTGTGTGACGGTTTGCCGTTCAAAAGAAAACGCATTCTGATCCAACCGCTGTTTCAGAAAGAAATGCTAGAACACACTGATTGAGCGCACTTGGGTGGTCTTAGTAAAGCACGCGAACGGATGTTCTGCCTAGAGATGATAAGTCAAATTCGAGATTATGTATCAAGCTCTTCAGCCTGTGGGTCCCATGATGTTCGCCATTCCAAGGAAACAATGATGTTTCATGAGATTCCCGATGGACCATGGCATAAACTAGCAGTAGACTTATTCTGTGCCAACATGAAAGACTATTTAATCACTTTGGACTATTACAGTGACTGTTTTGAGATCGGTCCACTCACGGTTATTACCACGAAAGCAGTTATCAACAAGCTTATATGTCATTTCATCAGACACCGAATACCAGAGGAACTGATCACCGACAATGGCTCGCAATTTACAAGTGCTCCGTTCCAGCCCTCCGTGAACAATCGGGAATTTTTCATCGGCAAACTAGCCCGTATAAAAGTCTGTCTAACGGAAAAGCAGAGGCAGCGGTCAAACAAGCCTAAAATGTGTTGTTGAAGGCTAGAGTCACCATGAGAAGGCGTATGTAATGCTACCGGAAATGTTCAATGCGCCATTGCCGAATATCGGTCTTTGTCCAGTGCGAGGTTTGTGCAGCGAAAGGACAAGCACCCTAATATTTGCGTCTGCTACACGCTTACACCCTGTTTTGCCACCGCATGAGCAGCTGCAAAGGGACTTAAGAAAACGGATGGCAGATCAGAAAAGGTATTACGACGGCGGGACCCAGGCGCTACCGGAGCTACAAGTAAATGCTGAAGTGAGGATTCATCCAATACCAGGTATCAGCGAACGATAGAAGAAATGTGTGATGACCGCAAAGGTCGAGAAAGATTCTATGAAGTCAGTACCGGATGGAAGGTAATCAGAAGCAACCGAGCGCAGCTGAGGAGACAACAGAAGCGAGAATGTGAAGATGCAGTAAAAAGCAAAATATTGATGGCTTAGGGAGTGATACCAACGACAAGGGCACCGAAGATCATGCGAAGCGAAAATCGTACAGAATCTTTCGTTACACAGATGCAGCTGATCCTGAGATAGAGAATGATGGGATGGGATTTCACAAGCAGAAGGAAAATACGATTTACATGGCCAGGCAATCTTCCAACGCCACAAACAAACTAAGCAGTTGATTGGAAAGCTACGCATATTTCGTCAACGTGCTGTTTAGTTCACTGAAGCGGGTTTGTTTAATTGATTCAAAGGAAGAATCTAATGAATGCAGAAGCGTCGTTAGGTATGGAAATGACCTAGCTATTTACATCGAGGTTTCTACACGCTTGTCATGCGTCACCGTTATTGAGCTTGTTTTGCCGAACAAATAATTCATCGCTAAAGGACCGAGTTCTGCGACGCCACTCAGCTATAATAATAATAATACCAATAATGTTATTATACATCTCAACAGGGACGGTGAAAAACAAACTCACTATGTAGAAAAGTCATTTTGTAGCTCTCGTTGTGTGAATAATGTTGCGGCGCACATCTTAATATGCGCTGCTAATCCCATGGAAGTCACCCTTGTTCAATTCGTTCAGTGAGACTCTAACTGTCAAAGTAGACAGCTATAGGATGGGGCCCGCCCAAAATATTGCACTCCAAGACCGGTTTTAACTTATTTGTTCTTATCAGGCGGAGTTAGCAGGCATTGGACCAGAAAACATTGAGATTTTATTCACCGGGTCACAATGGGCTAAGCATGTCATAAGTTTGGATGACTTATTGGATGGTCATTCTGAAACAATCTCAATGTGGTCTGTGATTCGCATGCAGGTCAAACTTGGCCAATGCCATCCCTAGGATCGTACGTGATGGCGATGGAGATTAAATGATGCCCACCAGAAAACATTGCTGTGTTTTTGTTCGGCCAACACATGCAAATTACATACAATACTTTTTCTTCATAACTTTCAGGATGGCAAGAAGGAACAATGTTTCGATAGCATAATCTGAATGCAATAATTTCGCTTAAATACAGTTAGTGGAATTGTTAGGTTGCATGCAGAGACATTCTAGGTGTAACATCTTTGGCGGATCAAACACTCAAATTTCATCTGATGTTGGCCGACATTCCGGTTAAAAGGACTTAGCCACCAACCTCACCAAAGCAAGGGGAGACAGGCGACAAACTCGGTTTGTTTACGCAATGTGGGTTGCAGCCGTCCAATTGCCGAAGCTTCAGTGGGCCGCGCACTGTCGGTTGATTAGGCCAAATGATTAGGATTTTCACACATGGAGCAAGCAAGTATGTGTCATGCGATCGAAAAGACAAACGGCTTCGAACCATTCGCGACCAGGTTTCGCGGAATACGCCCTGCAATTCTTGTGGACAGTCTCCTCTCAGTTCGACTGATCTACTCACCACCGCAATTACAATGAAACAAGTAAATGCTTGAGACGGTAACTTTTGAGTCTGTCCTTTATAGGTGGGTGTTAAACGGCAACTCCTTACCTTGTTGCCCAGGCACAAGTTCAGCGGCATAATATAACCATTGTTATGAACTGACGGAGACGGTATCGGAAACTCCTGTCATTTCGGTCGCCTTAAAATGCCAGGGTTATGGTTACTTTTTCTTACGCACCTCGGGTACGCGTTCCTTCCTAGTTCTTGCGTCCGCGTTTTAGTGCCGTCCTGTGATTTTCGCAGACTATCCGTTTTTACCTACTGTCGAGGAGATGGATTGCAGCTCATTTGCAATCGTTTCATCAGAGCAGAACTGGTGAGCTCTCACAAACCTGGTACGAACTAGAACCGATTTGTTATTCACATGACAGATACTGATATAGCTCAAGTATTGTCCTGTGCAGGTAGGTTTGCGGTACACAGCTTGAAAGAGTGTGCCATTTGGATTCAAAAATGGATGGCACCGGAAGATTTGTTTTCAGCTGTAAATGCTATCTCAAGATGACAGTTGCTTCGAGCCAATAATGGGTGACCGGTTTGCTCGGCAGTGTACGCAAGGATGAAAGTGTCCTCTATGTAGTGGCTAAATGAATGAACGTTATGTATAGTAGAATGTAGCTTGGTATTTTCCAGGTGGCCAATGCACATTTCAGCCAACACAGGACCAAGTGGAATTTCAATGGTTACAACATCTTTCTTTTGATACATAGTACCGTTAAACTTGAAATGAATGCTATTCATGCACAAGCGCTTTAGTGAGTTCAGGAGCTACACTGAAAAGACGACTTTGTCGGCATATACGCTTGTTAGGTCCAGAGTCTCTGGTAAGAGAACATTTGTGAATAATAAACAAATTCATCTTTCTTATCATTTGCATATCGCATAGCCAGTCCATAATGGGTCTTGAAATTCTAAGGCTTCTCTGGACTACATGGAGCTGATGATGATCAGATTGCACTTCGAATGTCAGTCAGAGCATTTCGGTGCTCCAACGGCGCTTGCACCGTTGGATTGAGCAAAACATATAAAACTGCTTTGTTTTCAACTTACCCAGTGAAATTGTAACCTGTCTGTTCGAAGCGCATTCAAACGTGTTTCTTCAATAGAATCCACCTAAGCGCACTGAACGTAGTAGCAACAAGGTTGGTTGAGAGATTATCGCGTTTCTTCCAAACTTGCTTGGATAAACAAATAGTGCCCGTCATGTGGAAACAAGGAGTAAGCACGCTCATTGTTAGTAGTGTTATTCGCTCGGAGCCTGTAAACTCTCGCCCACTGGTACTCCTCAATTTTCTGTTAAATAAGATGAAGGTAATCATTGCTTAGGCTTTAGTTTACTGACCAGATTGCTACAACTTCATAACACCTGAGCAGGGAGGTTTCTGTCAGCACGGATTTTGCACAACTAACCTACACATTTTGCACTTGAAAGTTGGATGGACGCGGCTGACAAAGTGAGAGGCCCCGACGTTATTTACCTAGACTTCTACAAATTATTCGACCGTTTGAAACACGGCATAGAGCTTCACCACCACAAAAGCTCCAGGGTCGCGAATTTGTTCTCGGGTGGATCAGAAATGTTTTGCAGCATCGGTAACCCCATGCAAGAGCTCAAAGTGCGCTGTTCTATCCGATACATCTCGATTATGGAGTCCCAAAAATGGCAATGTTGGGGCGGTGTCAGTTTCTCTTGTTAATTCGTGACCTTACGTGCCTAATTGCCTCGGAGTTTACGAATATCCCTGATGATCCTGAAAGGTGGCAGACGATCCGCATTTAAGGGTATCATGATGCACTTCAACAAGACCTGGACAGTGCATGCGAGTTATCATTTCAAAAACTACTCCAAATTAATTCATATATAAAGATAAATTCTCCCACCAGCCAAACATCATATACAAGCATGAAGACCACGTTCTGCAGGCAGTCTTGCAGGAGCGAGAATTCGAAATTATTTCGTTGTGCTCAGCACAATTTGAGAGCGCGGCAGACGTTTGAAATCAACACATTGGTATGCTGCAGGGGATCTGCAAGTGATTTCATTCATCGGTCTACCCTCAGATACTTACCATATACATGCGGCCACATTTCGAATAAGCTATTTATATCCGGCAGTCATTGCACAAGCATAGTCTCGCAGCGTTCCAGTCTCCATAACGAACAACCGCCACGTACGGCAAGGGATTGGTACACTTCCCATATGGACTATGTCAGGATACTCTGATATTATACAGCGTTCCGCATCGACGCATGCCTGTTAACCTACTAATGGTCTACCAGATTCTGAGTAACCTCAACCACCTCTGCCGTCACCTACTGCAACTTAGTCACAACACAAATCTGAGGAGCAACCTGTTCAATTTGGCCTTGCCATCCAGCCAGATGGAGTGCCGCGGAAACTATGGCTCTTCTTAAGTCTGTTTGTTATTGATCCCTTTCCATAATTAGGCTTTTCGTATCCGCACATTATCTTTGGCTAAAAGACGCCATAAGGTTTTCTTAACAACACTACGAAAACCAGTCCGTGTGCATCGTGCGAGGCTAAAAGTTAATAAACGGTCAACATCCAGCACTAATCTGTGCAATGGAGTTGGGTATTCCTCCATAAGAACACAACGGTAAATCCATCGAAACACTTTGCAGCTAATTGCCATGTTTTTCACCAAAGTTATCCCACTCATTTTGGCCATCCAAGGGGACTTGTCAGCATTCTCTGCTTTATCCGCAACACATGATTGTACGATTTTCCACCGCTACTTGAGAACGGGTATACTGGCTATCAACGTTAAAAGAGCCTCTCTAGCTAACTGCCGTTGTCTGCGGAACGATTGTTAATTTTCTGGCAAATGAACCCGTATAACCGATTGGTTTAGATTTTCCTAAATAATTCCCCACCCCGACAACGTCAATTTTACCCAAAATATCCGCAAGATTTCTGATGAGATAACTTATTCCTGCATCAATTGGATTGCCTATGACAACGAGCTAAGTGCAGGTTGGAAAAATGCTGTTTACCGTGATAGTGGAATCGGTTAGAAGTTAAGTTTAGTGAGCATAATTTGTTTTTACCATTACCAGTCAGTAAGACATGTGTAAGTCGTTTTGGTGGCAAATGAATAATTAGGTGCGTAAAATCAGCCACCCTACAACCCCCTTTACCTGGAGTTAACAAGCCGCAAACTAACAGAAATGTAAATAATTTATCGAAATGCTCGTTCATCCATGGCTTGGTGAGGAACTAGTTGGATACACCGCTGTGTCTCTAGACAAAATTATATCAACAAGTAGACACATAAGATGACTGCATATTTATCAGACCCCTGAAACCATAACAAATTAGTACTGTCATTTCACTCACTAGCTTCTGTCAGTCACCAACGGAAATCTTGCGGCGTTGCGGAACCAAGTTTCTCGGATAGTTTTTATCTGCACAGTGCAGGCACCTCGTGATTGTGTTAATGGGCTTTGTAAGCACCTGCTTTCGGAAGCATTTTGCGCAACTTCAGAAAAATTTTCTCTGCGTCTATTCTAGAAGGTTGTGAAATCAGTTAGCGGCTCAAGTGCGATAAACCTGTAGTACGTTTGTGGTTCCGAGCTTATTAACCATCTAGCCAGGGACCGAGTGCAGCAGGCCATAATAAAAAAGTTGCTATCATTTGGACTGTTGATTGAAAGAACCCCTGCAATAAACAATTGCCATTCTTTTTTATTTTATTATATGCAACTACCATTGTGTACTCCTTACACCTACCTGGAATTTTCTTGGGAACCTCGTGGTAATGCAGCATCAAGTTTTAGTGCCAAATTCTTCTGCCATTAACTAGTGTCTTGATCTCGAGCACGTGGCTTATGAGCAGCAAACATTTTGATTCACCACAGCTTGGTCGGGTCTATATCCCCATCCGTACTAGCTATGTTTATAGGTTTGTAGTGTGGACATTGAGGTAGGCGAGGATGTTACCACGCACTCTACAATCTTTTTCACAAAAGCCTAACTTGCATAGCATGAATCTGCATGTATCAGCAGCCCATAGCAGTACAACAAATGAGGACGCGATGAAGCTTTTTTGTCAAAAGCTAAAAAAACGTTGTTCATCACCATAAATACATTAACCGGTTGTTTACCAAGTTTTCCGAAAAAGTGAGGACGCGCCTAAAATCCTCAGCAGCTGAAGATTTCATGCAGCCACCGATTCAGTGGTGTCGATAGCATTCGCCCAAAGCAATGCGTACAGCAACTGGGTGACTGGCATTAACTTAAATAAGTTCGTTCAGCAGGGCTACGGAGGGACTCAGGATTTTATCATGTGGAAACATGGAACTATCACTAGCGTTCACAAAAATAGAAGTAGAGCTGAAGCTTCAAGCTGCTGCCCATTATTTCATCTCCCTAAATTGTTCAAGTTCGTGCTATCCATTGCTGCCGATACCTTAGAGCGCTGTCCAAAAACTGCGATGTATTTGCTTCCGGGCAGCACAGCCCATATCGAAAGCGATTGCGCACAACGAAGGTACTAATAACACTGAACAGTTGAATCGCATCCGCTGACGTTGAAGAGGAGGTTGACTCGATATTTTTGGATTTGTCGTGAAAATTGGATCGTCTATCTCAAGGGTTGCCAAACATTTCCGAGCTAGCCGGATGAACATAAAAAACGATGAACGATGGCAGGATAATTAAGAAAATGATTAGCATAAGCTCCAAAATAATTATGCACTATATTAGTGAGCCAGAACGAAAACTGAGGAAACCGTCAATGAAATGCGACAATCGGTGTCCACGTTGCTTTTTCTATTAGCCCTGGTAAAGACTGAAATAAAAGAAATCTGAACGAAAAGATTATGCATTATAAAATGAAACAGAAATTCAATTTTTATCACCGGAAAATCAGAGGGCT
The DNA here is from genome assembly GCA_944474145.2 of Dicrocoelium dendriticum. Classification (NCBI taxonomy): domain Eukaryota; kingdom Metazoa; phylum Platyhelminthes; class Trematoda; order Plagiorchiida; family Dicrocoeliidae; genus Dicrocoelium; species Dicrocoelium dendriticum. The sequence goes on along the minus strand of OX104059.1, from coordinate 37,548,910 downwards.
TTGTGTCATTGCTTGAACATCGACGCATCAGAGGTGTGTAAAATATTATTAGGCACCAATATTAACCGAACAACACCACATCAAATAAATTGCCATACAGGTAAGTAAGCGGCAAGGTGCCTGGGCGGCCTGATCAAAATACATCCGCTACAGTCATTTCAAGAAACATTGCTGCAACTGAATACGGAAACTATGTACATGCATTATCTTTATCAAACATACATTCTTCAACCATTTGCAGCAGCAGCACAATTTCGTGCTACCAACGTACAATTCATTTCAAATGGTTAGTACATATGGCTTTGAACGGACACATACATAATGATACCATTACGTACACTTCGCATTATTCGAGAAACCTTGTCTGTAATGGTACAGGTCTGTATGTACAAAAACAACCACGGCCTCGCATGAGCGGTATGCATATGTGCACTTTTGAGGTGATGCGATTTGTATTATGGCCATTTAATGGATGGTTGTAACGGAGTGTATATATGTTTTGGAACCCTCTTGGAATAACTTAACGGGGAAGTATCTCACGGGAGTATAATCATTATCATTATTTCGTTAAGGTAAATTAAGATATTGATACTAAAAGTTCCTACATGGTCGACCTGAGTGTGACTTCATTACGTTTTACAGATAGATATACCAGGGGTGTAACATACATAACCGAAATTTTTCTTTAACATTTTCATTGCTTACTACACAAACTTTAGTCAACTTTAAAACAGTCCCCTATACTAAAAATCCAACCTTACCAACGATGCATCCAATTTTGAAATGCCTCCTGAGAAGCACTTTCTGGGATGGCGCATAGATCTCTTATCGTATTCAGCTGAATGTCCTCTATGGTTTTTAAACGACGTCCTTTCAAATTGGTTTTAAGCTTGAGAAACAGGGATACGTTTGCAGAGGCTAGGTTCGGAGAATACGGTGGATGGGGCACAACCAATATAATTTGCTAAATAGCTATTCACAAGGAATGATGCGTGAGCCTGAGCATTGTCATGATGCAACGTCTAAGTTTGGTTTTCCCACAGTTCAGGCATCTTCTAGCGTACAGCACCCCTCAAACGTGCTAGAATTTGATGTAATGAGCCAACGCTGGTGTGCACTTCGTCAGCAACTTCTCCGGACATTTAAATCACGATTTCCAAGGCTCACAGCAAGAACACTCTCGCCGTGGTCATCGTCGATTGATGTGGAAGGTCTTCCAGGTTTGGGATTGTCACCTACGGTGATATTACCGTATGTAAAGCCTTTAAATCACTTATAGCATTGTGTGTGAAGCATACAATCCTCCCCGTATACTTGGCTACACGAACTGTTTCTGCAAACGTTTTGCCAAGTTTCAGCAAAACTTCACACACGCGTGGCTTTTCAAGCCTTTTCATTGTCTCATTGGCACTAATCAGAAGAACAGCTTGCGTACGTGCTCAGTTCAGCGACTGTACCACCCCAATCAACGCTGAGAGCGAAAACAGTAAAAGCAGTGTATTTTTTAAACAAGCTTCCCTATGCACGCGGTAGCCGCAGCGCCGGTATCCCAGCTATTCGAAAAATTTGTTTCTTTTTTAAGCATCCCACGTATATGACAATGAAGAAATTTGAGCGAATGCTTTTTATGCCTTTCAACAGTGCACTATGAAAATGATTTATGGTGGATAGAATGGTTTCTCTAATCTCGCTAATTGATGGAGGTCAAACTACGATATCAAATGATGTGAGACTAGTCAGTTTGAGCCGCTGAATAGTAGTAGTGTAAGTAGGAGTTGATTTTGAACGACGATACCCTATGGAGGCAGTTATAGTTGATGTACTACGTGGGAAAGTTTAAGGCAAGAATACAGTCTTCTTACTGACTCCTCAAATTTACATAACCTCTTAATATATTATATATCTACATAAATGTCTTATACAATATTAATACGGTTTGAAAGGTTCATTAATATATACCAAAGTAGCACACATTCGGCAATGCATTGCTGGTGGTCAAGAGCAAGATCCAATCGTTTTTTCAAGTTGCAACTGTTGATGGAAACAGTTGAGTTTGAGAGAGAATTCCAAGGCTGGCAAGTTCAAAGGAGAAAGAAATTCAATCGGGATTCTAGGCGGCCATATTGTTCACTTAAATTTAGTGCGTTGCGTCTGAGATTTTGGTTATGGCTGAGTTTCAGCACGTGACACCATAGGTGATTAGGGTCACTAAATTGGTGGCATCGGCCACTGAAAACTCCCAATGACTTCAACCTTTGATGGTAGGACAAATTTCGTAGACTCTTGAAGTTTTTTGTGACCTTGCTTTGTAGTTTCTCTAGCAGTTGCAAATCGTTCTTCAACCAAGATTGTTAAGCTTGGATGGCTTGTTAAACGCGAGAGCGTATCATATCCACTTATCGTCTCCAATTATCTTATTTTAGTCAACACGTATTGTGGTAATGCTTTTAGGTTCCGGAGTTCCTGGATTAATAACCCGTCATGCTTGGATACCAAAAGGATGGAAAACGTGTATTCCCATGAGTGCATTTTGGGGCTCCCAGATGTTGTACACGAAGTGGTCTAGAGTCAGCTGGCGATTCAAAAAGAACGTTGATGGATGTTGAAGTGTATGAGGTGTTTGGAAGAATAGTCGATACAGCTGGTGATGTTATCAGCTGACCGGATGGTTGTGTAGTAAAATGTAGAAGGTACACTAAATACCTGCCTACCAGTGCGCTAGTCGCACAATGTTCAAGCGCTCAGGAGTAAAATACCCGGTGGGAATAGCCGGTACAATCTGACCTATACCTGGTACACTTTCCCATGTAAAACCCGAGGCTGAGGTATGAGAGGCCTGCAGGCTAATATTTTGCGTGTAAGGTACAATGGAAGCTTTGGGAGCAGTGCAGCATGGTAAATGTATGGATGTTGGATTTGTCTAGACTGGATGATCCGCTTCTTCCTCTTGCGAGATGATCATTTGCATTCTGGTGGAATCTGGAGAACAACAAACAGGAGGAGACTGGCAGCAAGCTGTACTAGCAAGTGATCCGCAGAACAATATGATAATGTCAAGATGTGTGATTCACTAAGCGAGCTGGAAAATGGACTCGCTTTCCTGACCGTGTCTGCCGCGTATTAATGTCTCCTTATAGCATTGCTTTAGATATTGCAAACTGCTTGTCATCTTCAACGAGCTGTGGTGTCTGCTGCGTATACCGTGTTGTGTGAAAATCAGTAGATTGTTGTTTACAATGTTTTTTCCATATACGTTAGTTTAAGACGATCTACGGAAACCGCATCATCTTTAGTATTCTTGTTGATGATATGATGTTTTTCGGTTCTGGCGGTCACTTCGAATGGTCCTTCGTAGTGTGGTTGTGATGGCTTGCGGACTGCATCATGGCGTGATCCAGTGAGCCACAAAGTTATGTGCTACCGTCTCTGCAGAAATGTCTGCGATGGGTACTGCCACGAGCCAATAAGTGAAGCGATCAATGCAAGTCAGTAGGTACTTGTATCCACTCGACGGCTGCAGTGGACCAACGGTGTGTATGTGCACATGACTGAAACGAGCATCGGGAACGGTGAAGTTGCAAAGTGGTGCCTGAGTATGCCGTTGCACTTTTGAACGTTGACATGGGAGGCAATTTATCACCCTGATCTGCACGTCTGTTTAGTGCTGGCCAAACAAATCGATCAGAAATAAGTTTGCGAGTTGCACGGATGCCTGGATGTGATGGACCGTGGATTGAATCGAAGATGATCCGTCGATTGTTTGGTGGTACGACAGGTCGTGGTTTTTCTGTCGAAAGATCACGCATCAGAACATCCGAACTACCAGGCAGCGGAATAGCTTTCACTTGAAGATTGGTTTCTTGCAGTTGTTGAAGAAACTGATTATCTGGACGCTGCGCTGTGGCTAGTTCTTGGAAGCCAAAGGAGTAATTTTCGAATACAGCGTTTGTTTTCCGCCATTGGTAAGGCATCTGCTCCGGCGTTATCGCGCCGGACAAATGCCGTATGTTGGAGGTAAATTAGGAAATGCAATCTAATTATCTAGTTTCTGGTGGGGAAAGGCGATCAGAAGCAGAACGCAGTGTATACGTTAAAGACTTGTGATCGGCGAAAGTCGGGAACGTGCGTCCTTCCAATTAATGTCGGAAATGACGCACTTGAGGTAAATAGGTAGGAGTTCTCTGCTGAACCTGCTATAACGTCGTTCAGCAGGCTGTAATTTCTTAGAGAAAAAGGCAATTGGATAAAATTCACCGCTCTGTCTTTGTTGAAGAACACCACTTACGGCTGCATCTGAGACATCCACTGTTAACCGTAACGGGACCTTAGGATCCAGATGTACAAGAAGAGTTACAATTGTCAGCTGGTGTTTTAGCTCGCTGAATGCGTGTTTAGCTGGTTCCGTAAAGCTGAATGTTTTAGCATCCAATGTGAGTAGTTCGGTAAGTGGCCGGGCTAATTCTGAACGGTGCGGAATAAATCTACGGTAGAAGTTAACCATACCAACGAACCAGCGTAACTTTGTGCTGGAATCAGGTATGGGATACTCAGTGATAGCGGTCACTCTGTCCGGTAGGGGTGCAATTCCAGCAGTGGAAACAAGGTGACCAAGAAAGTCTACCGTATTAACTCCTATCTGACTCTTGGCGGTGTTGATAACTACTCCATAACGCGCAAGTCGTTCAAAAAGTTGTCGCAGATGACGCAAATATTCGTCATGATTTTGACTTGCAACTAAGACATCGTCAATGTAGACGAAAACGAAGTCCAGCTTGCGAATGACCTGATCCATAAAACGCTGAAACTAAGACCAAATGGCACTCGCAAAAACTCTAATAAACCAAAGGGAGTAGTGACGGTAGTCTTAGGTACCTCTTGAGGATGAACGGGAATTTGGTGGTATGCCCGTACTAAATCTATCTAGCTGAACACTTTCTTTCGGTACAGAGGGGATGAAAAATCCTGGGGATGCGGAATGGGGTATCTGTCTTATTCGATGGTGGCATTCAGTCCTCTATAATCCCCACAAGGTCTCCAGTCTCCGGGTATATTCTTCGGGATCATATGTAGGGGCGAAGCCCACATACTGCTGGATGGACTTATTATGCCCAATGGTAACATATGATCGAACTCGGCCTTCGCTACGAAAACTTTTTTCTGGCGCTATTCGCCGTGGACTTTGAAATACTGGACTGCCTGCTGTCGTTTTGCTGTGAACGATCTCATGTTTGTTATCACCAGGATGATATCCGGGCTTCGTTATGCTGGCAAATTTGCGCAGCAGACCCAAATAGATAGAAGAAGCTTGAGGCGGGACAAGCTACGGACTCACAGATATTAGGGATCTTTTAAAACCAGCCTTTGATAGTTGAGTTAGGCCATCTACGATCTGACAGCACTTAGGATCTACGATAATGCCATGGTGCTGAAAGAAGTCGAAGCCTACAATTGCAGTATGCACTTTAGCCAGGATGAAAGTCCAAAGAATGGATCTACTGAGCCCAAGATTTAGATAATAGAACTATCTCCATAGGATCGGATTTGTGTGCCGTTTACTGCTTGAGGGCTGTATATCGACCAGTGTTTCAGGTCTTCTGGACGTGGGGGAACTACACTGACTTGGACACCCGTGTCTACGAGGAATCGCATGCCGGATGTTACGTCCGGCCAGTAGAATAGGCGACCTGTTTCGCGTATGCCAGCTTGCGTCGTCGCCATCACATGCTGGCGTGGTCATTTCCCCAGTCGGAAAAGCGACACGGTTTTACGCACTTTTTCGCCTTGTTGTGGAACCTACAGTGGTACCGGCATGTGCCACGGAGACGACTAACACTCCGAGTTCGCCTTTAATTAGATCGAGAGTTGCTCCTTCGTCTGGTAATGATAATGGAAGCCAGTTGTGGTTGCAAGGAGCGTACGGCTTTAAGGAGTTCGTCGTCAGATGTACTAGGTGGTAAGTTTCAGATCGTTGGCGTTTGTATCTCCATTATCTTATCATCCAGGGCTGAATCTTTTAGTTCGGTATCCTGGTGGGTGTTAGCCAGTATCTGTTTTACATGTATAAGGAACCGTTGCATAAATAGCGTCTTAAAAATGGAAAGCTTCATGGCTCGTAATAGTTGCGAGGAGTGCGATCGCCTAACGGCTTTTCATTAAGTAGACGGTGCACTCTTTTACGCTGACTAAGGCTAAGCTCACCAATTAATAAGTCCCTTAACTGTTGGTATATAATGCGCTTTTTTAGGTTACCCTGTGCCAAGAGCAACATTTCTGGTGGGAGTCGGGAAATAACGTGATAAACCTTTAAGGCATTCGTATGTATGCGATTGATTTCCAAAAATGACTCAGCCGGCATAAACCATAGATGGGGATACTGTATCCAAAACGCTGCTAAACAAATAGTAGATAGAGTGTTTATTTCCCCTGGTTGCTGGTCAGTCACATTAGCCCAAATGAAATGGTGGAAGTATGGGGAAATTGGATGCGACTTACTGGATTATATTTTCTGAGTCGAAATATCCGAACTCACGCCTAGTCAACCACTTATCGACGGGGTCACCATTTATCGTATCCTCTTATTGTATTTAGATCAGCACGTATTGTGATAATGCTTTTAGGTTTCGGAGTTCTTGGAGTAATAACCCGTCATTCTTGGATGCCAAAAGGGATTGAAAACGTGTATTCCCATGTGTGCATTTTGGGGCTCCCAGATGTTGTACACGAAGTGGTCTAGAGTCAGCTGGCGATTCAAAAAGAATGTTGATGGATGTTGAAGTGTATGAGGTGTTTGGAAGAATAGTCGATACAGCTGGTGATGTTATCAGCTGACCGGAAGGTTGTGTAGTAAAATGTAAAAGATACACTACAAGCGCACGTAAAAATTGTACATCATGGGGATGATGTATGAGTCGAAATTTCCGAATGCTCTCTTGAGCAAGCCGACGGGCTCGTTGGCTGTTTTCGCAGCTGTCTTTAAAAGCTTTGAACAGTTTGGTGCATTTCGGATGAGCATATCAAGGTCGTGTTCCTGGGAACTGGTCTACAATACATGCGCACCACACCTTCACACGTAGTCATGCCTTTGGTCAATTGAATTTGGGCGGCATTTTTCTACAACCAACGACAGTGTATTCTGAACTTACCAGTTTGAAATCGTGTTGATATCACGCTGCAGCTTTCCGTTGTCTTTTGGTTCCCTGAATGCTTGTCATTACTTTATATCATTCGACATGGATGGAGAACCGGAAGTAACTTTCCGGGCCAGATCGTTTATGAAAAGCAAGAATAGTCGGGGTCCCTAGAACCAAACCTTTTGGTGCACTGCACTCCACCTCAATTGCGTCGGACAGGGATGCTCGACCTCTGAGCTCCGACCAACTTTCGTGCAGAAAATTGCCTATCCAAAGCAGCATTTTGTTACTAATATCATAGAGCTGAATTGTATGGTGGCGAATTCGGTAGTGTTAACGATAAGCCGCTTTTGCGAAGTCCAGGTATTTGACATCAACTCTTGCTCCAGCATCAACGGCTTCAACGGAGCTATTGCGTGTATTTAGCTAGTAAGTAGAGCATGAGCGTTTTCTCGGAATCCATGTTACTCTGGTGCTATAATGCTGTGATTTTCAAGTTACTGCATTAGTGTATTCGCGACGATAGACTCCATAAACTTGAAAAGCACAGGATGCAGAATTCTCGGACGGTAATTGTTTTGGTCAGGGTGACTAATTACCTTACGAATAGGAGTGATTACGCCTTGCTTCCATACTAATGGAATTTGGTTCTCCTCTGGGACAGCTCTTTTAGCGAATAACCGGAGGTTCCGCCAGATCACTGGCTATTCGGTCCAATGTTATCGACACCAGGAGAGCTGTGGATATGAACGGACAATAGTTTCTTTAACATAGTTAATGCAGTAAACATGATTTTGGTTAAAGCTGAGGGTGTAACAATCTAACCAGGTATAACCGTTGGGACCCTTACCCTCTGGGATGCTTGTGGGTAGTGGGACCGGTTGCTCCTCTTGATGATGAATAGCACCCGTCGGTCGTGACCAGCACTAAAATTCCGCACTACACTTTACGAAGGCCATACACATACCTGCATATTAGTTTGCAGTTAATGTAGAATGGCTTCATGAACTCCTGCTTTTGCTTCACCTTGTCGTCGCCGAGCAAGCGTACAGAGAATTTACGCTGTGCCACGTAGGCAGACCAATTTTCGGAATTTGGGGAGTGCTTGTGAGCTCAAAGACGTACATTTACATGTTCTGTTCCTCAGCAATGACTTGTAATAGAGCAATGGTTTATGCTGGGTATAAAAGCGAATGCCTTGACATGTTCCCTAGGATGGTTAAGATGAACATGGTAAAATTATGCTAAACTGTGACAGTAAAAGAACCTGTGAGATACATGACTCACCAAGGGGTTTGGAGTTGAACATTTGCGAATATTTCTATAGGGAGGTTATGATGAGGTTTATTGTTTGTTGGGCACTAATGTCATCATCTGTAGGTCACTGGGTATGTCACGTAGTGTAAATGTGTCAGAGTATCGTCAAGGCATTTTTAAAAAGGATGATGTTGGAGCACTATTTACTTGTGCCGGGAGGGGCTTCCAAGGCTGTGACATTCGGAGGGAGAAAAGGTATCGTCAACATTCCAGTCGGCTGTACTGCGTGACCATCTTAAACTGATGACCCCTTAAAAATGGGTTTTGATGGAGTTTCAAAAAATAATGGCATGTGCGGTTGGTGTTTTTTTAATAATCTGATAACCCATTATGAAATCGCCCCTTAGACTTCGATAACAGTCGCTGTATATTTTGGGAGTTTTCATCATGAGTTTATTTGGAAGGCGGTATATACCTCTGACATACTTTGTATGGTGTCGAGCGTGGTGAAGCGGTGCTTCCGCCAGGGTTCTCGTTCTTGAATAGCGTATTCCGTGTAAGCCCTTAGCACGCGCCAGGCATTTTCGAAATGATTGAGGTGTCGAACTTCCCGTTAGCTCTACGCAGAAGCCCGAAGTGCTGCTTTGCATTCTATGATGCTTTGCACACTGCCTCAAATACCCAATGTCCTCCTGCACCAGCACGTGAATATCACACTTATGAGGAGTCCGCTGTGTCATTTGTGGCCCTAAGCGGTAGCTGTGAGTACTCCCATGGTGTATGTTCAAAAGTTTGCCATTTTTAGTGTTAAACTGCAAATGTTCTCGATGAACCATGTGTACCCTTTGCCCAGTTCATCCTGTAGGGCTCTGTGATATTCCACTGTAGCGATTGCACGCTACCTCTTTATACCTATGCGTATAGCAGACAAACGAAAGACTGCGCACCTGCAAGATGATAATTAATATCCGTTCTCCGTTGAATACACTTCATTTCCTCCGCACCTTCATAAGTCTGAATAAACCTGATATGATTTTACTCACTGAAACCTGGTGTCATGATTCTGTGCCTAGCCAGCTGCTTTCTATCGAAGGTTATAAGCTTATTAGAAGTGATCGAAAACAAGGCAGAGGAGGCGGTTGCATAATTTACTACTCACAGAACCTCACTGTGTCTCAATTCACACTTCCACTTATATGCCCCACTATTGATTCCGCTTGGTTACTCTTGTCCTTTGGTACTAAGCGAATTCTTGTAGGCTGTAGATACCGCTCACCAGGACCAGCCTCAGTGATGAGAACCGGTTGGTTGACATCTTCAATTACATATCGGACCTTGGTTCCTTCGATAAAGTAGTAGGTGGAGATTACAACCTACCAGATATCTGTTGGTCAAACTTAGTAACAAACGCGAAACATGCAGAGTTCATAACCTCCGTTATCACTGGTGGTTGGGAGCAACATGTTCTCGTGGCTACCAGGGGAAAAATATATTAGACCTACTTTTTACCTCAGGCACCTCCCAGACTGCTACTGATGTAATTGCCGGTCTCCCTGGATGTGATCACAAAATAGTCAGATGTAAACTTATAGCTGAGTCGTCGCATGTGAGGTCTGCGATGGTTCCACACTTCCTGCGAAATGTTAATTGGGTAGACTTCTCGGCTTTGCTTATGGTCCAAAATTGGGACCTTGTCTTTCTTTCATCTAATATTCAGGGAGCCACTGATATCTTCTATGACAATGTGGATATGTGGTTGAGCAAACTTGCTTCCTGTGATAATATAAGAGCCTCTTCTAAATACGCTAACAACGCAAAGGACAAGCGGAAAATACGATTGCTAACTCGAACATTTGAACGTTATCACGACTTTAGTGTGTTATTGAGACTCCAACGCCTTATAATTGAGACGCACATGAAACATCGAACTCGTTTCATGCAAGAAGAACAACGGGCTGTAAATAGTAGTAATACAAGTAAACTGTGACTGCATTACTGAGGAAAAGGAGAGGTGGTAAAACTGACCTACCCTCCCACATCGTCATGCCTGAAGGTGATTGCATTGATTCCCCAACTGCCATCGCGGAAGCCTTTAACTCATACTTTGCTAGATCCTTTAAGGTTGAAAAAGAAACCCTGGATTTGTCAACTTCGTTTCACATCTCTGAACAAGTCCCAGCGATCGAGCTTAGTGTTGCTACGATATAACGTATGATTACTTGTCTACAACCATCCTACAGACCTGGCCCCGATGGGATCTCTTCTGTTTTAAAAAAACACCGTGGAGATGATATCACTCTTATAGTATTAAATATCTTCTCTTTGTTTCTCCAGTCTGGTCAATACCCCGAACGTTGGAAAACGGCTACGGTCATACCGAGACATAAGTCCGGGTCGAAAACTGACATCCGGAACTACCGCCCCATTAGTCACACAGCCATTCTCTCACGCATGCTAGAGAGAATTGTTAAGGAACACTTGGTTTCCTTCCTTAAATCGCACAAACTTCTCTCACCTTCACAGCATGGCTTTCTGAAGTCTCGCTCGTGTGTTACCTGTCAAGTTGACTTCCTTAACCATCTAACTGAAGCAATTGACTCAGGTCTTCAGTGCACTGTCATCTTCCTCGACATGCAAAAGGCTTTTGACAGAGTCCCACACAAAAAGCTGTTATATAAATTAAGTAAGTACGGTGTTACAAATCCGCTTAACTCTTGGATCCAATCTTACCTAGTAGGACGGTCGCAAGTTGTGGATATCAATGGTTACATCTCCACCTCATCTGGTTACCAGTGGAGTGGTACAGGGCAGTGTATTAGGCCCGTTACTCTTCCTAATGTATATAAATGACCTAGTTTCTATTATACAATTTGGGAAGCCTTATTTGTTTGCTGATGATTTAAAGGTGATTTACACGTTCCCAAATTCTCAGCGTACTGCTGAAGTTAACAATATCCAAAGCGACTTGGAAGCCATTGAGAGATGGGCTGATATGTGGCAGATGACATTTGCAACATCGAAGTGTAGTATTCTATCGTATGGATGCCAGATAACAGCAGAACTGTCCAGGCTTCATGATGAAGTCATTCCCATCAGCCAGTCTGTTCGTGACTTAGGTTTAAGATATTCTAGTTTGCTAAACTTTAGCGAACGTACAAATCAAATCGTGAAAAAGGCTAAGCAGTCGGTCGGGCTCATATGCTACCTGCTAACCTTGAAAGAAACTAGACTAATTGCTTTCAAAATAAATATCTGGCCTGTGCTTGAATATTGCTGTGCTTTGTTCAGTAACTTGCGAAAGGCTGACTTGAGAGCCATTGAAAACGTCCAACGCGCCTTTACGAAGCGCATATTTGGCTGTTCAACCGCTCTTTCATACCGAAATAGGTGCAAGCAGTTGAATCTTGAATCTCTGTGGTTAAGAAGAATGCAATTCAATCTGTGCTTCCTCCACAAACTCGCTTGGCGTAAAGCTTATACTGGAACCTATCAATTGCACTTTCGGGAAAACACCATTTATGAACTGCGAGATAATGAATGCATATTCTATTTACCTAAATTCAAGAGCAGTCTAAGGAGAAAAAGTCTATCTTCTTAGGTATGGCTCCATTTGGAATAAGCTGCCAAAAGAGATTAGATGTGTTGAACATTTCTGCATGTTCAAGAAAATGATAAAGGTTTATCTGTCAACGGGCAGAGCGAAATGGATCGTAAAAATTCAACTTGATGATGAGATGCTGTATGAAGAAGGGCCGGATCATGTATGATACCGGAGAACATCGACTCGAATGCACCAGAGAAAACTTGATCAGATAGGATGAGCTGTTACAAATCGCTTCTTATGCTATTCCTTAACGCTACCTCCCATGCGGTTTTACTCCCTTCAAACTTAATTCATACCAACTGTCATCTGTTTAAAACCGAGAGCAAAATTATTTACTGGTGTGACGTCAGGAACTATTTTCGTAAATTTCCCCACAAATTGATTACTTCGTAATATTGTTCTGCGATCCCTTTCGCTACATTTGTTCGCCAGTGCTAATCATTTCCCTTTCTTTTCTGAAGTTAAAGGTCCAGAAACATATGCTTGAATTCAGTGATGGCAATAACTGATTCCCTATGGGACTTTTGCCTATGCACAACTCGTACAGTCATCTGTCTCCGGCTGTCACGCCGCGCAGTTTATCGTATGATCGTCTGGATCCATTTCTACGCCGATGTAAAAACATACCTGCCTATTTTTACACTCACGATATAGTTTTCACATAATTCCTCTTTTCTATATTCTTCCTTATTTCATAGTTGGCCACGACTAGACAGGTTTAGACAGGATGCTGCGAAATCACACATCCAGGTGACGTTGAAAGAATTAGTCGCCTATCCAGCCCATAAAGAGACCATCGTTACCTTAATCCTAGAGTTTATGCAGTGAAATGTCATGGTCTAAGCGGTCGAATGTCTTTGAGAAGTCCAGATAGGTTGCATCTCCTTCCACACCAGCGTCTACAGATTCCGCCCAACTTGCACTCAGCATCAACAAATTAGTAGTGTAGGACCGAGTTTGGCGAAGTCCGTAATGATCCGGAACGAGGATTTTGTTATTATCCGAGTAATCTACGAGCACTTCAGCTACAATGAACACCATGATCTTGGAGATCACCTGAAGAAGTACTAACGAGCGATAATTCCCTGATGCTGCACGGCTACCCCTTTTGTAGATTGGTGATCATGCCGTGCTTCCACATCTTGGGGACCTGTAACTCGTTTAAACATCACTGGACTAGTGTTCCTATTGGTTCAGGTAAATTCATCGCAGAAACTTTCAATCCCTGTTGGCGAATACCGTCCGAACCCCAGGAGCTGTATTCGCGAAAAGACACCAGCTACTTCAATACAACTGCGGTTGTAAACGATGTGTTGATAATACCTGATGGCGGTCTGAGCTGCATAGGTATGGTGCAGGATAGGTACACACTTTGTAAGTACTACCAGATTGTTGACCAAGTACGCTGGCCGCATTTTTTGCTGTTTTTGCTAACCCACAGGAACTCCGCGCCAAAAGCAGCGAAATTTGCTTATGTGTCTGTATAGCAGGGTTGGGTCGAAGCAACCTTTTACCACAAGGTGTTGTTAGTACTTACCTTTATGTTCACGCACGAGTTTGTTACAGTAGTTCGGTTGTGTTGTATTGTTATCCCAGGTATCCTCGCTTGGAGAGACTATGTAGCTTTGCCATGCTAAGCCCCTCTATGCATTTTTGAGTTCTACTCAAAATAGTAAACTTCATCTCATTGGATCGGTGGATTTTGGTTTCAGATACGCTTGCTACGATCGTTGCATCTGTTGACGGAATCCCGTAAACCATCTCCGTGGACCATTCGGCTAGGATAGACCAGCTTGTTGCACCAATGAGTTCGGAAAGTTTATCATAGATCGCTATGACATAAAATTCTTCTGGGATTTCGCTAAGTTCTGTATATCACAAGTATTGGAAAACTAATGTCACATGGTCGCTGTGGCTCAAGACAGTGCACGTTGTTACATTGGTCATCAGTTGCTCGTTGGTGAGAAGGAGGTCCAATATGGCCGATTTGTTTCCTGTCCTGAAACCATTTGGAGAACGGACATGATTGTGCAGCAGTGAACCAACGATTAGCTCCTGCAGCTTCATCTTAAATTGTTCACTCCGACTGGCCGAGGAATCTGAGTCGTGTAGATTGAAGTCCCCTACAAGGAAAACGTAGCTGTAACATAGTTTCAGTCGATTCTTCCTAGAGGAATAGACGGCCAAATTCATTTCTAAAGTGGACATTGATGGGCGGACTACAATTGTCACTATGTACAAATCGCCCCGCCTACGGTGTAAGCAGCACCATAAGGCATCCATGGTCGTTTATGCTGTTGATTAGTAAGTCGGACCGGTAGTATAGCATTACACCGCCTTCCTTTGCGGATCGGGCGTTGCAGAGGAGTGACATATCTGGTAATGCGATCTGGACGTTTGTAAGCACGCCTTTCAGCAATGTCTCCGTTATCATTATGAGGTCTGAAAACATTGAGGTTTGACGAGATCAAAGATCGGCCAGTTTACTGAGAAGACATTGCGAGTTTGTATAAAAACAACTTAGAGCATCGGATGCCGAAAGCGTAGCTAAAAACTCAAATGTTTCCCAAGAATTTATGCCGACTCTTGTGGGCCCGGCTAAAAATCGTTTTTGGAATACATATCTTGTCAACCCATGGAGCGGTTTCGGTTTGTTGCAAATAGCATTCTCTACCTAGTCTTTCATAGGCGTTTTCCAATGATTTGTATATTCTTTACTTTGCGGACTTCTTGGGAGCCTCACTGTGTTCCTTTCCTTTTCGGAAATGCTGAGGGCGGGGATAGCCACAACTTCTCACTGGTTTTTTGTGCTCTCAACCAATAGTGAACTGGTTTCGAATGCCTTCAAACGTAACTCTGATGGCAGTTTGTGTGTAACGTCTGCCAAACTCCGAGCGATCATTCAACCATTTGTTTGAAATAGATTAGGATTTTCAACACTCTTGAATCAATTCCTGTATCGGCGGCTGATATGGGCAATCTAAACGTTGAGTTGGCAATCATGTCACGGAGCGATAGGTCTTGCCGGTTTTATCGCCACTCTAACAATTGATGAGCTTTCACCGGCGACTCACCGGATGACGGGCTTTTGGGAACACCATGGACAAATATCGATCTTTGGTCGAATTGCTTGCGGTATTGTCGTGTATTTTGCGTCCTTGGCCGACTCTCACTCCAAGCGATGTTAGGGGAATTTACGAACGCCGCATGCGGATTTACGAATACGGTGAGTTGATAAGAGGGCGATCTCCACTTCCTCATCCGACTGAAATGTCACCTGAAGTAGCCTTGGCTCGACATAGTGAACTGAGTTTGAGTGGCGGCCGATACGACACAAGCTAGTCTGTTTGGCCTAGTTTCCAAATGCTTCGCATTTGGATTCCCATTGTTTCAAGTCGTTCAGTATTTGCACTTTACTACTTTTGCCTTTGATTCTGGCAAATGTGCGCATATTATCTTCATCGCCCTCGGCGTCTTTTATGAGTTTGTTATTTTGGATAAAATGGTGCCTGCTTTTACTGGCGGTGTGTTAGTTGGTCTTCTCAGGTGCGCATCGGTATTTGTGTCATCTCTTACACTCATTGAAGTAGTTGCAGATATGCGCGCTAACCTTGCCCTGGGTTTGCATGCAGCGACAACAGATGCGTAACTTGTCAGACTTTCGACAGGGTTAGAAAAACTCGAATGCAATAGAGTATCAAGTGAGGCAGACACATCCCTGGGAGAAACCACCCACTGCAAAACTGGGGTTTGCGTGGGTTGACAGATCCTAGCTGCTAATTCTCGTGGTTGGGGTTGCTGTTAAATATACACTGGTTCTGGCTATTCTGTTTCACGTTTGAACGCATATTTGAGCAAGGGGAAGCGGTTTCCAAGGAAGCTGGTACCGACGTGACCGCTAGACTAGCCGTCACAGGCTGCACAATAGCTAACAGTTTGTCAGATTTCTGAGACAGCACGCCGATGCACCTTACAAATGGGTTGATCATACAATATGTACCGTACCAAAGGGAGTCTGGTATGGACTGTAGTTCTTTCCCTTTCGCTACACTTACATCTACGCGCCTGAGTGGTATACCTTAGTGAATTTACTAAGTTTTACTCCAATTCGAATAGTCTTGGAGCACGAGTCCGAATCTCAATGAACTTTTGTCTACAGCTGAGTGGACGGTATACGCATGCTTTTCGTTGTTGCTGCTTTGCGAAGCTTTTGCGAGGCGTCAGTCACGTTCGCAGCTTGCGTACACGGTTGCAAACAAAGCCTTCTGAGATCGGTGTAAGATGTATCAGACTAGATATCGATCAGGCCGGGCACAGGCTTGGTGCACAGCTTTGATGGGCGTGGTGGAATTCACGCTTATTTCACGAGTCTTAGCATGATGGCTGCTAAATGTGCTACCGCTATCAAACGGTGTTTGATTTTTTGTAGTAGAGGAATCTCTATATAGTGATAATAGCACTCTAACGAATGTTACAAGTGATGAAATGCACACAAAAATAAGGTTCACGTGCGCCTGGACTGCTGTGAAAACATCATTGAAATTTCAATTACCGATGCCACCATAGTTTGCGCTAGACACTCCTGTAGTGATACTTCCACTGGCTAGCACTGATAAATCCGAGTTAGAGAAGTGTAAGCACAGTGATTTGCGCCCAGATTTGCAAGTGGCAGATCTAAAATAAGTGGTGCCTCTATGCAGTAAGATCACGGGGACTGAGACACACAAAGGTGGAAGGATTCTTCAAGCCCAACCTTGCATTCGTTTCCGCTGGACCAAGCGTTGCTCGTGGCTGTCAGTGGCATAGTGCTTATGGCGTCAACCATGAGCATCTAGGCGCTGAGTTCTAGCCCAACTCAGGCTATCTCCAACTGATGAGTCCCAACCAGGACGAAACCGCGGTCTTGGGGTGCTAGTGTTGAGATGAGCAACACTATAATGTTTCCACTCAGAGGTGGAAAGACTTCTGTTCCGATACGTGTGCTACCAGTGTGCGAGATGTCTTTGTGAAAGTGTCCCCGGTGAATTCTGGCGGGTATTCCGTTAGGAAGGTCCAAGATACATCTTTAATAAGCGCGACTAACAAGTTGTAGTGCGTGACAATATACACATTATCATTCTCTTCTGCCATATATTCCGCATAACATACATAATTAAACATTAGAGGGATGTGACCAATGCGATCCAGGGATGAGCTTGTGAGAATTCCGACAACCATGCACCCTTCGTTTGTGAGTCTAAGAGCAAGTATCGACGGCCAGTTAACATTTCGAAATCTAGTGGTTTGCGTCACGTAGTTGTTCCGAGGGTAGCTGGAAAGTAGCTATTGTACACAGGCTTTAAATTGCAGGCTTTCATTCGCCGCTCTTTTCAGGTAGTTCACATTAAACTCGCTTGCAATAAGAATTTGACCGTTTGTCCTGCTCAAAACAACTTGAAGAACTTGGCTCTGTTTAAAATCCATTTCACACGTAGATTTTGGTGGACATTAAATCATGGCTATAAGACATGTGTCTTTGTTCTGCAACCCTAGTCAGCACCAAAGCGCACTTGGGGCACGAATCTCTTGGGTTTAAATAGGTTCATATCGGAGGTTGGGCTTGTACTAGACAATTACGCCACCAACTCTTCCAGCTCTATCATTCCAAAGCAGCGACACCCCAGGTAAATTGATCTCAGAATCCGCTATCTCAAGGCTTAACCAGGTCTTCGTATTCATAATGCGGTCCAGCGCTTATGACGCCTAAATTTCTCTAAGTTCCGGGAACTTATTAGGAAGACCTTGAGCGTTAGTATACAAAAATATAATGTTTTTGATGTAAGAATTGGTTAGGTGGACAGCGAATTCATTTTCAATTTTAGGCCGACCGTCCGTCGCTTGTCCGCTAATCGTTTTCTGCGTGGGGCATTGGTTCTTTAATTTCAGGCAAGCTGCTTGGTTGCACAGAGCACTCCAGATCGAGATTTTCCCTCGAATCTCTACCTGTCCCATCAGTTATCGCTAACGCTATATTGTTTAAAAATCTGAAGGTTTGTGTAGGTTGCATGTTCTAATGAAATGCTGAAAACTAGTGGTCGTGTGCCTGATATCTTTAGTCTACTCTCGATGGGTAACCTGGAGCGATACTTCAACCAGGTATCCAATAGGATTTCTGTCATTCCTTTGGAGTGCTGCAGTACTTTCAATCTTATAGGACCGCAGCCCTTTTACTTTGGAGAGAAAGTTTTCTCCTTAGTGATTTACCGATAAAGTCGTCCAGAAAGAGTGCTTCGTGGATGTAACGCCACTGCTCAAGGTCAGAAGAAGCCAGTAGTACAAAAACGACATGAACAAATACGGATTCCTTACTTTCCTTCGTAAAATGGCCGCCATGGTTTTCTTTTCCCTTTACCTTCTATTTCCATGGAATACCTGGTAGTTGCGTATCACACTCGATAAGTTGCAAGGACGAGCTGCTGACAACAGGACCGTCTCTGCTGTTCCGTTGACAGCAATGTGTCAACCTGCACAGGAGCATACGTGTCTCCCATAGACGCATACATATAGCTTTGTTCATACATCCAGGGAGTCCCATTGGTTAATATCATAGAACGAACGAGAGTGTCACTGATAGTGTGTGCATATAACCCACAGGGAGAGTAAAAATTTCTGCCTGCGTGAACTTGAATGCACAACAAGTTAGTTTGACTTCTGTAACATGCTAACTTATTAGCACTAATGTTGAAATCGTCTGTAAAAGGTACATAATATCAGCAAATACTGTATCGACAAAACACTTCCTTTAACGACTAGTTGCGGAGATGTAAGTTTATTACTGAGTTAAATGAGAAGCATGCAAAATCATCTTTTCCACCTTGAAGGCAAAAGTCAATGCATAACACCAAAATTACCTCAGTAGGCTTTACGTATGGATGTGTACTAATCTAATCCTATAAATTCCCACGTTTTGAAGTATGACTTAGATCTGGATAAAGGCTGCTTAGCAGCAACTCTAAGGTAACACTGATTCCACTACACTAGGAAGCAGTTGAAAAAGTACTGTGTCTTAGCGTGAACGAATACAAGGCCGATGGAAATTGGGTATTGCCCACCCGAAAACACTGCAAAGCCACGACGCGTTTCGATGTAATTTCATCTCACCAGGTGGAGACAGTAGGACAAAAAGCAGTGACAAAAAGCGTTACCCATTGTGACCCGGTAGCCAAAGGGGTAGTAGTGTTGGCTGCTATTCCAATGGTCGTGGGTTCGAATCCTGCTGTCTCCACCTGATGAGATGAAATTACATCGAAACGCTTCGTGGCTGTGCAGTGTTTTCGGGTGGGTAATACCCACTTTCCATCTACTTTGAATACGGTCCCAGTGATCGCAGTGACTAAGGTTCATTTCAATGTGAATCACAGTCCATTAAATTGAGGTTGCGTGTCGCAATCCAATCACACAACGTGTAATCCAAACTTGACCCTCCAATTCGAATACAAGGCCCTCCTTAATACGGTAAGCGACATCCGGTTCCTGATTTGCTTGTCAATGCGGCCTCCACGGAGACAGCCACAGGACGCCTGAACCAAAAGAGGGACCATGGGTGGCTGGCCGTGTACCATCAACGGCTTATCCACAGTCCCCATATGCAGTGTAAACCCAAAGTAATAAGACCGGATGCAAGTGGATGAGAGCCGTTTCTTCAGTGGAGCTGACTCACTCTCCTTCACAGGCAAACACAAGCACGCTGTATTTGGAAAACCATCGCACACAAGGCAGTGGCTAGACAGTAGTTCGATCCAAACTATGTGCATGGAACCACGCATCGAATCTAACGCGGCCACAAAGACCATGCACCCCATTCCATCCAGTAACGAGCAACTGTCTCCTGGAGCCAGTATTGGCGAGCTAGTGGGTGGTAGACAATTATCCACTTAGTCAACATGCACATCAAGCGCAGCCACACGGGAGATGCCAGACAACAGCCAATCACTTGAAATATCATTATCAAATCAAATATAACTGTTAAAGCATACCGGATTATAAAATTACAGACCAGGTGCACCAATACGGCTAGTAATTTCTGCCAAGCGTTACCTAGGCGTATTGATTCAGGGTAACTAGTGTAGTTTCGAACGGTGAAAATTATCAAAGCTGGCAACGTACGTGCAACACTTTTGAAACGCAATTTCAGTCAAAACCATCTCCATTGACCTTAAAATGCTTAACGCTTGTTTGTCCCCATGTAGAATCTAGGAGACAAAATTGGCTACCGTAATTAAAACATCATCTCACTGAACTAGAGCCTGTTTATCAAGTGGCTACCAATTACTTCATTCAAATATGCATTCCGGCAAATGAGCAAGGACTTTGATGTTTAGCAATATTCACCGGATGCGACCATCGCATACGAAGTAAAGAACTAATGACTTAGTTTGTAAAGGGCAAGCTAACTCACCTCTGTTGACCCTTGCTGCACCTCTGTAGTAAAACTAATATAAAAGGTTACTCTCTAAAAATGTCGCAGCAGTGCGCAGGGTGAAATGCTACAAATCTTTTATTTCTCGTGCGCTATCATTGGAACGCATTTCCGAAGCCTCAGTTCTAGCGCCGAAAATGATTGCACTTCAAAGCATTCGGATGACGCGTATACTTGTCTACATTAACCATCTCGCATCATTTCGCTTGTGTTGTGAACGGACTTGGAGGTTAATACTGTTGTCAAAAGACACGTTGAAATTTAGGATTGGGTTATTGCCAGAGTGTATCTTCGTTGTTGTAACCTACATGGAACACAATTATTCAACACATATTTTATAGCTCGTAACAAACCAGCGTCGTTTACAGTTTTTCTTCACAAGTCAGGTCTCCGATCACTTTTGCAGATGTACAGTTGCGCGTTTGTCTATTTGCACATAAATTCACAGGGAATGATCAGCAAAAAGCTAGGTGGAAAATATCGCATACATGCCACCAATGTGATCCATTCGTACTAGCCAAACGCCACTCATTGTTCATTCTAAATGGAAAGAGCGGAATGAGGCACTGACAAAACAACATTATGACATGTAAGATGTTGAACATTTGCCATTGACACGGGATCAGATTCTCTTGACGATTGGTGGTGGGGGAGTGAAGTAGCGTTCAACATTTTTCGTGGCATATCTTGACAAAAACAAATCATAAATTCCTTGTTTTTCTGCAAACCTAATCAATTTGTTTTTCGAACACTAACAAATGAGTTAATAGGTTGGCTTTGTTTTTACGTTTGTTTTGCTTTTGTGTGGTTATTGCCAAAGGGGAATAAGGCAGTGCTAAGCCTCCATGCATCGGGGATTTTATTCCCAAGGTAAATATTCAGCAGTGAAACTGGAAAGAAAATTGAATCCGGAAACGTGGTTCCACTTAAGGATTTATACGTTTTATAAAGGATTTGGGGCTGAGTTGTCAACCTTGGACTGGAAGCAGCTCAAAAATAAACCAGAACTTTTTGCGTGCATCCAGTTTGTGTCAACCCATAAGTTGGACGAAGCGTTCGAGTAGCAGCGTGATAAGGTATAACTGAGAGACAGCGAAACTTGTGGGTAAGCTTGGTACCTGCATAGGTCAAGTCAGGGTGAATCAACAAATTTTACTTGAATATTGCGTTAAGAGTAAATAAGATTAAGTTACGGATGTCCAAAGTCTAAGCAGCTAGCCAAATGTTAACATTTCAACTGACCGACGCTCACCATAAAATAAAAAATTTGAGGTTGGATTTTTTCCTCCGAAAAACATTATATATACTTAAAAATAATTAAGGACGTATTGAGTACATACTTCAATGACGTCAGATGGCGAAAATCAATGACCTAGTAAAGCTTTGTTACTTAAATGGGAAAAGTTATTCTTGTATTTTACTAAAGTTGTCCTAACTAAGCCAAGAGAAAAAGGATAGCTCAGTTCAATTTTATTATTATAACTAGCTGAAGATAAACGGTTCTGAGAACTGGATTTCTCTTTTCAGGTTATCTCAGTCACTAAATTCTTCGTGCTGTAACTTACTTTAAGTTACTTATGTAGACAAAACAACTTCACCTATCGGATTATTTAATTCCACATAATGCAAACGTTTTGACTCTACTTCCACAACTCATTTGATAAAGGGGTTATAACTTTACCGAAAAAGTAAAAACAATTGGTTTCATTAATACTTTAAATGTTAAATGTTTTTCATTTCTATGCTGGAATGCGATTAAAAAACGAAAGTTATTACGAACGAAACCGCTGCAACGTAAGGTGGAAACTTGGATATTGTTTTACTGCACGATTGATTAAGTGTGTTTTTGTTTGATTTATTTAGATTGTAGCTGTTTTTAAGGAATTCAGTTTTTAGAGTCACTACCAAATATAGCATGCTTAACATGACACGTTGATTAAAAATTAGCTAGTCAAGTAACTGAAGTAACTGGAAGCTGGAATAACCTCACAGCGAAGCTTGTTTGCAAGAAGCAGTCAGCTGAGTGAAAATACGACAAATGTAACTTATGAGGTGGGTATACTAAGAGCAAAAGTAGGCAAACCAATTACTGAAGATGCATTTGTCAAATAATGTAGGATGAAAAGTTTGGAAAATAGCTGTCCTGCGAAAATGCAAGGTTTTACCATTGTTTACCTGGTACGCGACACTGTGTCCCGCAGAGTTTAAAACATCTGCGATATTCAGTGGCAATTAGAAGAAAAGGGCGCAGTGGTTGGATATTTCGAAAACCTGTGGTGAAGGCACTGCTGCATCTGACACTGCACCAAATTTTATTTTTTCTGAGGAGTTAATGCTGACCTGTGTGAGTGAACAATTACTTGACCAGAAGTGTATTAATGGCCGAAAAAGGGGAATAAAATTGTTTCCTCATGCTTCGTCTGTACTAAGTGGCATTAAACCATCATGGAAAATTTTTCTGAAATTATTACTGACGTAGCCCCAGCTGTGACTGGTGAGCACAGTGCGCTAGCAACATTTATCTGTAACAAAGTCAGCCATTAAGTTCCACTGCAATATTCGCCAACAAGTTATTTGTGCCAGGCCTCATAGGTGTGTTTATGTTATCTAGCCTGTGATATAAGCCATGAACTATCTTCGCTCTAAAGCCCTGTTTCATCGGCAATAGCAGCAGTTTTTACTCGACATCCAAGGTGAATACGGAGAGGTTGTGCAGCACAATCGTGTAAGATGGCTCGGCCGAGAGACTGCATCTCATCGCTTATACCCTCTTAGAACATATTTAAACGATCGCTACCAGTACTATGTGATCCTGTTTGGCTTGATGAGGTTGGAGTTTTGGTTGAGATTACACGGCACCTGAACATGTCAAACACCAGCCTTCAGAGTCAAAATGCATTAATAAGCCAAATGTATTCACACAACAAAGCCTTTAGGTGTAAGTTGTAACGTTTCCAAAGACAGCTGTCTCAAGTTAGCCTAACACTAGTTTTTCCATATCTACAGGAATTCATGACGTCTTCCAGTAAGCAACATAATTGCAGAAATGCCAAAGTATGTCGCAGATATTGTTTCCCTGGCTGATGGATTTCAAAATCGCTTTCAGGATTTTCAGCCATTGAAAAGGAGATCGAGCTATTTTCTTCGCCTTTCTCTGCTGACCACGACAATGCTCTAGGCCACATGCAACTGGAGCTCATTGAGTTGCAAAGTTATCTCGAATGCCGCAGTCAGCATTAAATTCGATGCGAGAGTGCTCTCATCGAGTTTACCGCCAGCAGAGCAAAGACAGATTGCAACAGGTTCGAACATTTGCTGGAAAGATGCTCAGCTCCTTTGACTCGACATACTTGTCTAGGCAGACATACACAATTTTGAAGTTCAACAGGAACCGCGTGAGGACACGACTAAGGGATTATAAACTACATCACACCTTGCATATCAAAAGCAACTTCACTGAACCAGTTTACTATTTTTATGATCTCAGTTTCATCCTTCATATTAAATAGGAGCAATAAAAATTTAAACCTGTGTCCTTTTTGGTTATTAGCTTAATGTCGTATTGAATATGGCTCGAAATATGTCTACCACACAAAATGTGACCAATCTCGCGGATAGTTTGGACACTGTGTCATGGCGTTGGTTAACTCCAAGTGTTAGAGCACTATATTAAGTGGCATTTGATTATTGCAAATAATATTCGTAGATTTTGATCATATCCTATGTCTTCTGAAATTTTACGCCTACATGCCGCGCCGCCAGAATGACTTGTAAAACAGCACTGCTTTGGACCCAACTAATCTCAGTGCGCTTTAGTTGCTATCTGACTTTTTGTGCTGAAGCAACAATCGACCGACCCTTGACGGTAAAATAATGGCATACCCAGGGTAAAATATGCAACGTTTCCATCGAATTGTTTACGTGAAACGCATCAGTTAAAGGAAAAAACCAACAAGGCAAACCGCGCATCTGCGGGCTTACCATAATGTTTATATCAACGCACATGTAATCCAGCTTGACCTGTTTCGCGAGTTGATGAATAATGGCTACTGAATACTGAGCATAGAGAGGGAAGGTAGTCTGCGTTACTCCATCGTCGATGGATCACGCAGATACGCGGTATCATGTAACTAATTCCTGCGCGGTGGCAGCATATTGCAGCAGCACTACATCTTATCCGAGTGCGATATGTTCACGATATCTTTAGTCCGCAGAGTGGGCGTCAAACTAGCTCTGAAATTCCGATCACGCTTTCGCCTCAACTAGCGTCTCCGGCAATTTGTTCCAATAGTTCACCACTCGAACCCTTAAAGCATAGAGGGTACGTGATACACTTTAACTCCGGTACCACTAGCTTGTACCGTTGTCCGCGTGTGGAGCGTGGTGCGCGAACGTGCAGCAGCGGCCTCAGCATAGGGAAGTGGCCCAGGACAAATATCCGGTGCGTCATAATGAGATCAACTTTGAAACCCACGATATGACAGGGTATAAACCCCAAATCTTCTACACTGATGCTCATACGACGTACCCCGTAAGCTGGGGATGAGCCTGGTAGGTACATATTGTACCTGTCCAAGTCTTTTCACGTCCCCAATATTGATCGAACAATATGCGGTTGAGGCGTACACATCCACCCGTGTTAGCATGGAAGAGAGCCGACTGGTGGTGAGATCTGCATACCAAGTGCCGAAGCTGCGTATAAGTACCAGAAGCAGGGGTACAGTCCGTTCGTATTATCCACGGACTTCAGATTAGAGCATGAGAATACGACTTGATCCTGTAGGCAACTGGTGGGATGCAGCGGGTGAGTGGCCAGTGTGTACGAACGCTCATTACCACCCCAACCCAGGCTCATAAACGAGAACTTGGCCGGGTTGGCCGGAATATCAACTTTTGCAAACCACCCGAATGGGCGGTAGAGGTCCTGCTGAAGGACGTCACATTCGCCGGGAGAATTAATAACTCTCCAAATCTCCAGGTCGTTTGCAAATAATGCACAGGGCGACCGAAGAAGCTGAGGTACTTCGTTTATGTGGATCAGAAATAACATACACACCAATACTTTGCCTTAGGATATGCCTTTATATGGTCATCCACTTGCACCCGCTATCTTTTCCCTATAAAGTAGTCAAAGATGCACTGCTGCAGTAACCCACCAATACCAAACAACCTCAGCTGTACAGCAGGACCTCTTGGTTAACTTTATCGAAAGCTTTACTCAAAGCAATGCGTATAACCTCCACTGAATTCCCCATAATCAAGGTTTGTAACCATTCCTGCGGCGTCAACAGCGGGTTGGTGATGCGTGAGCGGCCCTTCATGAAACCGTGCTGTACTGGCGTTAGGACTTCTCTCGATTCCAGCAACTCGAAGAGACACATATTTTACAATACGTTAGAGCATCTTCGCCAAAGCAGCGGTGAGTAAAGCGGCCGGTAATAGTCCACATAGTGTGGCTCACCACATTTCCGAAACAGCTTCACTACCGAGCATCTCCAGTCGCTCGACAATGTACCCCCGGACAGCTAGCTGTTGAACAAATCCGTCACGGCAGGCGTACTTTTGGCCGATAAGGAGTATAAATTAGCAGGTAAAGCCCATCGAGTCCGGCAGGTTTCATGTCGCTAAGACTGGCGTGTAGACTGCCGACATCTTCTACACTGCAGTCAAGGTCCTAGAGTTCAGCTGGGGGCTGCACACTTCGAACTCGGCATAAGCGCATGCCAACTTGTATATACGGAAGCGAATGCTCCTCCAATGCAGACGCACGTTCAGTGTTAGAGCTCTGGCACTGCCATCTGACAAGCTACGTTAATTGCGGGCCGCAGGTACCACTTCACGTAAGCAAAAATTTTCTTCGCGGTTCTCAGGTTGCGTGCTCCTCTTTGAAGTCGGTCTTACAATAATTTTAGGACACCTTCAGCGGGCGAAAATAGGGAAACGTCAAGTCAAACTTGAGCAACACCATCCAGTAGTATCCAGCTGCTCCAGCCTCCAGGCATTTTCTATACAAGTTGCTGGCAACTCGTTAGTAGTACGTACCAGCAGGATGCAGCAGAAGGCGGTGCAGCGTGCGTCGGTTGGCAGACTTGTTATTGTGCCCCAGTTTCGAATACCATTATTGCAACCTACACCTTGATTTCGCAGGGCCCGGGAAGAACTTGGACCTTAGGCCACCGTTTTCGTGGGAAGATAAAGTGGTTCAACAGCAGAAAGCGGAGCCGACTCAGGCAGGTTCTGACATGAGGTAAACAATCTAGGCGTCGACTCCGCGAGCTGCGATAAACAGTACCCACAAACAGCTCACCCTGTTTCAGGCGGTTCCAGAACCAAAAATGTCTGCACTTGCAGTCATCGTAGTAAGGACCGGATGCAGAAGAGCACGACGTCTCGAACATTTGATAGTCTGTTGACCGGAGACATGAGTAGCCACTGATCTGGACTTCCCGGGCAGTGACCTAGGGATTTATGCAGGTTTCGGCCAGCTTAGTAGGTCCGGACAACGAGAGGCAACTAAGTGATATACGTAGTCAAGTTTTGCATTAAACTACAAAATTTAATGAAGACTACGAGCAGGTTACAATAGGAACCGGCAGAGGCGCACGAAACATCATCGACCTCTTGACTAGACGTCGGTGGACTCCAAGATCTACCGGAAAATTTACATTGTAGTGACTGGTTTCGCCAATATCTGTCGGCCGCTGTAACTCCACGATAGAGTACGTCAGTTCTTTCTCTGTCTGGTGGATCCATTTATCGACGAATATGGATCTTAAGACGTCTTAGTCTATTGAGGGAGGATATTATCAGACTCGGACTCTCTTCATTAACAAAGGTGATTCGCTGACGCCGGGTTTCCCCCCTTTCACTTCCAAAGACAGGTGAGATGCTTCACCCACAGCACCTGTTCATTCACCCTGAGAAGTCTATCGATCGGGATCTGCAGAAAATCCAAGTCGTGGTCCTAACGAGCCTGAGGACTAGCATCCGTAGTATTAGGTGAATGAAATGTCATAAGGTTAAAAGGCCGCGGATTACTGGCAATTGTCCACTCCTTTTTCCATCGTTAAATTCTCTATTAATATGCATCGCTTGCTCCATCGCACATCGGTATGTTATTGTCCAGGGGACGCATACAGGCACTCCGGCTGAGGCTCCAGCATCTGGTGGACGTCTCACTGGAGAGACTGCAGCTGGAGGGCAGGTGGGCTCGTTCGGACATAGAGGTGGCTGAGTTTCCGCTTGCTTGTATGAACACACTGAGCTCCTCCCGATGGAACGTTTCGCCTGCATGTAGACTGGCGCGGCTTCTCGGCTTTTTGTGATTGCACAGTGGATTGGAATTACGTGGCAATATTTGGACAAATTCATGCTGGATTTCACACAGTAGCTTAAAACGAACTATAGATAAACTAATACACGAAATGTGGAAAATAACACGACACATAAGGCATTTAACAGCATTGTTCCTATGCCTAATTATTTTACTACAAGTGCTACAGGGAATCGGCTTCTTCATTATGGGTAGCTTAACAGATGTGACGGTATACCGCTTTTACAAATGCGACAAATTGAACGATAAGTACACGAAACAAATACCACAGTAAAACATTTGGACCCGCCAAAGATACACAATAAACAAATTCAGAATCACAAACCTGAATTTGAATAGAATAAACAAGAAACATCTACTAAGCGCAAAGTAGTGAACGATGCAAACTGGCCTGTCAAACAAAGCGCAAAAAGCCTTTCGTCGAGCGGTATCCGCAGCACAATGCTTGTGCTATAAATACCTAGCTGTAGGGACTCGTCTAGTTGGAGCAGACGACACAATTCTCCTAAGCAAACAAAACGGTCTTATATTAAATATGCACAATGCAGACCTCTCATGCGCTCTTAGCCGACACAATCAAACTCAAAAAAGTGGGAAATTCTACGCCAGTCACCGAGTGCTATTACTAGACAACCTAAAGCGAATATGGCTTGTATTTTCTTGATTATGTTGCAAACTTGACGGCATGCACAAGCTTTGACGTGGATCAGTTCTCACAGTAAGGAAGTAAGGGCTAAATTCCAGTCAGATATCAGATTTTAGGTGCAATGTCAAAGAAACGTTAGGTCACTAACCATTGCAAAGTCGAGAAACATACAATAACTACAGGAACTCAATGGGCAAATGACTGTCCGATGAGGAAAACGCCGCTGCGAAATGAGTCCCAGTACAAAGGTAGATAACCGGCATAGATGTACTCCCAATGTGGTCAATTTAATCTAAACCAGGGCGGTTCAACTTGGATTGTGAGACATAATGGACAACGTGGATGGGTGACGAAGGAATCGACTCATAATACTTGGCCGAGAAAACAAAATCAAAGGGTATGCAAATTCTGTGTGAAGAATTCGTTTCACTAACATTCATCTAACACACACACACACACATTATAATCGTGCCATTCTGAATGTGCCAAACTGGATTGAATGGTTTATTAGGGCGGTAAATTCAACAGCTAATTCTACAAATCGCGCTATCACTGAAGCTAGTAGATTGGGTACAAGCGAAGTGTAACTCGGTACATAATTTTACAGACAATAAATAATTACCTGGGTCTGAATCAAATCAAGATATTATTTAACGATAGGTGTGGGCCCTTCGCATAATTAGGGTGCATAGCATTTGCTCCTTTCCGCACAGATCCAGCTTAAGTTGGCGGATGTAACTAACTTCAGCGGTATAAATGCTGTGCTTCCGGAGTAAGTGGTCAATCGCCAACCTAGGGGTCATTCGGTCTGTCAATCCGCAGTTGCATAGCACATACGTGCGACCGCATGTGGAATAAGGTAGCAAGGCGTTGCACCCTTGGCGCAAGCAAGACCTCGCAACGCTCCAGGCTCCAAACCGAATAACCACCAAGCCCATCAAGTGATTGCTACGTCTCCCATATAAACTTGGCAGAGAACATTAATGTTATACAGCAGTCAGTACCTGTGCATATGTGGTGACCAAATAATGGCGTACCATTCTCAGGAAATTCAACTACGTTTACCGCCAGCTACTACAAGTTAACAACAACACAAACTTGAGGAGAAGCCAATTCAATTTGATCGCGCATCCAACCGGAATGGTATCTAAAATTTTACTCTCAGCCATGAAACGCCCTCTCCCAAATTAGGTTCTTCTTGCTCAATGTTATTTGTACTTAAAAACCGTGGCGTTGTGCTAAACAGCTAACATCACGAAATAAGCGCTGGTTGCCACGAGAGATAAACCGTACACGACTAGCATTAATTCTCAGATGGAGGCTGGCGTTCTTCAATATGAACACTATAGTAAGTCCGTCGAAAAGCTTTTCAATTAATTACAATGTAGTTGTGATGCTTAACCTGGCTATCTCATAGCATTTGTATATATGACCATAACCGCCAGCGTTCCCTCGTTGTTCCATTGCGGATGAATAAGAAATCATTTTTAGCACCAGTGACCCTAATCCAAGGAAAGCGAAGTGATGTATTTGAATACGTTGCTTCACCTGTGCACAATTACTTCGGAATAAGCTCGCGAATTCTAGGATATATGCAGCATGTAGTACGAACCAGGTATCGTATGCCGTAGGACAAGCAGTACTGATTTACAAGCATAGATGCGGTCAACGAATGCCGTTTCTCCCATTTGGCAACTTTTGTGCGGATTTCAGACAGGCATCCTATCCACCGCTAAATTTAGAAACATCTGCCAAATTAAGCTGGATCTGTGCGGATAAAAGCAAATGCTACACACCCTAGTTTTACGAACACCCACCCCTCGTTATCTATTTTCTTGATTTGATTCAGACCCCGGTAATTATTTTATTGTCTGTAAAATTATGTACCTAGTTACACTTCGCTTGTACCTAATATACTACCTTCAGTGATAGCGCGATTTGTAGATTTAGCTGTTGAATTTAGCATCCGTATAAACCGTTTAACACAGTTCAGCAGATTTGGAATGACATGACCTTTATGTGTGCGAATGTGTCCGATCAGTGTTATTAAAACGAATACTGCACTCTTTTTGTCTCGTACTTTGCTCTACCTTATGAAATAATGGGTTTCACAACACTGAAAATAAATTTTCCCGCCATTCACGTATTCGATATAAACGTGCAGCCGCAGACACTATGCTCGACGTGGGGGTCTGCTTGTGAATTTCCCATGATTGGAGATAATTATAGCGGTATTTGTGTATGTTCCAAAGTCAGGGTAAGCGAACATATGTTTTCGATAATTCATCTTCAGACTTTTGCAATTATATGCAAAATCAAAATGTAGACAGATATTATAAGTCGTTACTAGTGGAGCGAGTTAATTGGATGCTGACAGCGCTGTCTGTTAAGCCACGACAATCGACCACGTGTGACCTCGTGGGTTAGAGGTCACCGGCCGTTTGGGGCCAGGGCAGTTCTAAGCCTTTAGTTAGCTTCTTCTGAACACATAGCTCCAGCTCATACAGCCTGATCGCAATTGCTTCGGCGGCTTCTAGTAATCGCTTACGGACGCAGTTCGAGCGGTGCTTTGGGGCCTGATAGATTAGTTTGGATGAATCGGTGAATTTTGTCACGTGCCCTGTATCGGCTGGGTGCGCGGCTATTGATGAGTTCGCTGTATTTCCGCTTCTATTTGTAAGCCCGACCGGGTGGTGTTCCTTCACTCTCTCGGATGGACGCCGTGTCGTACGAACAATGTATTCCGCTCCAAAGCAGCATGAAAATTAGTAGATACCCATTGAATTGGCGTGGACAGGCCTATTATCCTATGAGTTTAGTCTCACCTAGTGAGCCGAGCTGAACGTATCTACTCGAATGACACGCTTGCGGAAGAATTAGAGTGTATTCGCTTAGTGCTAAGGGAGAACGGCTATCCGGAAAGATTCATCAGAGCCAACATGGAACATAAGAAGAAAAAGCCTGTACTTTTGACAGTAGAACGTAAGTCAATCTTCCTACAGCTGCCATACGAGGGAGAGGTTACGACGGAACTTCTATCTCGTCGTCTTTCGTTTGCACTCAGACGCACCTATCCAGCAGCGCAGATGCAAATCCAGTTCACTAGCTTTCCGATGGTGAGACTAAACTCAAAGGATAATAGGCCTGTCCACACCAATTCAATGTGTATCTACTAATTTTCATGCTCCTGTGGAGCGGAAAACATTGGTCGTACGACACGGCGTCCATCCGAGAGAGTGAAGGAACACCACCCGGTCGGGCTTACAAATAGAAGTGGAAATACAGCGGACTCATCAATAGCCGCGCACCCAGCCGATACAGGGCACGTGACAAAATTCACCGATTCATCCAATCTAATCTATCAGGCCCCAAAGCACCGCTCGAACTGCGTCCGTAAGCGATTACTAGAAGCCGCCGAAGCAATTGCGATCAGGCTGTATGAGCTGGAGCTATGTGTTCAGAAGAAGCTAACTAAAGGCTTAGAACTGCCCTGGCCCCAAACGGCCGGTGACCTCTAACCCACGAGGTCACACGTGGTCGATTGTCGTGGCTTAACAGACAGCGCTGTCAGCATCCAATTAACTCGCTCCACTAGTAACGACTTATAATATCTGTCTACATTTTGATTTTGCATATAATTGTCTAAGCCTGTAGATGAATTATCGAAAACATATGTTTGCTTAACCTGACTTCTGAGCATACTATGGGATTTGTTAAAATTTTTGTATGTATCTATTTGTAGTCCTAATGCATGCCCATTAGTGCTTAAACGCCCATACCGCCTATGAGTTCCAACCCTAACTTTTAAGTTTGCACAATCGTATGATGCTTTCCAGACAGCTTGGTACCCGTTTCGCCTCTTGTCAGCATTGGTTGTACGTATCAATTTACCTTGGCAGAACCAATCCATAGTACCGGTTTCGGATAACTTGAAAAAGTTGTGGTTTCAAACCGGCAATTACTTTCAAAGTCCTAGGCGCCGTAACGTAAGCAATTTGACAGTGGCTTTCGGTGTGCTTTAGAATTTGTCGGACTTTGCATGCAAGTTGTTTGGAATCGGTTGCGTTAACCGTAGTTATAGTTGACCCAGTAGACTGAATCACTGCGGTTTCATGCTTCACACATATGGGACTCAAATGTTCAGTGAAGCACGGCTGCGGAATAAGGCTTTCATTCATCTGTAATTTGTGCTGTAGCCGCGTTCTTATTCCACTCTCTTTGGTTGACGTCAAACCAAGAGGCACAATTCAACTGCTCTAACGCCCACGATGTCAAATCGAAACCTCCACAATCTGAACTGACAATGTCGACCTAAGTAGCAACGTCACTGTCCCCGTGAGTCCGTTCATTTAAATGAAGCGTATATTGAAAGTGAATTGTGGTCATTGCGAATCTGAAACTATGCACTCATCGTTCCTCTAAAGTTGCATGATGCTTAAAGTTTACGCCAACTGAAGTTCGAATACTTTGCGTGAGCGCTTGAAACAAAATTATGTCGTATAAATAAACATAATAGATTTAGTTCCCATCGAGTGAGCAGCTGTGCCAATATTTGGCACAATTCATATTTCACCGAAAACCTCATGCGCGTACATGAACAAGAAACAACTTGGCGGGGTTTTATTACCCTTGCTGTTTCAAGGGTATGTAGGTACTCAGAGATGTGCTTCAATGTAATGTACACTAAGGTGATTAGGGGATAGTTACAGCAGTAATGATGTACCACATTGCATGAATTTTTGCCATTTCACCGATTAGATGTTGTTTGATCTTTCTAGGATAAGTCATCAAGTAATCACTCCTAAAAGAACTGGGTCATTATCGTGTTCTAGTTTACGTAATTGGCGAAGTTAACGCGAAAAGCCGTTGCACACCAACACGATCTGCTTGTGGTTGGCAGCTCATTCCAAAGGAGAGCATGTCTGATAAGGAAAATTTAGACCACAGATTTGTCCTGCACCTGGGTGCATTCAGGGTAAACTCCTTCATGCGTAAATCGCTTGTCAAACTAAGTTATAATTCTAAGGAAGACACATTTCAGTGGGCGTTTTGATGAATCATGTTGTAAAACTGGTACATGCTAAGCATCTTCATGAATGACAAAAACCCATACGGAACAGTACTTCAAAACGGTTGCATCTGGAATTGTAAGTAGTACCAGCGGCCGCATCGCTGAATGTCCTTACTGTTCATTACAAGATTGTTAAGGAAATGCGATTCACCTGATGTAATGGATTAGCTTCTAATAGTTGCTTCAGCTGGTCGAAGGTGATCGACATAACGCGTGAATAAATGCAACATGCCCACATTATTTGTAAACAATATTTTATGCCTGCTCGCGGCGATCCTGCAACGACCCAATAAAGAGGGTACGAACGTGGAGGAAAATCGATTTCCAGATAAAAGGGAATAAATTTATTCAATACACTAGCATATTAACTACCAACGAGCAAAGAAAGATGGGGCTGACTGAACAGACAATATAGGTAGATGCCAAGGTATGAGGACGTTCAAAAGTAGAACGATTCGTCTAAAAATGCCTTTGAATCGAGAGATTCAATATCTGGCCGTCAGATAGCATTCTTAGAGAAACCCGGTTTCTGAATGTTCGTAGACACTAAAT
>OX104059.1:37303567-37514359 GCA_944474145.2 Dicrocoelium dendriticum | reverse complement strand
GCTGGCTACACCTTAGGCGGAGCGATATGTGCATACTGACCATTGTAGTCTGCCCATCAATGTCCACTTTAGAAATGAATCTGGCCGTCTACTTCTCTAGGAAGAATCTACTGAAAAGATGTTACAGCTACCTTCTCCTGGTAGGGGACTTCAATCTGCACTGCTCAGAATCCTCGGCCAGTCCGAGTGAACAATTCAAGGTGAAGCGGCAGGAGCTAATCGCTGGTTCACTGCTGTACAATCATGTCCGTTCTCCAAATTGTTTCAGGACAGGATGCAAATCGGCCATCTTGCACCTCCTTTTCACCAACGAGAAACTGATCACCAATGTAACAACGTGCACTGCTTTGAGCCACAGCGACCATGTGACATCAGTTTTCCAATATTGTGCTATACAGAGAACTTAGTGAAATCCCCGAAGAATTTTATGTCAAAGCGATCTATGATAAACATTCCGAAATCTCTGGGGCAACAAGCTGGACTATCCTAGCCAAATGGTCCACGGAGATTGTCTACAGGATATCGTCAACAGATACAACGATCGTGGCAAGCGTATCTGCAACCAAAATCTACCGATCCAATAAGATGAAGTTAACCATTTCGAGTAGAACTCGAAACTGCATAGAGAAACTTGGCATGGCACGGCTACATAGCCTCTCCAAGCGAGGATACCTGGGACGTCAATAAAACACAACTGAACTACTGTAACAAACTCGTGCGTGAACATAAAGGTAAGTACCAACAACACCTTGTGGTAAAATGTTGCTTCAACCCAACCCTGCTATACAGACACATATGCAAACTTCGCTGCGTTTAGCGCGGAGTTCCTGTGGGTTAGCATAAACAGCAAAAGAGGCGGCCAACATACTTCGATAACAATCTGGTAGTACTTACAAAGTGTGTAATTCTCCTACACAATACCTATGCAGCTCATACCGCCATCAGGTATTATCAATACATCGTTTACAACCGCATTTGTATTGAATTAGCTGGTGTCCTTTCGCGAATACAGCTCCTGGGGTGCGGACGGCATTCGTCAGAAGGGATTGAAAGTTTCTGCGATGAATTTAGCTGAACCAATAGGAACACTAGTCCAGCGATGTTTAAACGAGTTACAGTTCCCCAAGATGTGGAAGCACGGGATGATCAGCAATCTACAACAGTGGTAGCCGTGCAGAATCAGCGAATTATCGCTCGTTAGCACTTCTTCAGGTGATCTTCAAGATCATGGTGTTCCTTGTAGCTGAAGTGCTCGTAGATTACTCGAATAATAACAAAATCCTCGTTCCGGACCAATACGGACTTCGCCAAAATCAGTACTACACTACTAATTTGTTGATGACGGGTGCAATCTGGGCGGGTTATGTGGACGCTAGTGTGGGAGGAGATGCAACCTATCTGGACTTCTCAAAGACATTCGACAGCTTAGACCATGACATTTTACTGCACAAACTCCAGGAGTAAGGTATCGACGGTCTATTCCTGGGCTGGATAGGCGACTAACTCTTTCAACCTCACCTGGATGTGTGAGTTCGCAGCACCCCATCTAAACGAGATGAAGTTTAGTACGGCGTACCTCAGGACTTGGTACTCGGACCACGCCGGTACCAGGACTTCATAATTGATCTTGCAAGTGTGCTGTCTTCCATTTGTCTGCTATATGCATAGTTCTAAAGAGGTAGCGTGCAATCGCTTCAGTGAAATATCACACAGCATTACAGGATGAAATGGGCAAAGGGTACACACATATAAGGGTACATCATATGATCAACAAGAATGGTAAAGTCGATGCGGTTTCCGTAGAGTGTCTTAAACCAACGTACATCGAAAAACCTTGCAAACAACCATCTACTGATTTTCACACGACACCGTGTACGCAGCAGACACCACAGCTCGTTGAAGATGACCCGCAGTTTGCAATATGTAAAGCAATGCCACAAGGAGACATTACTACGCGGCAGACACGGTCAGGAAGACGAGTCCATTTTCCAGACAGATTAGTGTATCACACATCTTGACAATATCATCTTGTTCTGCTGATTACTTGCTTGTACAGATTGCTGCCAGTCTCCTCCTGTTTGTTGTTCTCCTGATTCTGCCAGAATGCAACTGAACATCTCGCACGAGGAAGAAGCGGACCATCCAGTCTAGACAAATCCAACATTCGTGCACTTACCAGCCTGCACTGCTCCCAAATCTTTCATTGTACCTTACACACAGAATCTTAGCCTGTATGCCTCCCATACCTCAGCCTCGGGTATTTCATGCGACACTGTAACAGGTAGACGTCAGATTTTACCAACTATTCCGACCGGGTATTTTACTCCTGGTCGCTTGAACACCGTGCGACTAGCGCACTGGTGGGGAGGTATATAGTGTACCTCTTACATTTTACTACACAACCATCCGGTCAGCTGATAACATCACCAACTGTATCGACTATTCGTTCAAACACGTCATACACTTCAACATCGACCCACATACTTTTTTGAATTGCCGGCTGACTCTAGACCACTTCGTGTACAACATCTGGGAGTCCCGAAATGCAATCATGGGAATAGATGTTTTCAATCCCTTTTGGCTTCCAAGAATGACGGGTTATTAAACCAGGAACTCCGCAACCTAGAATCGTAACCACAATAAGTGCTGACCTAAATACGACAAGTGGAGGCGATAAGTGGTACGATACGCTCTCGCATAGAACAAGCAATCCCAGCTTAACAATCTTGTTTCATGCGCGATTTGCAACTGCAAGAGAAACTACAACGCACGGTCACAATGAACTTCAAGCGCCTACAAAATATGTCCTGCCATCGAAGGTTGAATTCATTGGGAGCTTTCAGTGGACGATGAAACCAATTGTGTCACCCTAATCACCTTTGCCTTCACTTGCTGAAACTCAGCCAAAACACTAATCTCAGAAGCAACACACTAAAATTAAGTGAACAATATGGCCGCCTA
Organism: Dicrocoelium dendriticum; assembly: GCA_944474145.2. NCBI lineage: Eukaryota > Metazoa > Platyhelminthes > Trematoda > Plagiorchiida > Dicrocoeliidae > Dicrocoelium > Dicrocoelium dendriticum. The sequence goes on along the minus strand of OX104059.1, from coordinate 37,511,398 downwards.
GAATGCCAGCGTAATTACTTTCTTCTTTGGACTTGCCAGCCTGGGAATTCTCTCTCAACCTCAACTGTTTCCTTCACAATTGAAAGCTGAAAAAATCGATTGGAACTTGCTCTTGACCACCAAGAGTTATTTGCCTAAAGTATGCTACTTTGGTATATATTAATTATTCCTTCAAACCGTATTAATATTATATAAGACATATGGTTGGCGGCATCCGGTTTCGGATTTGACTGTCACTGTGGCAAACCACAGGACGCCTGCGCCTACAAAGGGACCATGGATGGCTTGCGCTGCACCACCCACAGCTCCAACCACACACCCCATATCCAGTGTAAACACGAAGGAATAAGACCGGGTGGCATGCGGATGGGAACCACGTTTCATCAACGGAGCCGGCCCACACTGCTTCATAGGCAAACACAAGCAAGCTGTATTTGGGAATCAAGCGCACACAAGGCGGTGGCTGGACCGTAGTCCGCTCCACACTGACTGCAGGGAACCACTCTTTGATCCTAACACTGCCACAAGGACCGTGCACCCCGTCCCCTCCAGCAACGACCAACTGTCTCCTGGAGCCAGTATGGACGACGTAGTGGGTAATAGAGAGGTAGGCACCTTGTCAACATGCATCTCAAGCGCATCCACACCGGGGATATCAAACAACAGCCAAACACTTGAGAGAGAGAGACTGAAAAAGAGAAAAACTCGATTAATGCATAAGGAAACGGTGATATAAACCTTAATTAAATAGCATATGTAATAAATTGTTTACAAACAAATCCTAGCTAAGTGCACGAGGTCAGGAAATATAGTTCACGGAATGTCACGAACACAAAAATATTATTGAAATCAAATACAATTGGCTTAGGCGATGTGTGCAAGTTAATGTAACAGAGTCCAGGGAGATATTTATATGAGAAAGAAAAGCATTTAGGTAAAAACTGTAAACCCACCACCTGAAATAAAGAGACTTAGCATGCAAGCACGCGGTTAGTAAATCGAATTCAGCGTGCCTACAAACGCTGCGCCGGTTCTGCCTACGTTCACTGCGGGACCCGTCGTCGCTTCGGCAGTGGTCCCGAGTGACCTCTCTCATGGCTCACTAAGCCTGCCTGACTCAGGCACTCGCGACCGCATGTTCTACAGCCCCATGCGCTAGATCTCGATAAAGTACAATTCATTGGTGCTTGCGGCTTCCGCACTTGCCGCGCCATGCACCACGATCAACCGCCTTTGATTCCCATGATCTGCAATCAAGATTCGAACGTGTGAGGCTCAATTTAATCATGTCCTGGTAACGTAACTTTGGTTTCCCCACGTGCCGCTTCCCAGTACTCAGCTGACAGTATAAGAGTTGTTTCGGTATCCGCGCCGAATCCATACGGCTCACATGACCGAGCCATCTCAGGTGTCTCAGTAAAAGTATGCCGTCCACTACATACATCCCACTTCGGCGCAACACTTCCGTGTCTGCAACTCTGGCGCCCCAACCGATCCGCAAAATTCGTCGCAGACACTGCTGATGGAACCGCTCGAGATATCGCACATCCCGACGGTACATCGTCCACGTTTCACTGCCGTATAGAAGAACGGACAGTATCATGGATTTGTACACCATCAGCTTCGTGCCAATGGTAAGATGATGGTTGTTCCACACTCGGTACTCAAACTTTCCGAATGCCGCCGCTGCCTTCGACACGCGAATACGCAACTCACTGTGTAGCTGCTGATCAGTCGATATCACACTCCCAAGGTAGCTGAAACGGGAGGTGGTTTCCAATACTTCAGCACCAATGCTGATTTGCGGCAATATTGAAGATTGCACCTCCGGTGAAGGCTGAAAGTGACAGACAGTTTTGCTTGTGTTGATGGTGAGCCCGAAGTTGGCCGCTCTCGAAGCCAGAGCATTAGTCATGTGCTGCAACTCATCCGCGCTGTGTGAAAACAACGCACAGTCGTCAGCAAACAGCAACATACGGATAGTTGTCTCACAGACTAGAGTTCTCGCACCGAAACGGCGGAGGTTCAGCAACCCACCATCAATACGGTGCTCCACACGAACACCGTAAGCACAAGCCGCATCAAAAACACAAGACAACATTGCATGAAGGTATATGTTAAACAAGGCTGGAGCTATGACACAGCCTTGCTTCACACCAGAGACAACTGTAAAATCATCCGAGGTTTCTCCTCTCAGCTGCACCCACGCTCGCATACCACTGTGCAGACATTCAATTAAACTTACAAACTTACGCGGGCAACCAAGCTTACCCAACACCAGCCACAGTGCCTCGCGGTTCATCGTATCAAATGCTTTGGTGAAATCAACAAAAAGCGAGTACAATGGCTGGTGTCGTTCTCTGCAATTCCCTTGCAACTGACGAGCCGCAAACACCATATCTATAGTGCTGCGACCCGAAGGGAATCCACATTGCTCTTCCGCCACATTAGGTTCCACAATCTGACTCACGAGGCGATTGAGCAGGATTCGGGCAATCATCTTGCCCACACAACTCAGCAAGTTGATGCCACGATAATCCGTGCAACATTGCTTGCTACCTTTGCCCTTGTACAGTGGTAGCACAAGGGCATCCTTCAGTTCAGGAGGCACCTCTTCCTCAATCCACACGCGTTGCACCAAGTGAGGCAGCGCAGTCAACAACGAGGGTCTACCGTGTTTCAATACTTCAGGTGGGATCCCGTCACCTCCGGCACATTTGCCGTTTCGCAGCTGAGCAAGTGCTCTCTGCGTCTCATCCAGTGTCGGCGTATCCGCCAGATCCGCCTTCACATCGTGCTGCTTCAGGTCATTCAATGTAGGCCAGTCGATCTCTGAACGGTTGTTCAAGATACAGTCAAAGTGTTTCCGCCAGACCTGCATTATGTCTGCAGTCTGGGTGCAGGTAGCGCCTGAACTACCATCGATCAGTGTCCTCAGCGGCTCCAATCTCGGTCCATACACCGCCTTCAAGGAGTCAAAGAATTCCTTGTGTTGACGGCGTTCGGCGTAGCATTCCATCTGCTTCGCCTTCTCCGTCCACCATGCATTTTTAATGCGACGGAGCTCTCGGGTCAGTCGCCGTCGAAGTTTGCGAAACTGACTCCTCTTCCCCAAGTCACTGGGGTCTGCCACATGTGCAGCAAATGCTGCATTCTTCTCTGACACCAATGCGTCAATCGTCACATTGTTCTCATCAAACCAATCAGGCCGCTTACAGTTTGCGCGCCCGATGGTCTCCTCCGCAGCAGCTATCACCTGGTCGCGAATGTGGTGCCACAGGTCGTCCACTGTGGCTATGCAGTCCACATCACCACACAGGCATGCAGCCATCGCCTTCTCCAGCTCAGTACGTTTCGCCACAGTACCGAGGGAGAGAATGTTAAATTTACGCCGATTCACGGCGGGAGTGCAATACATCGATTTGCGAAAATATATGTACAGTTTGGTCCGAACCAAATTGTGATCAGTGCCACACTCATCTCCACGCAGTACACGTGTCATGCGCACTTCACGCATATCACGCTGACGTACGATGACATAGTCGAGCAGGTGAGCGTGACCACTCCGTGGGTGCGTCCAAGTTGCTATATCACTCGCACTCAGTGCAAACCGAGTGTTCGTGATCGTCAGACCGTGAGTGGCACACAGTGAGAGTAGCCTGTCACCGTTCGCATTCGCTGAACCAATGCCATGCGCACCGATAACATCTGTCCACGCTGATGCATCACGCCCAACGCGCGCGTTGAGGTCACCCAGCAGAAATGGTCGGTCGCTCCTCGGCACAGACCGTATCACGGAGGATAGCTCAGTGTAGAACTGATCACGCGAGTCTTCAGGATAACACATGGTCGGACCATACGTGCTTATAAAAGTAGCAAACTTACCTCTTCCGAGTCGTAGGCGAACAGTCATCAGCCGCGCGCTGATGCCCGTTGGTTCACCCACCAGCTGGCCATTCAGGCGGTCGGATATTGCAAATCCGACCCCATGTTCACGTGGTGCTGAGGCGGCGTTCCCCACCCAGTAGAATGTGTAGCCAGCACCTGCTTCATGTAACTTACCGTGCTCAGCGAGCCGAGTTTCACTGAGCGCCACAATATCGATGTGGTAGCACGCCAGCTCCATCGCGACCAGTGCAGTGCGTCGCTCCGTGCGCTCGCTGGAGTTCCGGTCCAGTAGTGGGCGCACGTTCCAGCACCCGATGCTGAGTGCTTTGCGCGCAGACATATACATATAGATACATATATATATAATAAATTAAGAGGTCATATAAACCTTAGGATGCAGTACAGAAGACAGTATTCTTGCTTTAAATTTTCAAACCCAGTACATCAACTATAACTGCCTCCATAGCGTATCGTCGTTCAAAATAAACTATCATTTACACTACTACTAATCAGTGGCTTCAACTGACTAGTCACAAATCATTTGATGTTGTAGTTTTACCTCCACTAAGTTGCGGGACTAACCAAACCTTTCTATCCACCATAAATCATCTTCATAGTGCATTGTTGTAGGGCATAAAATGCATTCACTCATATTTCTTCATAGTCATACACGTGGGATGTTTAAAAAAGAAACAAATTTTTCGAATAGCTCGGATACCGGCGTTGCGACTACCGAGTGCATAGGGAAGCTTGTTTAAACAACACACTGCTTTTACTGTATTTTACTCTCAGCCGCTGAACTGAGCACGTGCGCAAGCTGTTCTTCTGATTAGTGCCAATGAGGGAATGAAAAGGCTTGAAAAGCCGCGCGCGTGTGTGTGTGAAGTTTTGCTGAGCATTGGCAAAACGATTGCAGTAACAGTTCAAGTGTGTAGCCAAGTATACGGGGGAGATTGTATGAGTCACACGCAATGCTATAAGTGATTTAAAGGTTTTAACTACGGCAATATCCCCGTAGGTGACGAGCCCAAGCATGGATGACCTTCCACATCAATCGACGTTGACCTTGCCGAGAGAGTCCGTGCTGTGAGCCTTGGAAATCGTCGTTTAACTGTCCGGAGAAGATGCTGACGAAGTGCACATTAGCGTTGGATCATGACATCAAATTCTAGCACGTTTGAGGGTGTTGTGCGCTGGAAGATGCCTGAACTGTGGGAAAACCAAACTTGGATGTTGCATAATGACAATGCTCTGGCTCACGTATCATTCCTTGTCAACAGCCATTTAACAAAACATCCCGTTGTACCCCATCCACCGCATTCTCCGGACCTAGCCTCTGTAAACTTATCCCTGTTTTCCAAACTTAAAACCACTTTGAAAGGACGTCGTTTAAAAACCATAGAGAGTAGATCCACCTCAATACGACAAGAGATCTATGCGCCATCCCAGAAAGTGCTTTTCAGGAGGCATTTCAAAATTGGATGCATCGTTGGAAAGGGTGAGTTTCTAGTATAGGGCACGGTTTTAAGAGAAAGGTGATTACAGTTTGTGCAATAAGCAACGAAAATGTTGAGGAAAAACTTCGATTTTGTATGTTACACCCCTCGTATAGCTATCTGTAAAACGCAATCAATTCACACTCAGGTCGACAATGTGGGAAATTTTAGTATCAATCTTTTAACTTACCTTAACGAAATAATGATAATGGTTATACTCCCGTGAGATAGTTCCCCGATAAGTTACTCCAAGAGGAACCTAAAACATATATACACTCCGTTACAACCATCCATTAAATGGCTATAACATAAATTGCATACCTAAAATATTGCACATATGCATACCGCTCATGCGAGGCCATGGTGGCATTTGTACATATCGACCTGTATCATCACAGACAAGGTTTCTCGAATAATGCGAAGTGTACATAATAGTATCATTATGTATGTGTCCGTTCAAATTCATACATACTAACCATTTGCAATAAATTGTAAGTTGGTAGCAAGAAATTACGCTGCAACTGCAAATGGTTGAAGAACGTAGGTTTGATTGAAGATAACGCATCTACATAGTAGCCGTATTCTGTTGCAGCAATGTTTCTTGATATGACTGTAGCGGATATGTTTTGATCAGGCCGCCCGGGACCTTACCACTTACTTACCTGTATGGCAATTCAAATGATGTGGTGTTCTATTGACGTTGGTGCCTAATAATATTTTACACACCTCTGATGCGTCGACAACGTTTTTCCGGTGCTACAATTGAATTTCTGTTTCATTTTATAATGCACAATCTTTTACTTCAGATCCCCTTTATTTTAGTCTTTACCAGGACTAATATAAAAGCAACGCGGACACCGAGTGTCGCATTTCATTGCTGGTTTCCTCAGTTTTCGTTCTGGCTCACTAATATAGCGCACAAGTATTTTGGAGCTTATGCTAATCATTTTCTCAATTATCCTGCCATCGTTATTCGATTTTCTGCTCATCCGGCTAGCTCGGAAATGTTTGGCAACCCTTGAGATAGAAGATCCAATTTTCATGAAATACCCAAAAATATCAAGTCAACCTCCTCTCCAACGTCAGCGGATTCGGTTCAACTGTTCGGTGTTATTAGTACCTTCGTGTGCGCAATCGCATTCGATATGGGCTGTGCTGCCCGGGAGCAACAATATCGCAGGTTTTTGGACAGCGCTCTAGGGTATCGGCCACAATGGATAGCACGAACTTGAACAATTTAGGGAGATGAAATAATGGGCAGCAGTTTGAAGGTTCAGCTCTACTTCTATTTTTGTGAACTGTAGTGATAGTTCCATGCTTCCACATGATAAAAACCTGAGTCTGGCCGTAGCCCTGCTGAAAGAACTTATTTAAGATAATGCCAGTCATCCGGTTGCTGTACGCATTGCTTTGGGCGAATGCTATCGACACCACCGAAGCGGTGGCTGCATGAAATCTTCAGCTGCTAAGGATTTTAGGCGCGTCCTCATTTGTTGCACTGCTAAGGGATGCTGATACATGCAGATTCATGCTATGCAAGTAAGGCCTTTGTGAAGAGCATTGTAGAGTGCGTGGCACCATCCTCGCTTACCACAATGTCCACACTACAAAACTATAGGCATAGCTAGTGCAGATGGGGATATAGACCCGACCGAGCTGTGGTGAATCAAAATTTTTGCTGCTCATAAGCCACGTGCTCGAGATCAAGACACTAGTTAATAGCGGAAGAATTTGGCACAAAAACTTGATGCTGCATTACCACGAGGTTTCCAAGAAAATCCCAGGTAGGTCTAAGGAGTACACAATGGTAGTTGCATATCAATAAAATAAAAAAGAATGGCAATTGTTTATTGTAGGGGTTCTTTCAATCAGCAGTCCATAAGATATCAACTTTTTTATTATAGCTTGCTGCACTCGGTCCCTGGCAATAACAGACAGCCTCAAGAAGAGCCATAGTTTCCGCGGCACTCCATCTGGCTGGATGGCAAGGCCAAATTGAACAGGTTGCTCCTCAGATTTGTGTTGTGACTAAGTTGCAGGAGGTGGCGGCAGAGATGGTTGAGGTTACTCAGAATCTGGTAGACCGTTAGTAGGTCAAAAGGCATGCGTCGATGCGGAACGCTGTATAATATTAGAATATCCTGACATAGTCCATATAGGAAGTGTAACAGTCCCTTGATGTACTTGGCGGTTGTTCGTTATGGAGACTGGAACGCTGCGAGACCATGCTTGCGCAAGCACTGCCAGGTATAAATAGCTTATTCGAAATGTAGCCGCACGTATATGGCAAGTATCTGCGGGTAGACCGATGAATCGAATCACTTGAAGATCCCCTGCAGCATACCAATTTATTGCTTTCAAACGTCTGACGCGCTCTCAAATTGTGCTGAGCACAACTAATTAACTCCAAATTCCCCCTGCTGCAAGACTGCCTGCAGAAGGTGATCTCCACGCTTGTACATGATGTTCGGCTGGTGGGATAAGTTACCTTTAAATGAACTATTTTGGAGTAATATTTGAAATGACAACTCACATGCACTGTCCAAGTCTCGTTGGAGTGCATCATGACACCCTTAGATGCGGATCGTGTGCCACCTTTTAGCATCATGAGGGACAGTCATGAACTCCGAGGAAATTAGCCTCGTAAGGTCACCAATTAACAATAGAAACTAACACCGTCCAAACATTGCTATTTGTGGGACTCCATAATCGAGATGTGTCGCATCGAACAGTGCATTTCGAACTCTTACATGCGGCTACCGATGCTGCAAAAAATTGCTGATCCACCCGAGAACAGGTTCGCGACCCTGGAGCTTTTGAGGTTGTGAAGCTGTATGCCATGGTTCAAACGGTCGAAGTCTTTGTAGAAGTCTAGGTAAATAACCTCGGGGCCTCTAACTTTGTCAGCCGCGTCCATCCAACTTTCGGGTACAAAATGTGTAGGTTGGTTGTGCAAAATCCGTGCTGACAGAAACCTCACTGCTTAGGTCTTATGAAGTTGTAGCAATCTAGTCAGTAAACTAAAGCCTAAGCAATGATTACCTCCATCATATTTAAGAGAAAATGGAGAAGTACAGTGGGCGAGAGTTTGCAGGTTCCGAGCGAATAACACTGCCAACAATGAGCTTGCCTACTCCTTGTTTCTACATGACCGGCACCATTAGTTTATCCAAGCAGGTTTGGAAGAAATGCGATAATCTCTCGGCCAACCTTGTTGCTACTACCTTCAGTGCCCTTAGCTGGATTCTATTGAAGGAACACGTTTGAATGCGCTTCGAACAGACAGGTTACGAATTCACTGGGCAAGTTTAAAAAAACAGTTACATATGTTTTGGTCAATCCAAAAGTGCAAGCGCCGTTGGAACACTAAAATGCTTTGACTAACATTCGAAGTGCAATCTGATCATCATCAGCTCTTTGTAGTCGAGAGAGACCTTAGCATTTCAAGACACATTATGAATTGGCTATGCGATATTCAAATGATAAGAAAGGTGAATTTGTTTATTATTCACAAATGTTCTCTTAGCAGAGGCTCTGGACGTAATAAGCGTATATGCCGATAAAGTCCTGTTTCCAGTACAGCCCCTGAAGTCACTAAGGTGCTTGTGCACGAATGACATTCATTTCAAGATTAAAGGTACTATGTGTCAACAGACAGATGGTGTATCCATTGGAATTCCACTTGGGCCAGTGTTGACTGAAATGTCCATAGGGCACCTAGAAAATACCAAGATACATCCATCTATACATAACGTTCATTCATTTAGCCGCTACATAGACGACACTTTCATCCTTGCGGACCCTGTAGAGCAAGCAGGTCACTCCTTATAGGCTCTAAGCAGCCGTCACTTGGGATAGAACTTACAGCTGAAAAATTCTTCCGGTACCTTCCATTTTTGAATCTAAAGGCACACTCATTCAAGCTGTGTACCGCAAACCCACTTGCACTGGACCATACTTCAACTTCATCAGTGTCTGTCCTCTGAAAAAAACCGGCTCTGGTTTGTATTAATTTTATGAGAGCTCACCAGTTCCGCTCTGATAAAATGATTACAAATGAGCTGCAATACGTCCAGTCGACAGTAAGTGAAAACGGATAACCTGCGGAAATCATAGGACGGCAAGGAAACGCGAACGCCAGAACTAGGAACTAAAGTGTGCCCGAGGTGCCCAAAAAAGTAACCATAACCCTGGTATTTAAAGGCGACGAAAATGACAGGAGTTTCTGATACCGTCTCCATCAGTCCATAGTAATGGTGTTATTATGCCCCTGTGCCCCATGCTGAGGCTGATGTTGCATTCTTGATGCTTCTTCACCCCAGTTGGGCTAAACCAACTTACACTTAAACTAGGTCATTTTAAGCTGGCTAAATTTCCTTCCACTTTATTTGGTTTGTTCTGCCTACCTAAATACTCTTCTATTAACTGGCCACGCTGCTTACATTATTTAGGCTTATGTTCAGCAACTTTGTTGCGTTTGTAGCATTTATAACTAACTTGCGGACCTTTTTTCCTTATCGCGTATTCGTTACTAACCAACTTACTTCATACGCTAATTTAGCAAAGTGTTATGCCACCGTATCTGTATGCATTCTTGGATTTGTTTTATTTCATCTTGTCGTTCCAGGTGATTGGCTGTTGCTTGATATCCCCGGTGTGGCTGCGCTTGATGTGCATGTTGACAAGGTGCCTACCTCTCTATTACCCACTACCTCCTCCATCTGGCTCCAGGAGACAGTTGGTCGTTGCTGGAGGGGACGGGGTGCACGGTCCTTGTGGCCGTGCAGGCTCGAAGAGTGGTTCCATGCACTCAGTGTGGAGCGGACTACGGTCCAGCCACCGCCTTGTGTGCGCTTGATTTCCCAAATACAGCTTGCTTGTGTTTGCCTGTGAAGGAGTGTGGGCCGGCTCCGTTGATGAAACGTGGTTCCTATCCGCATGCCTCCCGGTCTTATTCCTTCGGGTTTACACTGGATATGGGGTGTGTGGTTGGAGCTGTGAGTGGTGCAGCGCAAGCCACCCATGGTCCCTCTGTAGACGCAGGCGTCCTGTGACGGGCCACAGTGACAGTCAAATCCGAAACCGGATGCCGCCAACCATTATGCCTCTGAACTTGTGCTTTGGCACCAAGGTAAGGAGTTGTCGTTTAACTCCCAAATATACAGGCCAGACTCTCAAGGTACAGCCTCAATTAATAACTTATTTCATTGTAGCTACGATAGTGAGTAGGTCGGCCGTACTGAGAGGAAACTGTCCACAAGGATTGCAGAGCGTATTCCGTGAAACCTGGTCGTGAATGGTTCGAAGACTTTTGCCTGTTCGATCGTATGACATATACCTTATTGCTCCAAGTGTAAAAACCCTAATCATTTAGCCTAATCAAGAGACAGAGCACCGCCTACTGAAGCTTCTGCAATTAGACGACTGCAACCCAGATTGTGTAAACAAACTGAGTTTGTCGTCAGTTTTACCCTGCTTTGGTGAGGCTGGTGGATAAATTCTTCTAACCGGAATGTCGGCCAGCATCAGATGAAATTTGGCCGCTTTCGATCCGTCTATGATGTTGCATCTTAAATGTCTCTGCATGCAACCAAACAATTCCACTAACTGTATTTAAGCAAAATCCTTACATTCAAATTATCCTATCGAAACATTGTTGCTTCTTGCCATAATGAAACTTGTGAAGGAAAAGTATTGTATGTAATTTGCATGTGTTGGCCGAAAAAAACACAGCAATGTTTTCTGGCGGGCATCACCCAAAATCCATCGCCATCACGTACTATCCTAGTGATCGCATTGACCAAGTTTGACCTGCATGCGAATCACAGACCACTTTGAGATGGTTTCAGAATGACCATACAATGAGTCACTCAACGTTATGTCAAGCTTAGCCTGTTGTGACCCGGTGACTAAAATGTCAATGTTCTCTGGTCCAAGGCCTGCTAACTCCACGTGATTAGAGCAAATAAGTTAAAACCGGTCTTGGGGTGCAGTGTGTTGGCGCGGGCCCCACCCTATAGCTGTCTACTTTGGCAGTTAGAGTCTCACTGAAAGAATTGACCAAGGGTGAAGTCCACGGGATTAGCACCGCATATTAAGTTTGTGCGCCGCAGCTTATTCACAAAACGAGAGCTACAAAATGCCTTTTGTTTGTTTTTCATCGTCCCAGTTGAAATGTATAATAACATTATTGTCATGCTTATTATTATTATAGCTGAGTAGTGTCGCAGAACTCTTCCCCTTGGGGATGATTTATTTAATCAGGCAAAAGAGCCCAACAAAGGTGACGGCATGACAAGCGCGTAGGAACCTCGATGTAAACAACCAGGTCATTTCCATACCTAACGACGCTTCTGTATTCATGAGATTCTTCCTTTGGATCAAATAAACAAACCCGCTTCAGCGAACCAAACAGCACGTTGACGAAATATGCGTAGCTGTCCAATCAACTGCTCGGTTTGATTGTGGCACGTTAGGTGCTTGCGTCGCCACATAAATCGTATCTTCCATCTCTCGTTGCTCAGCCCCATCACTACGTTTTTCAGGAGCAGCTGCATCTGTGTAACAAAAGATTCTGTACGCTCTTTGCTCCGCATGGTCTTCGCTGCCCCTGTCGTTAGGATAACTCCGTAAGCCAACGGGTGTTTTGCCTTTTGGTGCAGCTTCACTTTCTCGCTCCCGTTGTCGCCTCAGCTGCACTCGGTTCCTTCTGATTACCATCCATCCGGTACTGACTTCATAGAATCTTTCTCCAACCTTTGTGGTCACCACACATTTATTCTATCGTTTGCTGACACCCAGTATTGGTTGAATCCACACTTCAGCATTTACTTATGGCTCCAGTAGCGCCCAGATCCCGCCATCCTAATACCTTTTCTGATCTGCCATTCGTTTTCTTAAGCCTCTTTGCAGCTGCTCATGCTCTTGCAAAACAGGGTATAAGAGTGTAGCAGGCGCAAATATTAGGGTTCTCGTCCTTCCGCTGTACAAACCTCGCACTGGACTAAGACCGATATTCGGTAATGGCATATTGAAAATCTGCAGTAGCATTACATAAGGGTTCTCATGGTGGCTTTAGTCTTCGACAACAGATTCTAGGCTTATTTGACCACTGCCTCTGCTTTTCCGTTAGACAGACTGTTAAACGGGCTAGTTTGCAGATGAAAAGTTCCCACTTGTTCACGAACGCCTGGAACGGAGCATTTGTAAATTGCGGGCCATTGTCGGTGATCAGTTTCTCTGCTATTCGGTGTCCAGCGAATTAACATATAAGCATGTTGTTAACTGCTTTCGTGTGGTAACCGTGAGTGGATCGATCTCAAAATAGTCGCTGTAATAGTCCACAGTCGACAAATAGTCTTTCAGGTTGGCACAGAGCAAATCTACTGCTATTTTCTGCCATGATCCATCTGGAATCTGATGCAACATCATTGGTTCCTTGGACTAGCGAACATCGTGGGACCGACAGACTAAAGAGCTTGATACTTGATCTCGAATATGACTTATCATCTCTAGCCAGAACATCCGTTCGCCTGCTTTACTATTACTGTAATTGACACCCAAGTGGGCACAATTTGCTTGTTCCAGCATTTCTTTACGTAACAGCGGTGGGATCAAAATGCGTTTTATTTTGAACCGCAAACCGTCAAACACCGTTAGTTCATTGCGAGGTTGAATAACCATATTAATGCTTTCGTAAGTTTCTCTTTCATATCTGGTCATCCCTTCAAATTCACGTCGTGCAGCGCCATGCACGTAGCGTGTGCAAATGTATAAGGCTTTATCTTTGTCAGGAGATCTGTAGTTGCCACCAGATGTTGCACAAGATTGTCTCCAGTTTTTCCCGTTGATGTTAGCCGATCGGAAGATGAGCTCCCGACAGTGTCCGCGATGCAATTCGCGTCCCAGGTTTTACCCAAACAAATGTAATTAGGTTTCTGTACGACTAAAAACAACGTTTTAGGCCCACCTTTTCAGATCATACGAAATTGAAATTGCGCATGAAATTAAGTTAATTTGCATGTACTCCGTCATCTCCTTAGAAATGTGAATATTTAGTAATAACACGTCTTTTGAACTGCTGTTAACTTCACTACAATTAAGTTACAACAACTACGGATTTGTTCTGTTAAACAATGGGCACAATGACTTATCACTGTGTTAAAACAGTTCCGGAAGGGTGAAGTTTATATGTACTAAACAATGTATTTGACAAGTACTAACCCAAGAATAGTAGGCTGGGGATCATTTGTAGTGGGTTTTATTCTTTACACTTTTTGAGATATTTGGAGAAGACTCGGGTTTCTAATAGCGTTGTTTAGGAACGTAGTAAGTGGATAATTATGACGCATATCCCCACTGAATAATATTAGTGGACATAAACATTTGATCTTTATTAATATAGACAAAAAACCAAGTCTTTGCAATGCGGTGGGTTAAAACGAGCATAGGGTAAACATCGATTTTAACAGGGTGGGAAGCAAAAATAAACCAAAGAGATGATGGAGGATCTTTAATGTGACATTTGAAACGATAGCAACTGGAATTGTGCCTAAATCTGTCAGCATGAATCAACCATTGTAAATAAGGAAAAATGTTAATTTCGGTTATTTATCTGCGGTAAGATATAGCGAATCATAACCCCTATGCTGGTTCTGATGACGGTCAGTGTTTAAGTGCTGACAACGACCACCATAAGGCAGCATGGAAATAGTGATGTTGCATTTCCTGACAGCCATTGTCATGTACACAATTTATAGTTTTCATCCAAGTTAGTTTAAACTGCACACAGACGAATGCGATGAAACTACTGTGATCCTAGTTAATCTCACCAGCAAAGGCAGTTGTATGCCTGTTATCAGGCACATGCGTTAATATAAATATTCTGCTTGATATGTTGCAATGTACTGATTTTTATGCACACCGGTAAGATGCTTTCGCCAACTGTCAGGCAAACTCCATGGGGATGATTATGTAATTCCCCAAATAAAAAGCCGTAGTTAACTAGGTTTTTGAGAAGAGGAAAGCACGAAATGAGTACATTCCCACGGATCCCATCGAAAACGTGGCCTAGCTAAAAATCTTGATCTGCATGAAGTTGCTTCCTTGTCCGGTGAAAGTTGCATAGCATTCATGATGCATATCGCTATGGCCAATTTTCAGCTGTACGCAGTCAAGCGTACAAAGTTTTACTGTCTTATTCTGTCCGAACAAATTTTCCTGAAACAAGTGGCGATGCAGTGAGATTCGATGGCGTTGAATAGGCTGGTGTTCGTTTGTCCCTTCCTATACAGATGATATGCTATCTGTGTTGTCCAAATAGTTAAGGAAACAATATTACATGACTTCGTATGCTTTCATTACTGCAATAGAGCCAATTAAAACATGGACGCATATCCCAAGAAGGACTGGATGTAACAACTCTGGATCATTTGATTACTTAATAGACTACCCTACAATTTTACCTTAGGCTCTGACTCTCTCAAGAGAAGATGATGAAGCTGTTTGACTTGCAAAACATTCATTCAAACACGAGTGTCATCGAGCAAAATACTACTGTATAAGACCTTGCGGCCTCCATAAACACTTTGAAATTCACCTGTTTTATTAGGTTGCCGCATAATCCACCACGGTGAATTTGGTCTTGAATTTGTGTGGTATTTTTGCTGGAAATTAGTAGTGATAATGCTTTTGGTGTTCGAGGTAAATAAATTCTTCGTTTGCTTTCTTCTACTACAGACATACATTCCCAAATTCCGGAGAGGTCAGTGCAACTCTGTGAGGATTTAAAGGCTACTATTTGTTATGACAACATTGTCGCTGTGCGCCAGCATTGCATTTCGTAGTAGGCAACATGGCAAATATCGCTCCGACAAGCGATCTAGCCTAGGACGTGCATGCGTATTACGCGGTACCGTTTGTCTGGTTCACTTATCATGGGCTCCACAATAAGCGAAACCGAAAGAAATGGGTTTCGCTGCTTCCAACCTTAATGGGATATCCTACCAATATTTTGTCGATCAAATAAAAGCATTCTGATGTGCTGTGAGATTTCATCATTGTTGTCATATTAGCCGTTGCTCTTTTGTTCATTTTTTGGGTAGCAAAATCTGCAGAGTCCAAGCATAATGTTTTTGGAATTACAGCCCTAGGCTACGTGTTGCTACGTTTTACTACAAGCCAGCACCTATTTTCATGCTGTTGGAGCAAAATGCACTCCGTCTGTATATTAATTTATCGGCGGCACATCGTCGTTTAAACGTACATGGGGTACCCAGATAAAACAGTAAACTTGTTATCACCAATACACATTTGGGACTAGGAGGTAAATCCGTTGACACCGTAGGGAAAACAGAAGGTTGACGCCTCGATCCAATATGCCAGCCATTGAGCATAGTAGAATAACTTAACAATTATCTTTTCTGAGATGAGCTTCTACCTATTTAGTGACCATGGTTTTCCACAAATGAAACTTGTTTGGAAACAGTGTGACACATCACAACTGGAGAGATGTGTACATTTATGCCCACTCTATTCTAAAGACCTAAGTCTGGAGAGTATTGCACCACCATTCATAACCATATGACCAATTCAGAGAGCATAGCTTCGGAGAAGCCTAACTCTCATATACCAAAATAATCCTGGGAGGCTCATCAACACTTGCCTAGGAGGATTCATATTCTTACCTCCAGATTGACCCACTCTAGCTACAATGACTGAAAAGCAACTTCCCACTTCTCTGCATAACGTCGCTATCAAACCTTCTCAACCAGTACGCTTGTCTTTCCAGCACTCTTAATGAGAAGTGTCTACTATCATTACTGCCAACCAAGAAATTAGGTGCCTTAATCTTTTCCTGATGAGGGCCGCCTAAGTGTGAAATAAGCGCCGTTCTATTTAGGTATCAGCAAGAGCTTGTATACAAGTAAATCGCATGTACATCTTTTCTACTTATACTAAATCTGGTCAAAATTTTCGGTCCCCACAGTTTAAGAATTCACACATGGAAATTACTCCGAAGAAGAAAGAAAGAAATTAGCACCCCGACAATTGGTTGCTTATTACATAGTCCACATACCCCCTGTATTACTCTTCCAGATTGTATACAAAGTTCGTAAGTGAAATGCTGATGAAAATTATGATGTGGTTGTTCGTTCAAGATAACGAAACATCTCCCACGGTTCGGAAATATGCCACTTTGTTTATTTTTATGAACAAAAACACAAACTATTTGCACATCGAACGCATCATTTTAAGATTCTATTAGCAAATGCTCAATGGTACAAATATACCGGAACACGAAACGTTACGAGCAAGTTTTCATATTCCTAGCTACCGCGTTTATGCAATGCGTTCATGCAAATCCGAAAACGGATGCCGCCAACAATGTTCATGCAAATGTAGTAAGTTCGCTGTCTGATCTTAAATAAGATGGATTCATACTGCTTCACAGCGCGAATGCATCTTAATGACACCCAGATAGACTCAGACTAATTTCGATCATTACTGTCTGTCTGTTGTCGCACCAATTATATGGCCAAACGATGCATTGACTGTGGTGAGCTCTCCTAATGCTACCGTTAGTGTTGAAGTATATCTGAAAAATTGTGTTGCTAAGAATTAGGGAAAATGAGTTATAACTTCAGCTTTGCGGAGCAAATTTGATGGCATTGTTTGCGTCAGTATTGCGATCGTAATTTTCTGACCCTTTGGAGTGTACGGATAGATGTGATCAGTAGAAAAACGATTATGCCAACATGAACGTTGTCTTAAATACTTTGTTAATGCTAATTCAAATTAACTGCATGAATTGACTTGGAGTCTCTCAACACCAATAGATTTGTCATGATTTTTATATTAGCAGTAATGTTCACCTCGACTTGATCAAATGACTAAAATCTATACATTGTGCATAAGTTAGTAAAGCTGCACGCGCACAGAAGAATCAGCGCTTTTTGAAATACTCGGTTCCAATATACCGGAGATCACCAAACTACCGCCCTCGACTTTAGTCCATCAGGCCCGCTGAAGGTACTCGATTTTGCTGTACCGATCCTATGAAACAAAACGTTTTGAAATAGTAAAAATATTGTTGGGGTTCCTAGGAGATCCTTCCGCGTTCAGGGACGACACTGGTGATGTGCCGTAAATTGAAGGTATTATATTTTGCAATAGGTTATGTACCCTTTTATGTTCCTTGTAATTTCCACAGCGCTGGAACTCTTTACTTCTTTTGTGTGTGCTGTCCATTGTATAGGTATGTAGCAGTTATTTTTGGTTACTAGTGACTGGTACTTAGAAGAAAATATGAATGGAGACAGTAAATACGCAACATTTGAATAATAGTGCCATAGAAGCCTAGTGTCATTACAAAAGTAATACGCGCAGTCCATATAAGTTTTCCGATAATAATATTAAAGGAGTCTTATGCAGCTTCTGGAGTCGAAAATCCTCTTGACTCCGTACACCAAGATTTGGTGAAAAGTCGCTCGTGTATCACCAACCTACTATTGAGGAGGCAGGGAAGGTTGCGAAATCAAACGCACCCTACAAAATCTGGAACAAATGGGACAAATTACAAAATTAGAATACAGATAGATGAAACCAGAGGATTCGGTGCTACCGCGATTCTACCGCCTGCCAAAAGTTCACCAAATGGAGTCCCCCTCCGCCCTATCGTGTCGTTACCTGGACGTCCGAATTACAAACTTTCCAAGGAACTCTGGAAGAGATTGAAGCACCTGATCTCTGGCTCGGAACATTCCATACAATCTGCAGAACAATCCCTGGCTAAGCTCAGGAAAACAGTAATAGAGGAGGACGAAATCATGGTTTCCTTTGACGTAACAGCTTCGTTCACTTCAATCAACACCAAGCTGGCGAAGCGAACGATGGCAACACTACTAGACCAACGCGGATCCTCAGACACGAACAATAAAATGGATGCCGTTCACATGGTGGAATTGTTGGATTTATACCTCACGACGCACTACAGTTTCACAGCCAAACCTACGAACAAATAAAAGGCACGCCAATGGGTTCACCGATATCTGGACTAGTGGCCGAAGCGGTGATGCAAGCATTGGAGGAAACCACACTCCCGGTCGCGGAACCTAAAATCTCTCTACGCTACGTGGACGATAATTTTGTCATCCTAAAGCGCTCGAAACTGGAAGAAACACATCAGTTAATAAAAAAAATAACAAACCGCAGCTGAAGCAAGCGGAGGAAGATCATCTATCCGAAATATTTACACGGAATGGGTATCCTAGGAATTTCATTCTACGTTGTTTAACACAATAAAGCGACCGACACATGAACAAACATCAGAAACCGATAAAAAGACAATCCTTCTACCATACATAAATGGTGTCTCTGAGATGGCGGCGAGACTGCTACCACCTTTCGCAATCAGAGTTGCTCACAAGGCGACAGAAACCATCCGAGACAAGCTCTTCAATGGTAAGCACCGGCTTGGCAAAGACGAAACAAGTGGTATGATTTACACAATCCACTGCAAAAATTGCAACAAATACTATGTGGGCCAGACAGGAAGAAAGCTCGGCACTAGGCTATATGAGCATAGCCTAGCCGTCCGCCAACATGACCAGAACTCTCTGATGTCGGTACATATGGACGTCGAGAATCATCAGTTTGATTTGGAGAATGTCAGGATTATAGGCAGGGCAAAAACTCGAAAAGCACGCGAGTTCCTCAAGGCTTGGTACTCGGGGAAAAACTTAATCAACCGACACTTAGATCTTGATACTGCCTATGAAGCACTGAGGGTTAAAACAATACTCCGCCCCAGATCAAAGGGACAAAGGAACATCATTGAGGCGGACTCTAGATAATAGTACGCAAGAGTTGACTACACGGTCAGCTCACGCGGTCCAATAGACTCCTGACGTTCGAATCAAGTGATCAATCTTCACTTAGATCTCAAGTGGCTCGCATAAATCGCACTGATTATGTCGTCTAGCCTGACAATGAAACGTCTGCAACCAAATAAACCAGCTCGGAGAACACCCGCATACCCTCACGCTCTAGGTCATGTACCTTAAATTCAGTGAGGCATTTGACAAGGTGAATCATACAGTACTCCTCGACAGGCTGACGGTTTTCAGTGTTGGCTGCACGCTGCACCAATGGAACAAGAATTTGCTTGTTGATCGAATGTGTAGGGCCTAGGTAGACCACTATTTGACCGACTGGTATCCGTCGAGCACTAGCATGCCCTAAGGCACTGTACTGGGGCCGATTTTGTTTTTCATCCATGTAAACGATACTCCTCAGCTACTCCAATCTTCTTGTGCGTTGTTCGCAGATGACTTGAAGGTGTGGAGAGTAGTCTGCATACCCAATGATTGTGATTGCTTCAGCAGGACATCGACCGCCTCTCCCATTGATCTGCAGTGGTCAACCTTCCGATCAACCCTGTGAAGTCGCAGTTCATGAGGCTGGGTCACTGTGAGCACAGTGGAACCTACACGGTGACTGGGCAACCTTTGCAACCCACGCCATTCGTGCGCGACCTCGGTGTACCCTCACGCTACGACCTAAAGTTCGTGGACAACAGGAATAAGCTTTGCCAAAACAGCCTTCGTATGCTTTGGGCGCTCAGGCGCAGCTTCAGCACATGGTCCGAAGAGATTGCCACTTGCCTCTTAGTCTCAATAATACGACAAATGGTAGAGTATGACACTCCCGCGTATTTTCCCATCAGCCGGGGTGAGGTAAAAGATTGAGCGAGTGCAGCATGTAGCCACCCGGCTGATTCCCAACTTATGAGGTGTGCCGTAAGAAGACCGGTGTAAGAAACTAAGGCTGTACACCGTAGCTTAACGTCGAATGAGGGTTGACCTCATCATTACGCACCGGATATTACATCTGGATCATTGCCCCATCTTGAGGCCGCAGCTTCATCCGCACACACCAGGCACCACACAAGGACACCGGTACAAGCTTGTCATACAGGATTTGAAGCGGGTCGCTCACCAACTCTGTTTCGAACGCATGATGTTGAATGCATGGAATGACCTGCTGCAGCAAGTTCTTGAGACAAATTTTGTATCGGAATTTAAGAAATTCCTGGGCAAACACTTTGCCGATACGAAATATATCGAGTACACCCAGCATAACGGGTCTTCGTCCCTGAGTGACACTAGATGCAGCTACACAGAGGTATCTCTTCTTGCTGCTTTCAACCGGTAGTCAGGAAATAGTAATCAGTAATCATCTCCTTACGCAACAGTTTACGCTGATACAGAAAATCTGTGCATTGATCCATCTGTTCTACTTTATCCGCTAAACCAAGTAAGCAGAGGTTCAGCTTGTTTTAGTTTAAGCCTTTGCGGCCACTCGCAAAACCCCGTCCTAAGCAGTTTATTTAACCCATTCTTATTTTGATGCCTCGCAAAATTTACTAGCTATTACCAAAGCCAGCTAAATCTTTATTTGCAACATTTGTGACTAGTGTTTTTAACGATCCTCTTCTTTTCTTGTCTCAGCATGCATTTTCTTGTATCGGTTTTTATATCATGTTCATTTACAGATTCCGTTCCAATTACCCAGCCGTGTTATGCCAAAAATGACAAGTGGTATCTGTCGCGTTTTCAATAAATTACCAGAAAACCAGTAGTGCAATGTACAGCGGTAGTGCTGCCGACTGAAAGGAAGCCTACAGTCTTCTGCCCCACTATAATAAATAATATATATACAAGATACACGAACATTTCTGGAAAATAACTCACCAAGAAATGTGAGTCAATAAAGCGTGGCTTAGCTTCACAAATAAGCCTTGCAAGATTTCGTCGGAACGGCATTCTTTAAAAGATCACGCGTAAGATGACGGAACGGGGAAGACCGTTTACTGATTGCAACATATTTAAGAATGCATAATATAATCTGTTGTGGTCACGGCGTTCCCAAGATACCGTCAGCTAGAGATGAAGAAGCCAATGCTCATGACCTGGAAGATTGCGTTATATCCGTGAAGCTCACTGTGCTGCTGACATTCTGGTTCAGTCGATTACACAGGTACACTTGTCGCCAGACTAAAAAGGCGGTAGTCCGAGGATACTGAAACCAATGGTACAGACACAACAGATGGTGGCGAGCTGAATCCGCGGCTGGCAAATACTACACAACACACTTACTTCGGAACCTCGAATGAAGACAGCATTTAGAGAACCGTAGCCACTTGCTGTTCTTCCGGAAACGACACCACCGGAAACGACACCACAACAGTGGTTCAGCGAACATTTCACAATGACACGTAGCTATCGCGAAACTATAGATGAACTACATACCGCCGATGCAATTCAAAAAATCAGATTAAATTCACTGTGGGTTAGCGAATCACTCAAAAATCGATCAGGTGTCGGTATCCCATCGGTCGGCACTAATCCACATCATCCATAAGCTCTTAGTCAAGAGCTCTTGACATACAAAACACTTTGATGAATGTAAACTAATGCTCAAAGCTTACTAAATAGAGTTTGCGAAATTCGGCCAATGCCTGTTACCTCATTATTATAACAACGAACTAGTTACGCCCTGACAAAATTGAGGTTGAGATCACATTGTCAGACATGTTCGTCGTTTGGCACGACCGGCCCAACAAATATGGTTGGATGGCTTTTTACTTCTGCAGTGACCACCAATATGAGCCCATAGAAGAATCGGTCAAAACGATACACGATTCCCTTTGCTGTAGTCTACGTTTGAAATGAAATGACACCTGCTGGTGGCTGTAGTTTACCGCCCTCGCTCCTCCACGACGAATATGGACTTCTTTCTGACAGGCAAAATAAGGTAGGTAAATACAAGAAGTGCATTCGTATTCGTATTACTTGCGATTTCAAAATCTACCCTCTGGAATACCATCCCGCTTGTGGAAAACCGTTTAAGATCAAAGTGCAATGGTTTGTCTTTACTTTTCCGATGTATAATCACATCAACCATCCTACCAGATTTTGAGATTCTGGGTAGCCTATGCATCTCAGCGCTACCAATGTAGTCAGCCTGTTCAAGAGGATAGAATGGCGTAACAACAGAAGTTGGCAATACGGATGTGCTCAAAACACAGGCTTCCGTAACAACAAGTAGTCCACGTAATGTGAAACGGATTTCCTCTACATAAAACAGTGGACTGACCCACCCGGACCCCGAGGAAGGAGGCGAATATTCTGTGCCTGCAATAAGCTGCAGCATTTCAGTGCAATCACTAGTCATCTAAGTCTATGACAATAGTTGTCACATCCATACAACTCACACACTATTGCTTCACGTCAGAAGATGTATTAAAAAAGATGTTAAGTGTGCGCAAGCACAGCTCCACTGAAGTTGATAATATACATCCGACTTCCATAGCGGCTGTAGGAGGGAGCTTAGCTGAGATGTTGCTTCCACTCATTCAACAATCTTTTGTGGGAATGCACTTGCCCGACATGTGGAAATATCACATGAGTACTCCCGCAATCTTACTACCGATACTCTCAAAATTCA
The DNA here is from genome assembly GCA_944474145.2 of Dicrocoelium dendriticum. Classification (NCBI taxonomy): domain Eukaryota; kingdom Metazoa; phylum Platyhelminthes; class Trematoda; order Plagiorchiida; family Dicrocoeliidae; genus Dicrocoelium; species Dicrocoelium dendriticum. The sequence continues at coordinate 37,488,506 of OX104059.1, read as the reverse complement.
TGCAATATATTAGTTCTGAGGCACAAATGGCAGACTTGGAAGAAATTAACTAACTTGCACCGGAACAGCATGGGTACCGACGGATTCGACCATGCACCATAAATCGACTACTAACACAATGCAGCTGAACCGGCGCAGTAGACCATGGCACAAGTGTTACTGTCATTTTGCTCGAATTCTCAAAAGCCTTCGACAGGTCAGAAGGGGACATCTTGCTCCACAAACACCAGACCTTTGGTATTGGTGAGTCTCTCCGAGGGTTGGTCAGAAACTTTCTTCCACACCAGCGCTTAGAAGTACGAGTACGTGAATCTCCGTCAGATCTTATCCCAGTTGATTGCGGAGTACCACCGGCATTGATGTTATTTTTGATGTATCTCAAGGTATCACGTACCTCATTAGCTCAAACCGCCGGCTTTGAACTTTGCCCCTCTCTGATGTTCTTACTAAGTTTATTCGTATCACTTGTAGTGTGCAAGACTGATGAAATCTACCCAAAACAAGACTGTTCGTTGATGCTTATTTTGATGTCTACACCCGGGACATTTTCTCGCTCGGCTGCTTTATGCCGTTAGAGGAGATAAAAACACCAGGTGTTATCTCAGTAATACAAGGAGATCTTTATACCCGTGGTCAATTCAGTATCTATTTTAATTCAAAGTATATAATCTAAATTGCTGCACTTGCGTCCTAAGTTGGCGTGCTCCTACAAAATCGGCATCAAGGAGCTTGCATTTGAACTAAAAGACCCATCGAATTTTCAACAGTTTCCTGGCTTATACACACACCCACATGTGAAGTAAACAAAACGGGTCTGACAGCCATGGTTGACGAGGGCTGTCATCACCTTTGAGAGACCCCAAAGGGAGGGCAACTAAGAATTTCAAAGGTTTGTGTGATTTGCTGTGCATAAGATGGCTTCAAATCTAGGTGTTTTCAGCGGACAATATCGGAGACGGCGCGGGGATATTAGACTTACCAGGTTTTGAGAGATCTCGACTATGAATGACACCTTTTACTAGAGCTCAGTCACAACAGCAAACTGAGGGGCCAAAATCTCAGGCTGACAGAGCAGTTTAGTCATTTGGAATGAGGTCGGAATTTCGTTACCACATGCGTTTTCAAAGCGTGGATAGCTCTACTGGTATCTGTCATCTCTACTCCGAAGCTAGCAGAGTTTAAAGCTCGTGCTGACCATGCACTCATTTCACGGCAATATCTCACATAACACATTATCCACGGACAGAGACAAGGGTTTGATCATCTCCCAATATACGGTCCACCTTTCTCACCACAATTATATGTTCACCAAAATACGATAAGAATTGTCGTCAAAACTTATGGATTCGTTTGGATTTACCTTTTTAATTACGTATACTACAGCCATTGCACCCGTTAAAACATATGTTTACTGAAAATTATCGTTTATTTTGAACTTTCACCATGACCATCCTACGGGACCTGTTACTCCTTATCTTTTCTACCTGTGCAAAGCCCTTGTCCCAATGAAAAGACTAGAATTACGTCACGTCAAGTTGTACGTGGGACAAAACTTTTTTAAAGCCAATCAATAATGCGATTTCACTCAGCAACCAAGGGCAACTTTCTAGCCGCACAATTAAATGTCGTCAAAATAACGAAACCCAGGAATGTAATGAAGGCAAAACAGTAGTCGAAAGAAAATGTAATGAATAATAGCCTCACTGGTAACATTTATCGGTCAGTTATTGGAGAATAGCGTTCCACTGAAACAGAATACTGCCTTTATTGAGGATGAACAATAACTGTAGGGCTTCGTGCTTACATATATATATATATATATTATATATATGGTTGGTGGCGTCCGGTTTCGGAGTTGCCTGTCACTGTGGCCAACCACAGGACGCCTGCACTTACAGAGGGACCATGGATGGCTTGTGTTGCAACACCCACAGCTCCATCCACCAATAACATATCCTGTGTAAACCTGCAGGAATAAGACCCGCAATGCATGCGGATGGCTGTCACGTTGTATCAACGGAACCGACCCATACTCCTTCAGAGACAAACACAAGCACTCTGTATTTGGGGAATAAAGCGCATACAAAGCGGTGGCTGGACCGTAATCCGCTCAAAACGGAGTGCATAAAACCACTCTTCGATCATATCGCGGTCTAGTGGACCGTGCACCCCGTCCCCTCTCTCAACGACCAACTGTCTCCTGGATCCAGTATGGACGAGGTAATGAGTAATAGATGGGTAGGCACCTTGTCAACATGCACATCAAACGCACTCACACCTGGGATGTCAAACAAAAGCCAATCATTCGAAATGCCGATATTAAATCAAAGGTTTCAAATAAAGTAAACGTATATGACGACATAAATATTCGCTAATGGAGCAGATGGAAGAAATTGGTTATAAGCGAATCCGCGATAAGTATAAAATGTCCAAAAATTCTTTAGAAAATACCAGGTAATAAAGTTACGCAAGTTTACCACAGTTATAATGAGCGACGCGTAAAACTCAGGAAATTATCAGGTAAGGAGAAGGAACTAAGGAAATTGGAATAATTTGTATTCACATTAAAATACCTAGTTTAAATGTGAGTTGGCGTAGCCAAACTGCGGTGAAGAAGCATCATGTATACAACATCAGCCTCAGCATGGGGTACATGATATATATATATATATATATATATATATATATCAGGACAAGTGCTTACGCCTTCTGCAGTTAATCACAGACGCTTCGGATCCGCCCAGCTGGAGACCGCACGAGCCAGAATTGATGACCTACGGAAAACCTGCGCACACTTGTTGCCCGTAGTAGCAAACTTGTCAGTCTTCTCTCGGATTAAATGCATCCAATTTTGTAAAGCCAAAATCCCTTGTACCGTAATGAAAGAAGTAGCACAGCTCGAAAAATCATTAATGAACAACCAAGATGAGGATCCAGGTACTCGTGACCACAGTATGTGGTGAATCAGTCAAATGTGGACCTTGATGCATTACAGTTAGAAGAAGTGTCTTTCGGGCTAGATTACAGTGTTTTAATGACGATTTATAGGATTGTTCATAAAGGCTCGGCTTGAGAACTTTTTCGATCAGTTGAGAACCATCAATCAACTAGTACGGACAAGCTTATATATTGTTTAGAACAAAACTGACCGATATTGCCTATGAAGTAAACAATGCGCCAACAAAATAATGGCGCGCGCTTACGAACAGGTACCTACGAGGTTTACGCGAATTTAGCGCTAAGAATGTCGTTGTAATGAAGCCAGATAAGGTCTCAGGACTTGTTGTCATGAACAATGATGAGTAGATCGAGAAGATGTGCGTCATACTCAGTGACATTAACAAATGTGAACGACTAGAGGAAGCGCGGGACGTGACTGATTTCGAATCTTGCATTATTCGCCATTTAGAAATGTTTCATCTGCATCACGTGATCGACAGCGCTACGGTTAACAGTTTAAAACCGAGTGAATCAACTACGCCGCAGCCATATAGGCTTCCAAAATCGTTCAAGAGCGCAGTGCCTCTCGCCAGTTAGTAAATATGCTTTACCCGCTACAAGCTCAGCTTAATCTGTATGGCCTCAAAGATCCCTACGAGCTAGTCGATTGTCTCGATAAAATGAACTTGTCCGATAAGGTGATGTGTTCATTATATGTTGAATCCTTGTTTACTAACGTGTCGCTACAGCAGACCGTTGGCTATATCTGCGGATTAGCAGAAAATTCCGGATGCTGGTTGCCGATACCGGTTAAATTCTTAAAAGAGAATTTATATGCATGCATAGAGAATGTAGATTTCTGCTTCAGAATCATACTGAATCGCCAAATTGATGGGATAGCCATGGGCAGCCCGCTGGGTACCATACTAGTGGATTTATTCATGCTGCTGAAAGAACGAAGCTTATCCGAAGAAATAACTCAGGCACCCTGTTACAAACGCCCTGTGGACGATATCTTGGTGTTCTCCTTAACAGAAATGATGATCACACGTAATAACGCGTTTTAACTCTTCGCAGGTCTGTATGATGATTTCCTACGAAGTCGAGCAATAGATCTGTCTTCCATATTTTGATCCACTTATCAGCCGCAAGGAAAACCCTGATAAAATTGTCTGTTTACCGAAAAACAACGTGGTCGAAACAGTACCTACCTTTTACCAGCTTTAGGTCATTTCGGCACAAACGAACGTTTGTGAAGACCATATTTAGTAGCGCCAGAAGAATCTGCTCGACCGATTATCTGGCCGAAGAACTAGAACTAACTATCAACACGCCACTTGCTAAGGGCTCCCCACGGAGATTTATCCAGAAGCACAGCCAAAAGCGCGAAATGAAAGCTGCTGCACCTACTGTACCTAGGCAAATGTTATTCTTAGAGCTGCTATTTAAGGATGATATTGCTGCTTGGAAGACCACAAGACGTCTGACTTCCGCCACACAGAGCAATTTCTGTGCTGCCGAAATTATAATCATTGACCGAACTCACAAGCTGTAGTTGTTCCACTGAAAGAAACAGCCTGCTTGGACCAATTCCTATTGCGTACATCATTTCGTAGGTAACTGCGGAAGTAGTTGCATGAGCAGAACTAATAGAACACTGCGTTCCCGAATAAAGGAGCATATAACAAAATGGGTTCAGTGCGGGTTTATTCAGCAAACAAGCCCAACTCAAACTACGTGTGTGCGCATTCCGCCGCCATCTTCGATCTGCAGACACTAATTGACATAGGCTCACCTAATCGTGGTCAACAAGACGTTTAGGATCCTGCTTCGCCATGCCAATTCCCGGCCCCTCCAGTTTGCCGAGGCCATTTGATTATTTGGATTAAGCCAGTACGTTATGTGTAAAAACAATTATCGGTCAGCCTCAGGTTGCCCCGGATACAAGAGAAAGACACCCGCTTTTTCTCTCGTGTGATTGTATGTATGTTTGTATGGATAAATTTCATTCCACTTTATTTGGTTTGTTCTGACTATCTGAACAATCTTCTATTAAATGGTCACATTGCTTAGGCTAATTGCGCTTATCTTCGGTAACTTTGTTGCGTTTGTAACATTTTTATGTAAATTGTAGACATAACTTACTTATTGCGGATCCGTTGCTAACCAACTTACTTCATATGGTAATTTAGCGAAGAGCTATGCCACCGTATTTGTATGCATTATTTGATTTATTTTATTTCAACTTGTCGTTTAAAGTGAATTGCTGTTGCTTGATATCCCCGATGTGGCTGCGCTTGATGTGCAATTAACAAGGTGCCTACTTGCCTATTACGCACTACCTCGTCCATACTGGCTCCAGGAGACAGTTGGTCGTTGCTGAAGGGGACGGGAAGCACGGTCCTTGTGTTCGTGCTAGGCTCGAAGGGTGGTTCCATGCACTTAGCGTGGAGCGGACTACGGTTCAGCTACCGCCTTGTGTGTACTTGATTCTCCAAATAGAGGGTGCTTGTGTTTGCCTGTGAAGGAGTGTGGGCCGGTTCCGTTGATGAAACATGGCTCTCATCCGCATACCTCCCGGTCTTATTCCTTCAGGTTTACACTGGAAATGTGGTGTGGGGGTTGGAGCTGTGGGTGGTGCAGCGCAGGCCATCCATGGACCTTCTGTAGGCGCTTTTGTCCTGTGGCTGGCCACAGTGACAGGCAAATCCGAAACCGGATGCCACCAACAACGTACCCATAAACTCTTAAATAAAAGTATTAGTTATCATTATCTGCGCTGATGATATGAAACAAAATTCACGCCTCTGCCAAACTTCGTCTTTTCACCGCGTTTGCTATGTTACTAAGGGGAACTAACTGCTTTAAATATATATATTCATCAGCTAAATGAATTAAATATTCAGTTCGACAGTGTGTAGTGCATAGGATGGCAGATTAAGTGAATATATTTTCTTGGAAGTTTTGTGCAGGTATCCACCATATCAGTTGCATGTTTCAGAGCAACATTTGTCCTAAACGCCAGTGTAACGAGACAGCGGCTGCAGCGACTTGTCAAGCAACTTGAAATGCTTAAACAATGGACCTGAAACTATCACTGTAGCTTAATATTGTAGAAAATAAAGCCACGATTAAACTTTGCACAATAAGGTGCCTCGATGGGGAATCCAACCTCGTATGTCTGGGGTTCGATTCCCCAGCGAGGCAGATTATTGTGCAAAGTTTAATCGTGGCTTCTACATTTCTACAATATTACACCACTCACAAAACCACCAATAATCTAAACTGTAGATTAAGCCAAGGGTGACAGAATGCACGCAGCGACGAAACAGATATAAATTGGGTGAGAGTATGACGCACTCGAGATGCGCAAAGCTACCGTCATATGACTTTAAGAATATTTCACTCGTGTGAAATCATCAATAAGTAGCATGGATGCGTAGGACTCAAATATATGTGCTGTTAAATTGGAGAGACTAAAGATGTCGCAATCAATATGAGGGTGAGGACAGTCCTTGACAAACTTCTGGTGACCAGCTGCATTTGGATGTCGTTCGCTTCCGACAGCTGGATTCAGACCACTGCATTAGTTAGCCCAAGCAGATTTGCAGCTTGTTTGAAGAGGTTGAAGTTGATGATTCACGACCTTGATAATGTATTTACTGCATTCTAATAAGTTGAAATCCTCAATGACAGGCTATGGCGTAGCGAAAAATTTGCCGCCCGGCGCGGACGTAAAATTGCCGCCCATGGCTTTTGTAACTCCGTAAACGCGCACAATAGGGAATTCCAATCCAATATTTCGTTACATAGTACTAACAATGGAAGATTTAATTTTAGTGTTGCCGTAAATGCATCTATTTGGATTGTAACAATAGTCGTTTAAAACATTTGCTGATACACTTTCCGTGCTTGACTTGAGGCAGTTGTATTTGTAAATTTAACAAATTTCAGTCAATTGGTAAGTTCCCATGGTATGGGGAGAACAGCCAATCCGTCAGCCTTATTTGCTCCATTGATGCTTGAAGATAGTTATTTGTAATTCTGCGTTTAGAAAATGTGCTCTCACAGCAAGTAGTAATATTAGTTGGAAGATAATGATGTGCAGCAGATTTGCCAAAGTGATATTTCTGTTTAAAGCTCTAATGTTCAGAACGCCCATGAGTTTTGCCGTTGCTTTCCGCTTTCAAATAATAGTGCAATCTTCTTCTTTCCGAAAGGAATGTTCTCTATCTTTCACAACTGAGCTAAGCTGAGAAACATGGTTATCTTCAAACAGATTGGACAGCATAAGAAAAGTACATTTGTTTGCGAGTTCATGATTTGCTAAAATCTACTGCATTTTCCCAGTCAAACTATATATGATAGAGCAATTCCCGTGCTAACTAAGCAAGAATTCAAGTCAATATATCAATCGATTCTTCGCCATCCATTCATTGCTTTTGGCGGATTCGACCCTCCATGTTTATCCGAAATTCACCTTAATGTCTTTCTTGTGGATTCATCCATTGTAATGTCCATCATTTTCCTTTCTTCTGAAGAAGGCAACAGCTTTACATTATAAGCTTGACAGAACTTTGCCGCGGAACCAGCCCTTTTGTTTATACAAATCTGTGCATTCTCGATTCCCCTTAGAACAGATCTCCAAAGACTCATGAACAAAATACAAGGGAACAACGACAACAAGATGAGAAGCAATGATGCAGCTGATCATTTGGTTACATTTTTTTCTTTATTCTGCGCGATGTTTCAGAGAAGGAACGAGTTCCGTGTGTTGCTTCACAACCGTATTTACAGCGTCTGCGTGAAAACTCTATCTAATTTTCACAGCTACTTGATGTATAGACCGGCGACTTGAATCAAGGCATTCCAGAAAATGCTTAGATGAGAAAAGAAGTAGCATAACTGACCCATCGGGCTAAAAATGTAACACTGAATCGTCTCAGAAGCTTCATAAACACAAGCCAGATTTAGGAAACTAACTTGTGTATGGCACAAAGGTACCATTGGGTTGACGTCGCAGATGTCTCTGCAAACCCGATTGGTAACCTGCCATTACTGTAACATTGTCAAATGCCTGGTAACGGCAGACATCAATGTTAATTTACTCTTTCTGCGACTCTCTCAAAACGCATCCAGAAATTTCCTGATACTTTTCTGTTGGTATCAATAAAATTAAGCATCCACTCCTTTGCCGTCACTTCTCGTTCAACCATTTACATTTAGTAGGATACATCGTGAATGCTATCAAAAAATTAACAAACGTAATTACTTTGCTTCCATTGTTGTGCGAAATCTTTTCTCACTTGCTGTACTAAAATGCCCACTAATTCATTTTGGACGTGTGACAACGATGAAAAAGTGCTGATTTTCCTTCCCTGTTGTACTGTTACCAAAAGGTTGAAAAGAACAGGTTCATACTTGGTCAACAAATATACAACTTATGAAAAATTCCCTCCATCTTCCTAGCCTCCTTTGTCATCCTGCATGTCGTACCAGTGACCACACCAATCACATTTTACTTCTCGAAATACCTGATGATAACAAGTATTCTAGCTAGAATTTTGCACAACCTCTTTTCTCTCTCTTTTCTACCTCTTTCTAGTTGCATTTTATCAATTACCTTTCCTTTAACTAGCTCTTTGAAGTACGACTGAGTAAGCGATATCCAAGCTTTGTGTTCACATGCCTTTGGATTTAGTTTCCACCAGTGTCCGAAACCCTCATCAGTCGAAAAAATAGACTATAGGTAGAAAATCGTCACATCTAGACTTACTCAGACAGCAGTCCCGCACCCAGAAAAGCACTGTACGCGAGTTTTCTCCTTTCGGGAATCGTCAGCAGGGCGCATTCTATCGGACCCTGGTAGGGCTCGAACCGTCAATTCAGTCAATGGAGAGTGAGGGTCGCTATATCACATTTAGTAACTTATTTACGATGGTCGTTGCCGTCCCCCTTAGCTCATTGGTTTCAACCACGGACTGGCAACCGTGGAGTTGTGGGTTCGAGCGCTATCTGGATAAGATGGAATGCGCACTGCTGACGATTCCCGAATGGATAAAACGTGCGTACAGTGATTTTCCGGGCGTGTGGCGGCTATCTGAGTGAGTCTAGATGTGACGAATTTCTACCTATCCATTCAACTCACCCTACTACTCTTGTTTAAAATAGACTAAACTCTTGAAAACGTCCTACAGCCGGAACAAAACAGGGTCTCTTTCGAAGGCGAATACGCAATCCGTCTTCCTACTCATTGCTCACCGTCCCGCAAATCTCAGAAATTAGATTTTAAGTCCGTAGCCCCAGCTTTTGTATGCGTTCTAGGTAGAATCACTTAGTGAATTCATGAACGACGTGCTGCACGAGGGTAGGTGCAAGCCGGATTATCATACCGACATTTTCATGGCCAATCTTAAGACGCAACTAACAGACAGCCATAAACTCGGTTGATGTGCGTGTCAACTTGCCAAATTGGGATTACAACTCCAATTCTTCGACTTCGAGCGTATCTTTTGCAAGCCAGCCTAGTGAGCATTAACCTTATTCACGATCCTTTATACCTGGGAGCGTGGTTTGGCCAATCATAGTGGACAATCGACGTAGCGAGACAATAAATGTGTTGCAGTATGTGCGCAGGTGGACTTGGTTGCAAGGTAGGACATTAAATGACGCAAATGTGAGACAAGAGTAAGTAGACAAAACAAAGCGGATTAACAAAATGGTAGAGCAGCACCCCACTAGGCAGACCGCCTAAGGGTAACCAATTCACCTGGTAATAATTGGTGTCAACTACTATGCAGCTGTAGTAATCGCAAAGTGTTTGTCATCAAGATCATCACGTACATCGATGTCAGATTCATGATCCAGGTCAGGCGTAAGGTGTTTGGTTTTGAGTGCATTTGGGTCGGCTTTATAGCCTCGACTATACATGGCCTCTAGGATTTCACTCACTGTCACATGAAGCGTGTCTTTTAGGGGCTGTTCACCTCTGAATCAACATTGGCTGTGTCGGCCCTGTCATTTAACATAACTGGGTGGATGCAGATTATGCGAGGCTGTTTTCCTCAAGACGGTTTTTCAATTGACAACTTCTTAGTGATATGGGAGATGTTGAGAGTCATAAGAGCAGTATTCACTTCAGTCGCGATTAGTTTGTTAAAGTAAACCGTGGTAAATAATACCCGCATTATTTTCTGTCAGTGAAAGTAGGGATATCGACTTTTTCCCCAGAATCTCCTTTCTGTCGCTTTGGATGCAACAGACATCATGTGTAGTTAATATAGCAGCAGTAAGCCGCACCAAATGTTAAGCGGTTCAGGGAGTAGCGATAGTTTGCCTTTACTGGTCTTTACGCAATTGCCGAGACTTGGCATTATTTGACTTGCGGCTTACACATGGACGACTGACGCACCTCGTACTTAAGGGTGATTGCATTGCAAGTCGGTACTCGTCACTTCCCTAAGTGCCCGCTGTAGTTGTTTAAGGGCATTTCGAGAAACAACGCAATCCTCTCCTGTGTTCGACTCTACGTGTTATGTAATCACTGTTTTTCACAAATGGGCTCATCGTAGGACACCGGCAGCCCTGTCCGCCTTTTTCATCGTCTCCTACTCCCACAAATTCATTTGGTTAAACAACATAGCTTCAGCTCATGTTCACGGGGCCTGTTTATTCCACGTTTTCGCGTCATGAACAACAATTGATTCCCCATTTAACGGCATGTGAGTACTTTATCTGCTATCCCATGCCAGCACTGCATTTACCGTTAGATAAATGGAAAATTACTTTATTCCTCGACGGTTTGACAGACTGATACCTCATCGGGACGAATCAATGCTGACACGAATGATTTTGTTGAAACCGGTCAGGCATACAAGCGTAGTAACCAAATAACGTAGACCGAATTTGAGCGGCATATGTGAGCCGATGGTGTGCATCAGTCTACACGTGACTTAAGCTGTGTAGCTAAATTGAGCCGCACGTTACATCGCTCGCACGTGCTTAATGGTGGCCAAGCTACGCGGCTCATTGACATGTAAGAACAGGCGCACGGGGCTTGTCGTAAGTGTCCACACAGGTATACTTGTGGACAACAGCCCTGTTCCCTATCTGGCCCCTGCTTCTGTAGGACGGTGGATCGGGTTTCTGTCGCCACCGTTACATTGCAGTCCATCATTGTTGATCCCACAGAGGCCCAACACACACACAGGTACGTTGGTTTTGTGTCCGTGGTGTACAACACTAGCATGCATGACCTGCCGGCTAGTTTGATCAACCCGCCAAACCTTCGATAGCTGCACTCCGCCAGTCTGAACATATAACTATTGGCTTTGGCCATGTACACCGGATCAGCTATCAAATGTGAAGTGTTGACCATAAGCCCTCCTTATTATGTCGACAATATCCGGTTAAATCTCATGCTCTATGCCTGACACGTGCACTGCTCCCACCGATTCTCGGAGTAGAGCATTAGATACCGACTCGTCGCTCGGTCACCATGACAGGCGAGCCGTGTTCTGCTTGCGCTGTGCGTAGTTTGTTCGCAGCTACGTTGGTGAACTCAGTTAGTAGCCAGACCTACGGGAAGTGCGCTTTGCACTACACCAGTATGCAACGGATTCTGGATTTTAATCCTTAGTTAGTATAGTAGTGAAGGTGAAACATTTACGCCTGCAGTATTTGCTGACAGTTTGTTTGTATCTTCCGATCTTCGAGTTGCCTGTGCTTTGTTCTTCGCAAATGGACTTCCAGTTATTTTGTAGCTCGTACAATAGACGCTGGGTTCGGCAAAGTTTCATTTATGTATACTCGATATCCGTGGTTGGTCTTATTAGTAATTGCGCAACCAGTAACTCAGTTCGGCTTTACGGTATCCTCTGAAAGGCAAAAGCATTTCCTGCTACGGTTCCCATGCGTTGCGTGGTACCTTATAAATGTGGTTTTAAAATATAATGAAATGGTTGTTTCACTAACTGTTTCGGGTGTTCACCGTTCAGAAATTACATTATTCTAAACAATGCAATGAGAAGACGGTTGTTGCAAGATGATATCATTGTGTGTGCTCTTATCACATACAAACCAGTAGCAATTTAAGTGATAAATAATGAAAAGGAATCAATATTGTAAATTTTGTACAGGTAGGCACTTAAATATCACAGCAGAACCATAAGTAGGGAAACGAGTGTCATGATCTCCAAGGAAGTTTGAGTGTGACAGTCAACTGTTTATGTTCATAAAGTTAAAGGCGGTTGCGATTAATGGTGAAGGCTTTAGCGAGCTTGAGTATTATATCGTTTAAATGCGGTACGTTTTCGTAAAAGGCACATCTGGGTCAACCTGAAGTGGCTATAGGATTATCTACAGCAATAGAAATGTCAAAATACTCAAGCTCTCTGAAACCCTGATCGGTACTCGCAACCGCATTAAGCTTTGTTTGCAAAGATGCTGACCGTCACACACAAGATTCCTTGGTGGATCGTACCAGTCGTTTTGCTACTTGTGATTCCGCTGTGAAATGGGACGGTATGTGCCTACTCATTCAAAAATGAAAATATTGTTTCCTATCCGTCATTTAGCGTTGAAATGTTTTGCTAGTTTGCAAGTGAGCAGAGAGCACGAAATATCATTTTGCAGCATCCGTCTACACATTGCATTGTTTAGAATGATACCGAGAACAAGATGCTTCAAATAACATCATTGTCTAGTTTCAACCGCCCTTCTCATTTTCTTCACCTGGGCACAGAGCATTGGCACTGTGAAACACACATGAGACGTTCTCAAGATCAGATAATTTGGTTGACTTGCACTAAAATGCGGTGTCAAATCTGTTACTACAGGCTGACGACATATCGGTGTGTAAGCTCAAATTTCCCGCGACTAGAGTATTAAAGGAATGGCAATATCTCATGCCAAGACTGCTAACAACCTGATGAGCAAATTTACGTTCCGCACAAACAATTTATTTACACAATTTCATGTTTAAAATGCAATATCTACCTGCCAGCAACAACTTTTCTGCCATTTACCGAGGTTTGCCATTGTCGTGTGCAAAATAATGCACATTGACGACATCATGGTAACACGCTGTTCCTAATTGTATAGTTCCGATTAAAACCCGAGCTTAGCCACGAGAGGTCGCAATACCTGTCTCTCGGTGCTTCCTAACCCCTTAAGCCTCGACCGCTCCCCTGGTTACTCTCATTAGTCGCACAGCGTTTCACCATCTCCAGTTCATCGCTTTTCGGCACATTGGGCCATCGTTTCATCCTTCGTTTCACAACAACTCACAAAGTTTCTTTACAACCGCATTCGTTCAACCAGTCAACGGCTGCAGTCTACTAATAACCGCATACAGACCAGCAAATGCAAGTTGTTGCTGAACCCGGTAACCGTGTCACAATTAACGCCGTGCCATTCCGCATAGGGAAATGAAGCACATCATGCATTGCGGTGCATATGCTGATGGTCGCCTCATCAGTAAGGCCGATCTACAGCAGTTAACAGTTAATTTGGCCACACGCACTGTTATCCAATGCATGATGTGCAGCCCGAATTGCTCCATGATAGCGAGTAGTAAAACACCGTGTGCATTGATTATTCCACTTAGGCGCTATTACTCATACCCGATCGCACGTAGACCCTGCTAAGCTTTGGTCAGAACACGTGCGGTTAACGAACATGCCTGCTAGATTGCATGCAGCTAGCTTCAGTGTAGCCAATAGGTGCTGAGTTTCAGTGTCGAGCCCACGTCAGGTCCAGTGCAGTTGCGCACAGTGAGCACCATGAACGCAGGTGAAGAATCTCAGGTCATCCAGTTCTGTGTTGTGCGTCTTGAAGCCGTATATCTGTGGGGATTTGAGGTAAAATACCAACCATCCATGGGTGTCACAAGCTAAGCCGCACCGCGTTCTATAGTGAATAGAGTACAAGTTGTTTTGACCTCCGCGTGTGAATCACGTCGAGCGTTGAGTGGGAGTAAACGTGCATTTGGACTTAACACGCTACACCACCCGATAACGATTTGGGTCTGAGTACGTGCACTCGTGTAAATAACACTAGCTGATTTGCACTTGGTCACATCGATGGGCACCTATTTGTGCGCGAGCGCAACCTTGGGGGTATTGAGAAAATCCTATGTAGGAACATGATTTGCTTTAGGATGTTTTCGCTTCCATTTTACATTCAATTGAGTTGGAATTTATAAGGCAATTCCACATCAGCTAAAGTACTTCCTGAGATTTTACATATTAATTGCTTGGTTAAGTTTACTATTTCCTACTCCTCATGTAGGTTCTGTTAAACTCCTCCTTCAATTTGATTTTCCGTGCATAATGGAGAATAGGAATCTGCTCAGGCATGGTGTTCATTATCCCTGAATATACCATTTCATTGCAAAATATGAAAGCGGCTGAAATGCGTTATACGCATATTCGTGAAGGAATTGCGATCATATTTTATATAGCCATCATGCATATGATAGGTTCACAGGCGCCAAGTTACGCGGACTTCAATTCTCCCTCTTCGATTTCGACACCAATTAACGAGTTCGTGTGAGAATTGATGCAATTTCAAAGCGTGGAATTATTACAAATGAAACCGTAAGGTAACCGTCAAGGAAACTATGAAGTTTGTTCAGTTGATACTGTCGAGTCAGCCTTCTCCTTTAATCCACATGCATGTGGGACATTTTTACTTGCTTGTCAACATTGTGTGAGTTGAGTGCAATTTCTCCTAAGTTTAACTATTTGCTGTGGACTTTTAAATCCTTTCTATTTGTTTCTGGTGTTTACCTTTGCACGGGATTTTATTAACACGATGCATTGGCATTGAAAAAGAAGAAGAAGTTTCAGGCACCAGATCACAGCACAAAACTTTAAGTCATTCCATATGTATGGAGAAAATTGAACACAAATGTTATTGCTCTTCTTCGTAATACTGAGCGACGGGATTACAGTGGGGTTCATGATTGACAGGCGTTTCCAGACAGAAAAATCGCAGTTTCAACTTTTCAACATGCGTTGAAATGTCATTAACTGCATTAGAAATCTACACGTTTTCATCAACCAGCGCCAACTGTGAACAACATTGCAGTGCATGACTGGAAAAATTTACACAAATTTAATATGTACTGGAAAATATCGAAGGAGGCATTTCGAGGTGTAAAACAGTGATCGTTTAGCAGGCAAAAATATACATAAATTTTCTGAAAAATTACTTCGTCTAGTGAAGCGGCATACCACAACTGAGGAAATCCATAAGTCAACGTCGAAGAGTAAATTGCCTATGCTGCATGCTAGGTACTCGATCTGGCCGGAATACGGGCGCATATGCAAAGGCAAGTCTGGCCGAATAGCCGACTCGAAGGCACTGACCTATTCTGTAGAGCCAACTCTACCGTTACTGTTTATTAGCTGTATACCGAACAGAAAGTGGTGATTAATTCCAGCATATCGAACGTTTGTGGACTTACACCTGTGGAATATTCCCCACGAAGCGCTTTAGTTGCTGGGAGAGACGAGGTCTCGTTATGAGTTTTAGTTGCTTACTGGTGTGATAAATAAAGCATTCCTAACAATTAGGACGCTAAATGCTGAAGTGGTCGAGATATTGGTACGGTCATATTTGAGCACCTATTTTTGCAATTAGTTCTGTTACATGATTAAAACTGAAATACACCGTCGGTGTTTAAAACCTAACTGTAGTTTTCCTCATTAATTGTCAAACTTGGACGTTCTGAATTATCTAGCTCTATCCGTGTTCTTCATGCTATTCCCACAGTATTTAGGATGGTCCCTTATATTTAGGGTCGGGTGACCAGTCACCTGAAATAAATGAACGATTGACGATTGCAAACGTTACACTGAGGTAGCAACTGTTGCCACCATCGTTTCCGCACTATTGGCTTTACTTGTGGTTATTGAATGCTACTTACGACAAAGCAGTAATGCTGTCACCGACATCTGGGTGCGGATGTACGCGGCTGGCCATAGCTCTGGAGTAAAACATTAGCTCCAATGCAGATAAGTTTGGTATGACTTTTGCCCAAGGTCGTGACGGATAAGGCCACATGATTGCGCCTGGGGAAGCGGTGTGACCAGAGATAAACAATAAGCGACATTAAATATAGAAACGAAAAAGAAATATGCATTAATTCCAGTTACTTATAGGTTAGCATTCATGCGGTGACAACTATGGCCACAATCGTGGAAATACGCACCTGCGTGACCATTAAATTCGCCGGTATATTTCTGCTCATGCATATAATCGCTGGTTGTCAAACATTGTAAGACACGGGCAATACGTTTACTTTGATTGTCGTCAGTAACACCTGCCTAAAACGTTTCTCGCGCTTAGCCTTAGCCAGCCAGCCACCACACATTCAGGACAGCGCTAGGCGGCCGCTTCATCCTTTTGGGACTCGTAATTAGCGCGCACCCGCCGAATGCTGCCGGATTCAAATCTTCGGCTTCACATTACGAGCGAGCGACGTATACCCCTGATGCGCTGAGTCACCATGACGGACTGCCTTGACTTACATCAAACTGCGACACAGCGCGACTGATCCTCCGCTGTCATATATGTTATAAAAGTAGAGAGAACAAGGCTTGTCGCCAGAATCACATGTTCCTTTGTAAGACGCCACCAATCGAAGTGACATACAGGCTGCTAAGACGACTGCTGCTCATTTGTAATTAGTAGGGGGATGAATTGAGTATTTTATGAATAGTCGTCTACGGTATTCCCAAGCAGACATCCACTACACATCCAGGGCTGTGCTAGAGAGCCGGTTCGTCCTATTGGGACACAGTAGGGTGCACCCGCTGGATCCTGTCCGATTCGAACCTATGACTTATTACACACAAATAATCAGTAGTCTCCTTAGCAGCTTACATGTCACCTCGATTGGTAGCGGCTTGCAACGGAAGTTGTGAATCTGAGGGCCGGTTCTAGCTTCTACACGTTGGTGACGTAGGTGGCTGTGGGGGATGAGTCGAGCCAAATCGCCGTTAGATGTAATTCATGGCGGTCCGCTGTTGTCGCCCACAGCTCAAGAGCATACATCGCCAGTTCGCAAGGGTAAGACCGTGATTTCGAATCCTACAGGGTTCGGTGGGTGCGCGCTACTGACGACTCCCAAAAGGACGAACCGGCCGTCCAGCGCTTCCCTGGATATGTGGTGTCTGTCTGTCTGTGTCTAACTGCGACGCATATTCACGAAAGATCCACGTACTCCCCTATTACTTAGAAATTCGCCTGCAAAATTAAACAAAAATGAAAAACAAAATATAGGTTTATTATTCCACAAATTTTCCAAACGCGTGACCGTACTGAAACTGTCCTACTGATCCGATAGTCATCAAACTCTGTCCTCACATCACGGATCATTGCGAATTTTGAAATAAAGTACACTGCTCGATTTGCGTCAATTCGCGATTCGCTTCTGATGACAGCTTCGCTTTTTCTCAAAATGCCTTCTTGTAGCCAAGTCAACAATAGGCTTTATGCACCCATGACGATTGCATATTCCGCTTCCACACACCCACTTAAGGCACGAATAAAATTAGAGAAACGTATACTAAATGGAGAGGGTGCGTCAACTATTAGAAATGGTGGCCTAGGTGATATCATCGATTCAGTTTGGCAATAAATTGTGATTCGACTTTAACTTGAACCTCGTGTGCCTGTGTGCGGGCATAAATGGCTTTATACATTTGTCTGGTCGAACAACTCGAGACACATTCCGACAATACGAAATGGTGTGGATGACTGACGCCAGCATGTGGGACCCCAGCTTTTCGCAGAAAAGAAGGTTGATCAAATCATGATGTCCACTTAACTCTAACATTGCAATTCGGCTACATCAGACAAGCCAATTCAGTTACTTGTTGCTCATCTTGAGTGGCCTTTTAAAAGTCCATGAAATATCACAGATAAACTATTCGTTCAGTGCGTTAATACGCAAGCGGTTACAAACCGTTAGAACGAGTAATGATGCACAGATAAAGACCTAAGTCGAAAGAAATTGAGATAATCTCCTGACTTTAGTGAATGCTTCATTCACATGATGGGACTTCGTGATATCCCGACTTAGTGTAATTTCTAGATGTTTCACTGACGTACAGAAGTTTAGGTTGAGACCGCCAAAACAAAAATACGGGGAATGCCTGAGGATCTGCTGATAACGAATTTTCTTGGATAGCGGGAATAGAATATTTGTTTTCAATGAAAGGTAGTGGGCTTTTGAGCAACCTGAGAAGTTGTCCAAGAAGGGCTGTAATTTTCTCCATGAATCAGTGATGTGATTGTGTGCACCAAGGATAACATCATCAGCATACTTTAACTGGATGACTTCCTTTAGCACTGGAGGTGGGCTACTGTACGCTTGAAATAGAAATAGGGACAAAAGCTCCCTGAATAACACCGAACTTTCTGAGAGATGAGGTACAGCTTTTTTTCTTAAACCTGCTTAACTACATTAGATTGGCAAAGTGGTCTGTAAGAAGGAGTACTACTGAAACTTGAACTTCGGAAACTCGCAGATGGTATGATAACACTTCACGGTTTACATGACCGAAAGTATCACTTAAACTGGAAAGTAGCTCCGCGTGAGATGTGTTTGCTATTTGGCGATGAAAGCACAGTTAGGAAGAAAAGCTGATGTATCTAAAGTGGACCGGGAACTGTGCTAAGCGTACTGAACAGGATCACTTGATTGGGTTTGGACTAGCAATCTTTCAAGAATAAGTCATATAAATTTATTCAAGGCCCAGACTTACAATCAGTAGGCCGTTACTTACAACCTTTTTCAATACTGCAGTCAACTATCTTGTATTGATGTAGGCACCTGGTGTACGGTTAAGAAAACGGCCGTGCTGGGTATTATCACATCCTAGAGGTTATAGAAGACAGTCGGTCCGGACCAGGCCCTTTACGTTACGGTGTCCGTATTACTTCCTTGTGAACTATTGTACAATCTATTGGTGATGAGATAAGTGCGGGGAGTTATAATTGTAAAAATGGGTAGGTCTAATCAATTGTATGACCACAAAAGTTGCGGTTTAAATCCTCAACCTGGATAGCAATATGTGTGACACTTCGGACCATTTTACTCATGTTCTTGGTCATTTTCCATATTTCTCGGCGATTCAACTTTCCAAGTTTGGACATACATGGTTTTGATCACTAAGTTCATTCATATCCTCCCTATCGCTTACCTTGGCGGTTTTGTTTGGTCTTCCCCTTTCACTTGCTGACTCCCTAGAGGCTCAAATCCAACGCCAAGAATAGTTATCGAGGACTTACATGCAACTTCTACGTTTCCGATGGGTTTCACGTCGAAACAAGTTTGAATAACATTCAAAGCAACCCGACTTACTCTCGACATGAACGATCTACATTTCCAACAATTATGTTACTTTCAATACTCACAGCAATCTGCCAGTCACACTCAACAGGCGGATAGAATGGGACACCACGAATCTGTCCCAGGACAGCACAACTTGACTAACCAATACCACGGTAACTACAACTGTCATCTATATTATCTTTCACGCATAATGAGACCTTGCGGTCACGAAACCCACCTTGCTCTCTACCCCAAAGTATGCATAGGTAGTAGGTGCAAAGCAGGAAAATGAAACGTAGGCTCGAAATGTTATCACAACCAACTCATTAAGCTTGGAAACATTATGAAAATTCTCCGTCCCTTTAACAAGAGTAACGCTATAAAAATGGTTATCGATATACATATATTGGTTGGCGGCATCCGGTTTCGGATTTGCCTGTCACTGTGGCAAGCCACAGGACGCCTGCGCCTACAGAGGGACCATGGATGGCTTGCGCTGCACCACCCACAGCTCCAACAACACTCCCCATATCCAGTGTAAACCCGAAGGAATAAGACCGGGAGGCATGTGGATGGGAGCCACGTTGCATCAGCGTAGCCGGCCCACACTCTTTCACAGGCAAACACGAGCACACTGTATTTGGGAATCAAGCGCACACAAGGCGGTAGCTGAACCGTAGTCCGCTCCACACTGAGTGCATGGAACCACTCTTCGAGCCTAGCACAGCCACAAGGACCGTGCACCCCGTCCCCTGCAGCAACGACCAAATGTCTCCTGGAGCCAGTATGGACGAGGTAGTGGGTGAAAGACAGGTAGGCAGCTTGTCAACATGCACATCAAGCGCAGCCTCACCGGGGATATCAAGCAACAGTTAGTCACTTGAGAGAAAGATAACAAAGAAAATAAATCGAGTACTGCATAAGGAAAGGGTGACATATCTTAAAGTAATGAGCATCTGAAGTAAATTGTTTACAGAAGAATGCGAGATAAGTTTACGAGGTCAGAAAGTATACTTTACAACTTTACTTTTACAACAGCCAATCACTTGAGAGAGAAAGAAAAAGAGAAAAACTCGATTAATGCATAAGGAAGCGGTGATAGAAACCTTAATTAAATAGCATATGTAATAAGTTGTTTACAAAAAATCCTAGCAAAGTGCACCAGGTCAGGAAGTATAGTTCATGGAATGCCACGAACACAAAGATGTTATGGAAATCGAATAAAATTGGCTTAGGCGATGTGTGCAAGTTAATAAAATAGAGTACAGGGAGATATTTATATGAGAAAGAAAAGCATTAAGGTAAAAACTGTAAACCCACCACCTGGAATAAAGAGATTTAGCATGCAAGCACGCGGTTAGTAAATCGAATTCAGCGTGCCTACAAACGCTGCGCCGGCTCGCCGTAGTTCTCTGCAGGACCCGTCGTCGCTTCTGTAGTGGCCCCTAATGGCATAGCTCATGGCCCACTAGACATACATATATATACATATATATATATATACATATTTATATACATATATATATATGATCACAGACGAGTAGTAGAAACTGCTCATGACATCATTGTGTATATAGTATTTATTTATTCAGTTAAAAATATGTTTGCTGCTGGACATTTCATTTTTTTACATCACTCAATGAGGAGTTTACTGAAGCTTCGTCTTTTCGTTTGAATGCTTTTTCTTTGAGGCTGTACAGTCTTTTAAGGCACGTAGTTGAAAACCTATCCGCGAATGTAAATGATTTCTAATGGACAATAAAATCGAATCAGAAGTTCAAATGGCTGGTTAACTGATCACAGCATTTTGATCCATAAGAGTTTGGCAATATATTAAAGTCTGTATAGACAATAGTTTCTCATAGTAGCTCAATATTGCAGGGAAGATATTGTCTTTGCGTTAACTTGCGATCTCGTTTTAGTCCGTTCACTGTACATAATTAGAGATAATTATATGGTGCGCAGTAGGACATACTCAAAAAGTTGCTTTAAATAAATATATACATGTTACTTATTTATTCGCCAAAACTTGAAGATTTTAGACTCAGGGAAGCACTAACGCACTGCGAGATGAAATGGTTCAGGTGCACGGTTTACGAGCCCACAAACATTGTGTGTAAACAACGACCATATCATAAATTTTAGCATCCTGGAGAAGTTATCTCATCCTTTATATCACATATCCAATTGCGCTTTCTATATCAGTCCCACCAGTTTGTGCTACCCGGATGTAAATCTGCTTGAAATTTGATTGCGTTTATTCCCAACGTCATCAGTTGGTGTTTCTCTTTCTAAACTCCCTCAGGCTCAACTTCAAACCAGAAACAAGGACTTCTGGATATTGTCCTCACTTAAGTAGACCTCAAAGGGGTCATTGTGGCCAATACCCCTGGTTCAGCATAAATATCTTCGCGGCGTTTCCCAACGACGGAACACCTAAGTACGCAGATAGCAAGGGTGACCAGTGGGGGAGTAGGATCAAAGATCTATAGACGAACGTCAAATACTTTCGAGAAGCAATGGCGGCACCCAGTTTAACCGTAGTTCTCTTAGTAAGTACAATTAAATGTTAACTTCCGAGCAGCTCCTCAGTTGCCGGCGAATTGTTGCACTGGTTCATTTTATTTGCTTTATGTATCGCCAGTTGTGTGAATGAAAGTTATACTTGAAGCATGAATATCTCCCATCTCTTTGTAATATATTGTCTAGGAGTGGTGCTACGGAAAAGGAAATCATCCTTGTTCAGTGTACTGTTAACCACTTATAGTATTGGATCATCCTACATTAGTCTGAGCGCAACCTGCCGCAACGAGACTGGATCTTAACGTGGTGCGACGGTTTGCGTACCTCATTGACCCATTGAGCTATACTGGGTGATGACTCCGGGCCCCTCGAGAGCTACTCCTACCAAGTTGGTCAATGCTCAGAGGTCAGACAAACTCAGTCTCTTGGTCCTCCAAGTTGGGGGTTTGAAATGGGATGACATCCATTTCTGTGAATCTAAATCATTGCCACCTCCTCGCCGCCTTGCGGACAGGCTTTTGAGCCAAAGACTTTGGATGAGGACTCTAATCGTCCTCCTGTCTAGGTATGGTCGCCCTAGCAGTATCTCAGCCCACATACAACCATCACATTTTCTTCAAACATAAATCTCATCTTGCATCGGCCGTCGCGTAGATTATCAAGAGTCGCCTTATCTGCCGCATACAGCAGAGCGGATAAGCAAAAACATGCTACTGCATGCGCCTCCCTTTTGTTTTCGACCTGATTCTCTTACTTCCATCCCAACTCCGATTACTAACCTTCCTTCTATAATTCTCAGCTTAATTTACGGCAACCGAATTGCCACTGGACTTAGAACCATCTGCAGCCACCTTCCCACATACCCATCGGACCCCTATCGGCAACAGCCTCTTCTAATGCCACGCTATTCAGTTACCATGGCGGCACTCAAGGTTCGCACTCTAAGACAAATAGGTCAACATGCTGCACCCGCACGCACCTCGGACACACTGGGTATTGATGAGTGTTGTGTGCCCCATGCTGAGGCTGATGCTGCATTCTTGATGCTTCTTCACCGCAGTTGGGCTAAACCAACTTACACTTAAACTAGGTCTTTTTAAGCTGGATAAATTTCATTCCGCTTTATTTGGTTTGTTCTGCCTCCCTGAATAATGTTCTATTAACTGGCCACGTTGCTTACACTAATTGCGCTTATCTTCGGTAACTTTGTTGCGTTTGTAGCATTTTAAGTAACTTGTGGACATTTCTTACTTCTCACGGATTTGTTGCTGACCAACTTACTTCATATGGTAATTTAGCGAAGAGTTATGCCACCGTATCTGTATGCATTATTGGATTTATTTTATTTCAGCTTGTCGTTTAAATTGAATGGCTGTTGTTTGATATCTCTGGTATGGTTGCGCTTGATGTGTAGGTTGACAAGGTGCCTACCTGTCTATTACCCACTACATCGTTCATACTGGCTCCAGGAGACAGTTGGTCGTTGCTGCAGGGGACGGGGTGCACGGTTCTTGTGGCCGTGCTAGGCTCAAAGAGCGGTTCCATGCACTCAGTGTGGAGCGGACTACGGTCCAGCCACCGCCTTGTGTGCGGTTGATTCCCCAAATACAGCGTGCTTGTGTTTGGCTGTGAAGGAGTGTGGGCCGACTCCGTTGATGAAACGTGGTTCCCATCCGCATGCCTCCCGGTCTTATTCCTTCGGGTTTACACTGGATATGGGGTATGTGGTTGGAGCTGTGGGTGGTGCAGCGCAAGCCATCCATGGTCCCTCTGTAGGCGCAGGCGTCCTGTGGCTTGCCACAGTGACAGGCAAATCCGAAACCGGATGCCGCCAACCGTGTGTGTCCGAATCTAGGATCAATGACCCTAACGGGGTTATTGAGTTAACTGCACCGGCTTATCTTCTCGTTATTGATTGCACGCATCTAGAGACGCCGATGCGGCACTCACGGGTCACGCTGCTGTAGTTATCATTCTAAGCTCCAAGGCTGAGCCATCGTTGGTTGATTGGATTCCGGTGAACAGCCGTTTGTTTGCAGTCCGTTTGACGAGATCAGCTAAGGTTTGTTCACGAAGTAGTATAAAACACTGTTTGTTGGTGATTTCCGCTTATGCTCCCACCGACTGCAATTCAAATGCTGTGATGGGCACATCCTACCACGAACTGAACGCGCTATTATTCAGTGCTGCTAGTTCAGACATTACATTATTTGTAGGGACATGAACGCACAACTAGGGCCTCTGAAATCTTCATAAGCTCAGCTGGGTGTTAATCATGAGCTTAACTCCGAACGGACTGACAACCGCGAGCGTCTGCTGCAACTGTTTGCGGAGCACTAGTTGTTTCTTATTAGCACTGCCTTTAGACACAGTGGGCGCCGAAGTGCCACTTGGCGTCCTCCTGTAGCTGGCCAGCGATGGACCCAAATTGACAGCATTGATAAAAGGAACAGGTGGCGTGTTCCATCCTGGATTGCCGCATGTACTAAAATACCTGCGTCGACTCTGATCACGCCTTGGTACGCTGTCGTTCCTCCATGAGCTTTACCGGAAGGCGCACCAAGCATCTCCTCCGATTGGCAACTAAGGAATTGTCCTAGCGCTCGATCAGACAAAACTAGCAAGACGCATTGCGTAACGAAATTTCGCTCGGTTTTCCTAATGACATTGAGTTCCAGTAGAATAAGATCTCGGCTGCCATGCACGATGCAGGAGCATCTGCTTGTGGCACTATCAATCGTCACCGCACCAAGCACTGTATATCCGAGAGGTCGGTGAACTTGTTAGAATATAAAAGAAACCTCCAGGCGGGCTCTAAGCACAGTGTGACAAGGCAGGCTTTTAGGCGTGAACTAAACCGGAACCTACATGCTGAGGCGGGAGCCTGGTGGACCAGTATGGCTTAAGTAATGTGTGAGGCAGGAGCAGTAGGCAATTACTGCAAGCTCTTCCCGCTGATCCGCATCACTGGACCCAGGAAACCAGGCGTCAAGGAGACAATCAAAGACAACGCAGGTGCACTGATACACAATAAGGAGGATCGTATGGCTCGTTAGGTGGAACAATTTTAAGATCAATTCATTTGGCCGCCTGCTCGCGGACCTCGTCCTACTCAGGTGACGCAGGAAGACCCTGGGACCGTTACTGTAGAGCCTCCGTCGGAGGCCGAGGTCCGAAAAGCGCTCAGAGCCCACAATTATTTTCGTGCC
Organism: Dicrocoelium dendriticum; assembly: GCA_944474145.2. Classification (NCBI taxonomy): domain Eukaryota; kingdom Metazoa; phylum Platyhelminthes; class Trematoda; order Plagiorchiida; family Dicrocoeliidae; genus Dicrocoelium; species Dicrocoelium dendriticum. The sequence continues at coordinate 37,463,489 of OX104059.1, read as the reverse complement.
GCTTACCCGGATTTTCTCCTACCTGTACTATGTAAGGATGGAGGTGATGTCCTCTGCATAGCACTGTCCTCTCTCTTCAGACGTATCTGGAAGGAAGAGAGTATCCCGGCTAACTGAATCGAATCGATTATAGTGACAGTATACAAGAAGGGCAGTAGAACAGACTGACCTAAAGACAAGGGGTATTAACCTCACGTCAGTTGTGACAAACTTATTGGCCTTGATTCTCGCTCGTCGCCTCATTGTGGAATGGGAATCTCGGATAAGAGAAGAGCAGGAAGGTTTCCGCCCAGGACGTGGCTGCATAGACCATATATTCCCTCTGCAGCAGGTGCTAGAGTAGCGCCACTCAAACAGCAGACAGAGCATAGTTGTGTTCCTCGATTTCAAGTGTGCATTCGATTCGGCCAATCGAGCTAAGCCTTTCGAAACGCGCGGGAAAGTGTTCCCATGAAATATGTGAACATCCTAAATGCTCTATACTCGAACACTACAAGCCGCGTCAGGGGGTCTGCGGGTGACTTGTCGGTTAGCTTTCCGACCACAAGTGGCGTTCCTCAAGCGTGTTTGGTTTCCCAATTTTTCTTCAATTTCGTCGTGGATTTTATCATGGAGAGTTCCGTTGCGGAATCTCACGTCAAGGTCCTGCCTAGTGAAAGATTATTTTATCTTGATTATGCAGACGATAGCCTGTCTACGGTGGTCCCATTGTTTGGTATGCGCTTCGCAACTTCGAAGTTCAAAGTGTTGCTGCAAGACCACCAGCCATTTTCTGACCCCTTGGTGCTTCGTTACAAGGAAATCGAGGTGGTTGATCAGTTCACTTATCTTGGCAGCCGCATCAGCAACGATGGGTACATGGAAGCTGAAGTCAGTTCATGCGTTTCAAAGGCAAGTACTGCCTTCTTAAACTTGCGGCATCTTTCGCGACGGAAGGGAGTTCCCATCCGCCTGAAAGGCCGGGGATACAAGGCCACAGTCATGGCCGTTCGGCTATGTGGTAGTGAGACTTGCCGCCTTCGGTCTGAAGATCTGAGGCGCCTTCAAATCTTTGATCATCGTGGTCTGTGAAGGATTTCTGGTATCGCTTGGTACCAACATGTCCGCAACGATAGTGTGCGTAAGCGAGTACTAGGTAGGTAGTGATAATCATGCTAGAGCAACAGATAGCACTGAATAACTTGCGTTGGCTCGGGCATGTCCTATGTATGCCTGGTCACCGCTTACTTAGGAGGGCTTTGTTTAGTCTGTTATATGTAGGATGGCGCAAGGCTTGAGGTGGACGGAAGTTGACTTGGCAGCGGGAAATAACTTCACTGACGACCAAACTGGGTGTCGTTGGCCCTTCTAACCTTCCGGGCTTGAGTCCACTTGACTCCTCTTGTGCTTGGCACGAGAGTTTACAGGACATGAAACACAACCGACACCAGTGGCGCATCTGCTCCCGTCTGCTAGTAGGGTTGCCTGTTTAAAGTGTGTATACTGATGGGTTATCTCCGTGGTAATGGCTGATTACGAAACAAGATTGTGAAAGCTGCAAGGAAGGTGTTTCACCGATGCCGTCTTATCTTTGCACGATAGCTAGGTTCTGGTGACGGTTTGTTGTAGGCGTAGGCGCCTTGACACTAAATGTTTGCTAAGGGTATTAAGGTTTTCAGGTACTTCCTCCTTCTCTTCCTCTTATTATTTTTCCTACAATAGGTTATTAATGTTGTATGGCAGCGAAACATCAGTTCAAATGGGGGATATACCGCTGTTGTTGATTGAATTTTGGAGCCTGAGCTAAACTAATATTAGAAACTACTGAGTTGATGGATTCAAATCAATGTCTAAATAACGAAAGAAGTTACGATCAATAAATGCTTGCCCCCTAAGAGCACGGAAAAGCGAAAACTGGCTATGTTGGAGGCTGTTAGCTCGGTTCTATCTACGACATGAAACGGAAATAAACGCCTTGTTTCAGACCCAATCAACCACTAAAAGTAAGCGAATAACTCATTGCGGAGCTGTTAAAGAACATAAATGTCACGTATGTTTGATGTTGTCCGCAAGCACTTTTGGTTGGAAATATGATGCTCACATACGTTACCTCATCAAGTAAGAATTGTCCAGGAGATTGCAACCATCATAAAACTGGATTACTGCTAAATGTCCTGGGGCTTTGTGTGATTTCGCTCAGTAATGCGTGAATGTTTCAGAAGTCTGGCTTGGTTACGATATCACTGTGATCGTAGAGAATGGTTATCCATGACATGTTTCATTTTTGCAGCTGTTCCGTTCAAACGCCAATATAGGTTTTAACAAACACGTGCTGTTCGGTATACATGAGGTCTTACGAAATGAAATATGCAATGCAAGAATTCAGCCTCACTGCTTTTATCCACGTGCCTGAGTCAGATTAGAATTGAGTCAATGTGGTTAACAGTGGAGACCATGCCACTTCGCTAGACTTCGTTTTGATCAGGCCAGCCATGTAATACTATAGAATCGACACCGTGATCAAATAACTCAGAGTTTAATTCTGACGAGTCCGTTCTAACCGTATCAGTTATGATTTTTGACGTCTGATGGAGAACCCCTTAAAACAGTCTGTTATTTACCCCGTACCTCGTAGTCGGAACAGTCGAATGAGTGGCATACCTATGACAAAGCCTTTGTTGCCAACTCCCAGCTAAGCAGAGCAGTTTTGTTTATTGAGCATTGTTTGTATATACCCGATTGTGCAAGCGGATATGACCTAAACATGCAAGGATGAGTTTAGACGCCTAGATGACTGAGGCAGACTAGATGCAAATATATTCCGTCAGTACCTAAACTAAACAACACTGTTGCACTTAGAGCTCGACAGCTTCTCAGCTGCAGGCAGTTAAACTGGTTGTAATATCCAAGCTCACGTAGACTGTAGCAGTACATTGCACGTCAGAAAACGATGAATGTAGCAAATAAATGGAATTAAGCTGTGGCAACATAGTTCGGGCGAATCCGATTTATGGCCATCACAGTACTTACCTAACCTTTTCATTAACATTAATGAATATATTGAAGACATAAACCATCACTCTTATTTCCATAATCCATATTGCAATTACAATGGAACAAAAGAACAATGATATAATGCGGTTCAATGCAGAGGATTGACAGGTCCCATGGAATGGTTTTACGAATCATGTAAGGCGAAACAATAGTTACAGTGAATTGAAAGCTACATCTCTGTATCATTGCAATATCCACGTTAACAAACGTGTAATCACTTTGTCACGATTTCGTACGGGTTGGTGAGCACAATGTTTGTCTACACCTTATCGTCGTTTGATGATCAGAATACAAAATAGTTAATATAGTTGGTGTACTGCATCGATAAGTCGATTTTAATATGGGTGGCATAGGCGCAGTAAGGGCAAACTTCCGAAGAGTCTTCAACGGCTGGCAAATTCGAAGAGAAAAACAACTTCATTTGACTATATTGAGTGGCCAGTTTCTGCTGGTGAATCCTCAGTTTTGTGGTGCAGTTGAGTTTCAGAGGCAGCGGCCAGGGTTAATGGGTTACTTAAAGATGCAGTAAGCCAGAAAAAGCTCTCCTGGTAGAAGACAAATACTTTCACTATTTATTCCGGGGGCATTTCATCATCATCAGCATATCATCATCATCAACATCGTCATCATTACGCGTTAACTGAGATTGAGAAACACACAGCTCACGTGCCGCAATACAAAAAATAAGAGATTACAAAATTACACTGCAAATTACCCAATTTACACCACACAACAAATATACGTTAAATATTGTATTTGGCGTTTTGCATGAGAACGGGATTGACGGGGGAACCTAAAGGGAATGGGATGGACAACGAAACTCAGATCACAAACGTCATTGGGGCCCGCTCTTCGACAGATCAAGAAGTGTGTCCAAGGAAACGTGTTCATCGTCCTTAGGACTCCAGTTAAACACTCGGGATGCACAAACTGACACCAGTTTCGAAGTGAGAGTTTAAATTCCTTTCGACCAAGTCATCGCTTGGCCTCCGCTCCTCCTCTTCAAACCGCACCCCCGGCGCGCAAACAATGCACGTCGCGAAAGTCTGTGTGCTGGCATGCGCAACACGTGGTCCAGCCATCCTAGCTTTTTGCGTGATATAATGGTGCTGAGCGGTTCACTCGCTTTTCCTGCATCAAATACGCGACGCCGAACACGCGCATTGCTCACGCGGTACTCCCACCAGACATGAGCTAAGCTGCGAAGGCTGCAATGACCGAGCGTGACGAGCCTCTATGTCTGTCTACCTAAAGGGTCAGATTTCACAACCAAATAGGATAGGTGAACGGACGGCTGCGTTAAAATTCTGTCCTTCAGGACGAGAGTAATGTCGCGTCAGCGCCACAGTTGGCGGAGATTGACAACAGCATCTCGAGCATTTACCATACGGTTCGTAACCTCATCTTCAATCCCATGGGCGCTAATATAGCTGTCCAGGTACTTGAATTCCTGAACGACTTCTAGCAGATCACCACCAAGCTTTAGTGCAGGAGTGGGCCACTGCCAAACTTGGAAAAATATTTCGCTTATCGATGGAGCAAAGCACAGACCAAAACGATAGTTAGCCAGTGCTCATCGGTCCAGTGATGCTTGATATGTTTGCGAGCTGTCACTGACTAGACTAATGTAGTCCCCATACACCAAGACAAAAATTCGCTCAATAGGCAGTAGCTCCACACCTTCTAGGTCATGTCCAGCGAAGAATGTTTCCACGAATTCGTCAAATGCGAAGTTAAATAGAAAAAGTGATAGCAGGCAACCATATCTCACACCGCTGGAGATACTGAAGGGGGACGACAGCTTGCCATAAACCCTCACTCTGCCTAAACTATGCGCGTACAGCGCTTTGATAATATTTGCCAATTTATCAGGCATACCTTTCCTCAGCAGACAGTCCCAAACGGCACATCGGTCGACTGAGTCGAAGGCACCTTTTATGTCAAGAAACATGACAACGGTGGGTTGCCAAGAAACATGGTGGTGCTCCTAGAATTGACGCCAAAGGAAGATGTGGCCGATGCAGCCCCGACCACGACGAAACCCGGCTTACTCATTACGAATCTAATTTTCACTAGTGCCAGTCTGTGGAAAATGACGGACGCAAGTAATGTAGAGGTAATTGAGATCAGACTGATCCTTCCATGATTGCCGCATTTCGAACAGCAGCCTTCCTTGAAAATTGGGACAATAACGAAGCTGCTGCAGTCTGGCGGGACAGTCTCCTGCTCCCAAAATTCCACTAATAACCTGAGTAAATCATCTACTAGAGCAGGTCTCCCGATTTTGAAGAGGGCTGGGGAAATTCTATCCTACCTTGCAGCCTTATGCAATTTCATCAGCTTGATGTCAGGTTCAACTTCTGCACATTAGGGTGGATGCATTGAGACGGACCAATGCCTGAAAAAGAAAGTGATAACTCAGGTTGGTTAAATTGTCTTGCAAAGTGTTCGTCCCAAAGCTCCAAGCATTTCGACAGGCTGTGGATCCGCTGCCCATTCTCTTCGCATATGGTCTGGCTAACACAAGTTCTGATGCTGCTTGTTTTCTGTATCAGATGGAATAACTTACGATGGTTATCGATGGTAGCGCTGTTTCCATCCTAGAGACACGATGAGACCACCAAACTTCCCGGTCTGTCTTCCGGCTAGCACGCAGTTTTACCCAGAGGAATTGCGATCTTCAATGTATTGGCTACCAGTCAGAATACGTCCAGGAGCAGCCAAAAGTTCCAGGGAGTGTGTAGAGAACCAGTGCCCAGTTGGGCAATTTACTTTGGCGCATAAAACGTGCCTGTTGATAGTAAGGTTTGACAAATATGCGATCAGTAATCAGTGTTCATTGGGCACTTACTCAGTCCAGATGTCAGCGCACTTTGCTACACATTCAGAACATCTGGCTTCGCCAGCTGGCTGGTGTCAATCCGTTCACATCGACGTCGCGGACGTCCACCGAAACGCTCCTGGAAGTCGGCGCAAACAAGTGCGTGGTCAGCGTCCACGCACATGCTCTAAATCGAGTGAAATTTTGTACACAGCTTCTACAGCGATGACTGAAAGCAATGTGATCTATCTGCGTCCATGGTTGGCGCGAAGCTAGTGGGCGCCAAGTCACGCTTCTGCGGGTGCTGTGTCGAAAGTTTGTGCAGGCAAAAATGAGACGAGCTTCTTCACACAGCTAGCAATCGCTCATCGTTATCATTTCGAGAGCCTACACCATGTTGGCCACCCAGAAGAAGCTCATCAGAGGACAACTTTCCGACTTGGATGTTTCGATCGCTAGCCGCAATATCCGTGTTTCTTCTGTAATGGGGAAGCTGGTGCATTTACTGATAGAAATCATCTTTCACCGAATCAGTGCTATCGTTTGTAGGGGCGTAGGCTGCAATGACAAACAGGCACCGTTTGTTCACACGCGACTTCTTAGCATGGAACGAACCCGTTTATCTAACAGCGCACCTCCGACTGTTGACTGGAATCCAACTGATCAGGGCAGCTTCAGCCCAGGGACTCAAAAGAATGCAGACGCAGTTTGACCGGCATTTGAAGTTGCATCATCGCCAGACAGGCACAATGAGAATGTGTCACCAGTGTCGCATGAGGGATCGCAGAGTAAGCACGGAGCTCGAATCATGCAGGCGGGTTTCTGATAAACAGCAAATATCGATCGATAGTGTCGCTATTGTGCGGGCAAGTGATACCTGTTGGCCAATCTGTAGCAAAGTGCGCATGGTGAGGCATGCCACTCTTAGCGAGACTCAAGGACTCCAAAGGAAAACTGATGAACTGACGTTGTCCGCTTGGTTGAACATGGACTTGTCGACACTATTGGAGTGACCACCTGCGACTGTGTGAGCAGAAAGTAGAAAACAAGCGATTATTGAAGTACGGTGGGGGAAGGTCAAGAAATGGGGATTGAAAATGGGTTGAGAAAATTAGATTTGGAGCGGGACGATGGGGATGAAGAAGCGCAAGAAGGGGTTTAAGAAGACGGGAAGGCCTGAGCAGTAGCATCCAAACGGCTACCCACCTTGCTTGATGCAGCAGATAGGGCGCCGTTTCTTATCTTCTGCTACGGCCAGAGCAACAATAAATTGTTAGTAGAGAGGTTCATTGCATTGCGTGGACAAAATACTGTCAAGTTGCTCAGGCCTAGACAGCAGAAGCATTAGGGTTCTCAACCAAAGTCTGGTTCAAATACCTTACAGCAAGGCAGCGGGGTTTCGGCACTGGACTACAGAGTGTCCATTTTGTGGAGTTAGGAGGCACCTTCATTTCAACCACAAATCTGGAGGGTCAGGAGACTGAGTTTGTCTGGCCTCTAACCATTGACCACTCTTCTATGAGTGGCTCTGAAGGTGCAAAAACCACCACCCAGCATAGCTCAATGGATCACTGAAGCACAAAAGCCATGGCACCACGTTAAGGTCCAGTCTCGTCGCATTAGCCCCAGTCGTGTCGCAAGGCATTTTTAGGCACTGCATTTAGCGGTACATGGTATGATAGGTGGAACAGTTTCTTCGCACTATTTGTTACCCTTCAGTGTGGAGTCTCCAGTGCAAATAGCTTGCGTTTTAGCCAATATCGCCAGGATTGCATCGTGTACTCTACATGGAGTCCTACATGAGTGTTAATCATTTGGAGGAAGATGGGGAGATCGAGTCTCCCGAACACCCTCCGTAGTGAAGTAACATGTTGGTTAGCGGTTCTGGACGCTTTCAAAGATTGCGCCGAACAGCCGAGGTCTTCTTGCATCACTACTTCAAGGTCCTGCACTTGTGAGGCTGTTTTCAACATCTGGTCTCCAAAATTATTTGAGTTGGTGTGCTGGTGGCATTCTTGTACGGTTTTGCACTTCCCAGCGTTCGTCTGAGCAGCATGGATCACATTTAACATTGCGTAGCTTGATTTATGTAAATATGGGCCAATTTAGAGAGTGTTCCAGGCGTCTGGCCTGTTGTAGCATCTGTTGGAGTGGAGTAGACCTCTAGTTACCTAGACAAGGAATGGGGCTCATTTGCTGGCATTCCCGTGACTGTCAGTCCAATTTCCAATTTTCTGATTCATCCCACCATTTGCAGTAAAAATATCGATGCTCAAAGCCCAGATAGTGTAATGGGATGGATAGGTTGGGTTCACCATATTTCTCTCCATACGTCACAGAATGCAGACATAAAAGCCGATTTAGCAGCCCACACAGCAGCAAGCCTTCAACTCTCATATGGTTGGTGGCACCCAGTTTCGGATTTGCCTGTCACTGTGGCCAGCCACAGGACGCCTGCGCTTACTTAGGGACCATAGATGGTTTGCGTTACACCACCCAAAGCCCCAACCACACACCCCACATCCAGGAATAAGACCAAGTGGCATGTAGATGCGAGCCACGTTTCATCAAAGGAGCCGGCTCACACTCCTTCACAGCAAAAACAAGCACACTGTATTTGGGAATCAAGCGCACACAAGGCGGTGGCTGGACCGTAGTCCGCTCCACATTAAGTGCATGGAACCACTATTTCATCCTAACAAGGCCACAAGAACCGTGCACCCCGTCCCCTGCAGCAACGACCAAATGTCTCCTGGAGCCAGTATGGACGAGGTAGTGGGTGAAAGACAGGTAGGCAGCTTGTCAACGTGCACATCAAGCGCAGCAACACCGGGGATATCAAGCAACAGTTAGTCACTTGAGAGAAAGATAACAAATAAAATAAATCGAGTAATGCATAAGGCAATGGTGTCAAAAATCCTAAATTTATGAGCATAAAAAATAAGTTGTCTACAAACGGATCCAAAATAAGTTCACGAGGTCAGAAAGTTTATTTTACGGACGTGCCACAAACACAAAAAGCGTATAGAAATTAACTACAATTGGCTTAAGCTACGTGTGCAATTTTATAGAAGAGCGTACAGATAGAGATTAATATGAGAAAAAAAGCAAAAGGACAAAATTGCAAACCCACCGCCTGAAATAAATAGACTTTGCATACAAGCATGCCGTTGGTAAATCGAATGCAGCGTACCTACAAACGCTGCACCGGTTCTGCCGACGTTCACTGCAGGACCCGTCGTCGCTTCCGGAATGGTCCCGAGTTACCTCGCTCATGACACACTAAGCCTGCCTGACTCAAGCACTCGCGACCGCATGTGCTACAGCACCATGCGCTCGATGTCGATGGATCACAAACCATCGTTGCTTGCCACTTCCGCACTTGCCGCTTCTTCTCTGCATGTATGAGGTCTTTCTCCCGCACTTCGGAAACTGCTTTCTTCATTAGATCGCGCCATGCACAACGATCAACCGCCTTCGGTTCCCATGAATTGCAATCACTATTAGAAAGTGAGAGGTTCACTTTAATCATAACCGGGTAACGTACCTTTGGTTTCTCCACGTGCCGCTTCCCAGTACTCAGCTGACCGTATAAGAGTTGTTTCGGTATCCGCGTCAAATCCATACGGCTCACTTAACCGAGCCACCTCAGATGTCTCAGCAAAAGTATGCAGTCCACTGCATACATCCTAATTTTTCGCAACGTTTCCTTGTCAGCAAATCTGTCGCCCCAACCGATGCGCAAAATCCGTCGCAAACTCTGCTGATGGAACCGCTCGAGATATCACACTCCCCGTCGGTATATCGTCCACGTTTCACTGCCGTATAGAAGAACGGACAGCACCATGGATTTGTACATCAGTTTTGTGCCAATGATAAGCTGATGGTTGTTCCACACTCGGTACTCAAGCTTCCTGAATGCCGCCGCTGCCTTCGACACGTGGGTACGCAGCTCATTGTGTATCTGCTGATCAGTCGACATCACACTCCCAAGGTTGCAGAAGCTGGAGGTGGTTTCTAATACTTCAGCACCGATGCTGATTTGTGGCAATATTGAAGATTGCACCTCCAGTGGAGGCTGAAAGAGACAGACAGTTTTGCTTGCGTTGATGGTGAGCCCGAATTTGGCCACTGTCGAAGCCAGAGCACTAGTAATATGCTGCAACTAATCCGCGCTGTGTGAAAACAAAGCACAGTCGTCAACAAACAGCAAATTCTATGCCAGATAAAAATAAGCCATATGCCGTCAGTTAAATCACTGATTAAGATGAGATCTTGTCAACCATTTGACCTCACTAAAAAGATCAACTCAAATTTTCTACCATACCCTGAGTTACGTTTCTATGTAACTGATCATGCTTGCGACCAAGTGAAATATGCCAGCGGACTTTCAGAAGGAATCAAATAAAATTTAAACTTTTCGCTGTCATTGTCCAGTGCATTTAATAATTGCATTCACTCTAACAGAGAGTAATGGGCGAGTCGTTAGTGTTCATTAATATTCAGGGTTTGTCGAATCGTCAATAAGAGCAGTTTATTCCCATATTTTTTGGATAGATACGCGGGGTGCTCTAATAGGTTTAAAAGCTTTTGTTGGTGAAAACTAGCTTTATTATGTTTTCGTCCGTCAAACGTCTCACAAAAATAAGGTGCAAGACCTGCATTTTGAATCGAAAAGAAATCACCCATAGGGAAACGTTTTAGCTGCCTAGAAACTGGGTGCTGTTTAGTTGAAGTTGCTGAATACGAACTGCTGGGAAAACATATATGTGTTTTAAATCTGCGACAACTTCTATAGTGATACGATTTTAACTAAATACACGGTAATTCACAATCAGGTTTCAAATGAGGATGTTTTTGAATATTAAAGCTTCGCCATTATTATGATGCACTAACAAATTTTAACGTACACTTGTGACCAGATATTGCTAATGCGAAATCAGACACTGCCTGGATGTCTATGAAGCTTAAGCCTAAATCCGATATACGTGACGGCATGCTAGAATTATCAACCGATCTAGTGTCAGTAGGAGATTCATCTACTTACCATATACACTGACTACTTACAAGCATATTAGGACACAGGATTTTATCCAGGGGTCGGTCTTGACCCACCACACTTTGGTTGGTTGCGTTGTTAGATTATCTGAAACCACTCCTTCCTTGAATTCCGGTTGTTTTAAATTTACCATGTTTTTGGCAAGACTTGTTGTGGTGGAAACAGGTGATTTCCTCCACCTCAATTCATCTATGATTTCCAAGTATTCAGACATGTATTTGTTGATTGAGCGGCAATTGTCGAGCTTTTATTGGTTTATGGAACATGTGATCACAAACAAATGCAACGCCAACTCACTGTTGCGGATTCTCTAATGGGATGCTTATTTCACAAAATGTAATGTACTGCATGTCAATTTTGTAAATGCCTTCCTGTCGATGGTCTTAATATGCTTTGGCATTTGGTTTCGAACTATACGCACACGATGATACTAGTGTAATCCTTTTGATAATTTGGTTTGTCTACCACATATGAGGTTCTTAGTGGGTCATCGGATTCCCCACAATAATTGCGTGAATTCGTGTCAAGGTTCGCTCAGCATAAATAGCCAAACAAAACTTCATTTAGACTCAATCAGACAGCCGGAAAAGCACTGTACGCGCGTTTCATCCTTTCGGGAATTGTCAGCAGTGCGCATTCAATCGGACCCTGGCAGGGATCGAACCCGTGTGGAAATTGTGAAAGAGATGTGTTACTTGCGCTTAATGTAATCTGGTGCGCGGATCCGTGTGGACGGAATGTGTTGTGAAATCTCAATTTATGCGGTGCTTTACTTTTGAGGGAAGCTTGCGTATTTTTTAACGGGTTATCAGAAGATACTGACATTAGTCACTTCGGTGGTTCAACTTTAAGAATCCAAAGACAAATGCTGAAATGCTGTTCCTGACGATAGACAAATCAAGTCGACATAAGCTCTGTGGGTAAAGGTGACTAGTTAACATAATTTCGCATCATCAATTACGGATGGGCTAACGTGACATCATTATAATTTAACTTATAGTAAATAGTTAAAAAGCTCCGTGCATAGTTACTCCTTAAATAAACTATTAGGTATCAGAGAGCATTAATTACGTTTCTGGACATAACAATCTGAATCCAATCTACTGACAAGGCCGCCTCGAAGTTATGTAAACAAGAAAGCTTCTCCCCAACTTACGGTTAGACCACTGGTTAACTAATCCCTTACAGTACGTAGCATTTAGAAGTGAGCCAGGGAAATCAGAAAAAGGCATGAATAATATATTTAGAACTAATTTATACAAATTAAACTTTAACATATTCCGATAAAACTGAAATATCCTCGGTGGATACCTTAAGGACGTTGTTCCAGTCAGTTAGGTAACCGCCGTGGAGAGTTTCGCAGTGAAGGTAACAAATAATTTAAAGCGACTGAGAAAACCATACATCAACAAAGGAATCCAATTTCATACTTGTTCGCCCGCTGTAATTTTGTTACCTTCAACTTGTAGCCAATTTTAGGCCGCAGCTTATTATCCAACATATGCTAACATCCACAAAACTAGACAGCGCACGTGATTCGTGGCATCAGTGAGTGACTGATATCCGTGTGCGTTGCATGTAATTAATTCTGTGTCTGACAATGGATAACCACGTGAATCATGTTTAGGCCAAATTAGTAGTGATAATCAGAACCGCTTCAACTCAAACGAAGAGGAACGTCCACTTTCTCCATTGTACTGACAGGCATGCCAAACGTCGGAATACTCTGTTTTGGACTGGTTCGATATTGTTTCTGTAACTGATATTTGTAGGTGCTGCGGGACCTAAAGCATATTGTGTGTTATCATTCATCCAAAAGGCGAAACAATCAACACCACAAATTTAAATTCGCAAGAAACAAGTTCAGGAGGTCAGAATTGGATTAGAGTTAAGTTCGGCAGTAGGCATGTCGAATTCGAGTAAACAAGCCGTTCTGTAGCTCTCAGTAGAGTTCTCTAGTTTGCTTGGATGTCTTGTGTCAAGTAGTGGTAACATTGATATTCCATTGTACCTTGGGGCGATCGGTGCGATATATTAATTTGTGAACCTCCTTTGCTTGGCTCCTCGGTTAATATTTTCCTTGCGCTCGTTTTTTATCACCTCACTTCATTCCCCTAGCTTGTAAACCCATCGGCTTCGTTGTTATGGCTATGACAACAGGTGTCCTTATACTGTACAAATCGGAATCATCCCTACATCGATCTGCCCTACGGAACCACAATCTAGACTAGCGCTAACGTTCAAATCTTATAATAGTTGAATGTACTCCAGTGAAAAATGGCTCAGTAAAATTCGGATTTGACACAAGTTGTAGAATAAATGCAGTGCTTCTGTGTATCTGTGACCCTCCCAGTAAACAATTTGCTAAGGCTTTGCTAACAATGAACCATAGCTGCGGCTGCGTAGCCATATTAGTGTTTACCGGGTAGTAATATACTTACAAGCATGGTATTTTTGTAGAACACGCGAGTGCTTTGCTGTACCCTGCTTACAGGGCCTCCAATATTATGCTCTGTGCTAAATTGGATTTACCCCTCCACATTTACGCGCCACATCCTGAGAAGTACGCCCAATAGACTCTGATCACTATGTTTTTATCCAAGGGTCAATCTTTTCGAAGTCATGCTTGTACACTACAAACGACATCTTCGGCACTTTATTTATCAAGACTAACACCTGAAAACTTGCCTTTTTGCATTTCATCAGTGCCTTTTTGATACTCAGCTGCTTTAAGGCTGTCAGAAAAGATATAACGTATTACTCTATATCACCGTGAACCGCAGCTACAGGCTATTTTGTCGTCTCACATTAACCATTGCCATTTTTGGTTCATTTTGCCGCACAAAGCCTGTCATTTTGTTCACTCTTGCATTGAGCAACACCCCAGTACCAAACCAGCTCTCGAGACGGTTTCCTTTGGCCGAGGTCCGCAACTGATGTAGCGAAAAGCGGTGCAAACAGTGTGACCTAAAAGTGTATACAAAGCATTAATTCATGGGAAGAAGTTTGTTGGCGGAACATCTAGAGAACAGAAAACCCAAGGTCACTGGTAGCTGTGACAAGTGGACGACAGATTTCATCGCAGAGACCCGTGCTCGCAATGTTCCAATTCCCAGACGGAATAAATGTGAACTTACCACTTAACGGAAAGCATAGCCTACCGATAAATAGTTTCCGATTCTGTGACGCATGTTCAGATCGTTCCATAGATTGGATTTTCAAACGCTTACGGTGGGGTGTGAAAAGTTAGCTATTAACGCAGTAGAGTAAACGGAACTGACTACGGTCTTGGGAGAGAAAATCTCTGAACACGAGTTGAGACTTAATGCATTACGTAACTGGATTCCCAGACCTCTTGAAAGAAAGAAACGCTAATAAAATGCTAGAATCCAGTGGAAAACGAACACCGTCCTTGAAAAAAATGCATTCACGACAGGCCGGTTGAACATTAACCCAATTCTCGCGAAATGCGAAAAGGTATGCAACGTTATATACACAATGTACCATCACCTAGGTTACTTGCCGGACAACGACAGCTGATTCATCCAGCTAGTTTGACTTACGGCGTTGCAAATAAACGGTCTTGTTTTGGCCCTGGCCTGCACTCAACACAAGACAAATAAATACTCTCACACGACAACTTCTCGTTCACAATGAACTGCAGAAAATGGAGTTGCTAGGATACCAAAAGGCGATGACGGCGATGTTTTCAAACGTCCCAGAACAAACCAGTGAACACCTACAAGGTGAACAAGCCGAGGAGTAAAACCGCTTGGGCTGAACTAATGTGCGCATTCGGACTAAAACTATTTTCATCTAGCCTTTTACGCCTTTCACGATATCCATCATCTACGCAAATAGGGGCACCTAGATTACTGCGAGTAACAGTTGACACAAAAGCGAATTGGAAGAGTTTCTAATGGTAAGTGACATACTAATGAACGCTTCCGTCAGTGCCTGCATTTTCCGGTAATCCATGGACAGAAGGCATAAAGGGAAATTCAACTAGAGCGCTTTACATCAAAATGAGACGAAGAAAGTAGTACTGCTTCATTGTGTGCCAGAATTGAAGCACGACGATAACAACGGACGATAAAAGTACGACATTGAAGATGGGAGGCGTTGCACAGTTTTACAATACGTACAACTTCGTAGATTGCGACATCATTTGTCTAGTTGTTTTCACATATTGCCATGGCAGTTACCTTGGCTAAACCCTAAATGGTATCAATGGCGATGTAAGCGTAGCACGACAACAGGAAAATAGGGCGACCAAAAGTACCTATGCCGGTCAAACGACGCCGTACCTGTCAAAGCGCGTCAATAAGTATCACCCACATTGGTTACGTCAAGGTGGCACGGGGGCTGTTATTAGCTCCATTTTGGGTCACCTTGTCGACACGGCTTATCAGCTAGAAATGAATCTTACCTTTCCGGTCATCTATAGGATTCTCCCGTTGCAATCCAGGGGCCTACGCCTCCGTATGCTCGCTACTGCCGTGGCAATTTGTATTCGGTTACTACAACCACCGTTATGTTCTCAAAAGTAACTAATCCAGAATTTGCGGCTGCCTTGGCAAGCGAAAATGTGAGACGCCGAAGCCAGTTGCGCTGCATGGAAAGCACCATTATCCTGGTTAAGATTGCCCGTCGGTCCACGAAACGGTCAGGCAGGTGGTATGATTTAATTAAATTAATCCGCCACGCGTTCCGTGGTACAGAATAGCGCACAATCATAATTCGGTTGATCAACACTTGGGATTTTGTGATCTTAATTTGGTTTCTTGGTTGTTGTATGTACGTGGCCAATGGGAAAGCACGATGGAGAATTCCATCCAACAACATAATTTTTCGATAGTGTTATTTGGAATCATAAAGGGAAATTCATTATTTAAATTACTTCCAGCAAATTTACTCTTACTACTATTTTTCTTATTTGATTGTAGAAGAGTCACTGAAAACAACTGTTCGCCTCTGGCCCCATGTTCTTACTACTTTAATAGAATTTTTCAAATTAATTAATTTCATTAATTAATTTCATTTCAGTTACAGTCCCCTTGATCGCAACGTCCGAGGTCCACTTCAAGTGAACTGATGTCTCAATAGAGGTTGCATGTAGCAACCCAAGCACACAGCGGATTCTCCAAAACAACTTTGAATTCGTTTTCGCTGTACCAAGCGTGGCTCAGGGATCTCAGTGACATAGTGTTTATGGCGTCTGTCGGGAACCACAAGGCTCCGATTTCCACCCAGGCTCAGGTCATTTCCACTAGATGAGTCCAAACCAGGACGAAACCGTGGTCGTGGGGCTCCAGTTTTAGCTTGGGCGACACCAAAATATTTCCATTTTACATACGGTCCTTGTGATTAGAATAGCCGAGTTCCAGCTCAAGTGAACCGTGGTCTCAGTACAGATTGCTTTTAGGAAACCAAACACACGGCAGATCATCCAAGTAAGCTTTTGATATCCTTTCTTCTGTACCAAGCTTTACTCCCGGATCTCAGTCGCATAGTGTTTATGGCGTCAGCTGTGAACCACTAGGCTCTGATTTGCAACCCACCTCGGCTTATCTCCAAATAATGAGTCTAATGATGCCGGGAACAGCGGACCTAGGGTGATAGTTTTTTAATGAACAGCACTAAAATATTTCCATTATACATAAGATCTTTGAGATCGGAATGACCGAAGTCCACCTCAAGTGAACCAAGGTCTTAATAATAGGTGCATGGGAAAACCCAAAACTCACAGCGGAATCGCACAGTTCAAATTTGAATTCGTTTCTGCTGTACCGAGGGTTGCTCGCAAATCCCAGCTGCATTGTTTATATGGCGTCAGATATTAACACCTAGGCTTAGATTTCCAACCCAGCTTAGGCTACCTCCAACTGATGAGTCCAAAACAGGACGAAACGGTGGTCGTGGGGTGCTAGTGTTTGAATGAACAAAAACAATTATTTCCATTTCAACTAAGAGCCTTGTTATCAGGATGACCGAGGTCCACCTCAAGTGAAGCGAGGCCACATTAGAGGTTGATTGTAGCAAACCAAGCATGAAGAGGAGTCTCCAAGTCAAACTTTAAATTCATTTTCGCTGTACTAAGCTTTGCTCGCAGACCTCAGTGACATAGTGACTTTGGCGTCAGGCGTGAACAACGTCTCTGTGATTACCACACCCAGCTCAGGATATCTCAAACGTATGTATCTAAACAGGGATGGAAACGCGGTCGTGCAGTGCCTGTGGTAAGCTAAAAAGCACCAATTACTTATATTGCACACACGGTGCTTCTGGTCGAAATGCCAGATTTCCACTTCAAATGATCCAAGGTCTCAATAGAGGTGACTGATAGTAAGCCAACCAGAGGCGGATTCTCCAATACCAAATTCGAAATCGTTTCCGAAGTACAAAGCGTTGCTCGCGGATGTCAGCGGCATAGAGATTATAACGTCAGTTGGGAACCACCTGGCTCTGGTTTCCAACTTAGTTTAGGCTATACTCCTCTAAAGGCAGTCCAAACCAGGACGAAAGCGCTCTCGTGGTTTGACAAATGTTGGGTAAGCAAAATCAACATATTTCTATCTTTCGTGCGGTCCGTGTGGTCGCAATGGCCGAAGTCCACCATTTAAGGGAATTGACGTTTTCCTAGAGGTTGCTTGTAGGAACCCAACCACACAGCCTATTTTTCGATTCCAACTTTGAATTACTTTCCGCTGTACCCAGCTTTGCTCACGGAGCTCAGTGGCATAGTCTTTATGGAGTCAACCGTGTACCATAAGGCTCTGCGTTCCAACCCAGTTCAGGTTATCTCCACCTGATGAGTCCAAACCGCGACGAAACCACGGTTGCGGGATACAAGTGTGTGGAAGAGCAACAGAAAAAATTTCCATTACACATACGGTCATTGTAATCGTAGTGATCGAGGTATACCTTAAGTTAATTGAGATCTCGATAGAATAGAGTATCCAAGTCCAAGTTTGCTTTCGTTTTCTCTGTACCAAGTCTTGCTCGTGGATCTCATTGGAATAGTGTTTATGGCGTCAGCTGTGAACCACTCGACCCTGATTTTTAACGCAGCTCAGGCTATCTCCAACCAATGAGTCCAAACCATGAGGAAATTACGGCTGTTAGGTGCCAGTGTTGGGATGAACAGCCCCATAATTTTTCCTTTTCACTTGCGGCCTTGTTGATCGGAATAGCTGAGGTTCACCTCAAGGGAACCGAGGTCACTTTAGAGTTCGCTTTAGCAAGGAAACCAGACAGCGTATTCTCCAAGTCCGACTTGGAATGTTGAACTCAGTAGACATCGCCAGTGACCCCGTTTACATTTTCACTTTACCGAAGTAAGGTTAAGGGACTCAGGAAATCTCCTGACATTTGTATATAATATTGGTTCTTTGTGACTCCCTGGCTGACTGCGCACAAACATGCAGTTGCCTAAACCCTATTTTGAATTGGCTTGGAAAGCGTTTTTGTAAAACATGTTTGAACTGCCGAGAAAGTTGGGAATACTTTCCAGAGCAGCGGGATTATTTTAGAAATGATACTAGTCGATAACTATCCAGTAACATCTGCCTTTTTGCGTAATGCTAATCCATAAATGTTGCGGTCGTTGCCGCATCTTATGTGCAAGCCGCTTCAGTACCTCTCGGCAACTAGCATCCAGATAACGTGGTCTGGTCTTTTTCATCACGTAGCCAAACCGTTTGGGTTACATTTGTATCATCTGTTCAGTTGTCAAATATGACTACTAATATGATCTTAACATTTCCGCTAACTGACCGCTCTATTTAGCTTAATATCTAGTTTCCCCTATATTTTACTTGATGACCTTTCCAAAAGCTCCACTTAAAATATCGACCGGTGCTGCTTAGCTTCACGCAACAACCGAAATAATTAAAAGAGAAAATTTCGTTTTACTTTAACGGTCCATTCGAAAACATCCGGCATAAGTTCTTTTAAACGCATAGTTATGCCAAATAAAATACAGTTAAACATCCGTAAGCGGAATGCTCAAGGGACTAGATCAAGTTGGTGAACATAGAGTGGTAGTCAGTATGCAGAAGTCTAGAACAATAAAGTTAACATTGTGAACACTTAAGCAATGAAAAACCGGCCAATTTAGAGAGATGGTTAAGTTGGTAAAATTTGGATTGCATATGTGATTTAATTTTAGTTGGCTGATGTATAATGGGACTGTAGACGATTAACCATAACCGCTCTTTACTTCTCCAAGGGTGAAACCTATAGGAGTAATACCAGTCTGCTTCATGAGATTAAGAGAAACAGAGCACACTGTGTAGGAACAACACGTTTGCAATCCATGCTAGTCTCCACCTCTTAAGAATGCACTCAAACTCTAGCACAATCCTCACATATCTCCTAATTTAAGTGTGGAAATTTATCATGTGCTAAGATTAACTATCTCGTGGGCTGAGTTCTCCAAGTTAATTACAAATGAAGCCATCTATACTATGGACCCTGATAGAAGTAAATATGGTGACAACTAAAATGTTTGGCAATTGAACGCATTTATATCGAATAATGGCCTGGCAACTTAAACTGACAGACTCAGCAAGCCGTTCCATTCACTGACGCTTTTATTTGCCCTTTGTGATCATTAAGTAAGTGGGCATTGTATTTCATGCATTTTAGGGGGTATGAACTCCGATCTTTCTTATTTTCTTGTATTAACGCAAACTGAACGACTGAGAAATATTTAGTTAACACTTTGAGTTCTGTAGGTATATTGGGCCAAATAGGGGTAATGTCAGAAGGCGATTAATTTGGTTACCAATTGTCCTCCTTTTCGTCCAGTGTGCACCAAAGCAATAGCTGTAATTCTTGAAATAATTGCGGCAAACCAACTGGAAGCCATGTCAGAGATTGAGGAGCTACTAACATCACTCGTGCAATGAATGGCCCAGCCATAAATGCTGCATCCACATGGCTGGCTTATTAACCGGTAGTCTTTTGTGGATACTGTAACTGTTTGTACTCTATCAACGGAACTATTCGTAATGATTTGCAACCTTCTGTTTAATCAATGCTCTTTCGGACTGTAAAATTAGGTTATAGGTATGATCTAGACAAAACCCTGTGGTGCAGAATATTTTGTAATCCCAAAACCATGCTTCTGAAACGCAGAATAATGCCCGAGATGGAACTCAAGACTAAGTTGGTGGCGTGCGGAAACGACCAGAAGCGTTTAACGGTACAAGCAAATTGTTTGACAAGCTGTGGAAACTAAACTAATGTGATTTTAAAGCATGGAGAACATTGTACTCAAGTAAGTTAATAACGCAAAGTGGTTGGGAATCTGAACTACTGAAGCACATAAAGCTTGTTACTAGTTAGAGTAATAGTTTTTGGAAAAATGGAATGTTTATAATAACTTTACAAGCAGATCCTTGTAAGCACATCGCCTATCTGAATTCTGACATCGCACATGCAGTATTAGTGGTAATTGTACTGAGTGCGGAGCGATGCTTGGGTGAACACGGTGAACAAGTTTTCATAACTCCTGTGTTGCATTGATTTCGTGTTGTCTCAAACTCCCGGGTGGCAGAAAA
Source organism: Dicrocoelium dendriticum (assembly GCA_944474145.2). Classification (NCBI taxonomy): domain Eukaryota; kingdom Metazoa; phylum Platyhelminthes; class Trematoda; order Plagiorchiida; family Dicrocoeliidae; genus Dicrocoelium; species Dicrocoelium dendriticum. The sequence continues at coordinate 37,443,010 of OX104059.1, read as the reverse complement.
TATTCAGCTAAAGCAAAACCGGTAGCACCGTGTTCGTATAAAAAATGATAAAAAGCAGGAAACTTTCTGAACTTGTTTAATATATCGCAAATAAAATACGAACATACGCAATGCAGAATGACCACGAAAACAATCCGTTCATATAGTTTATAGGGACGAATTGCTTTCGGTGAAAACATTTCGGAATACTAACTGATGGTTCAAAGCCGCGCAGAAAACCCAGTACGAATGACATAAAAATTATGCTACGCATCAATGAAAATTAGTGGTAAACATTAATTGTCACCCTGACTGGTTCAGTGAGATGGTAGCGGCACAAATGCTTCACCAATCCACAAGCTGATTAGGAAGTTTGGTGCTGGTGTCGAAGTTTCATATCACCTTAAGAATTTGGATTAGAAATATCTACTAAATGTCTCAGCTTCTGGTGTTCCCACTGAAATAATATTTGGTAGTTTAGAAGGGATACAAAGTAAAAGGGTTAGCTGCTTAGTCTCCATTAATATGAATAATATGGTCGGAATTTGTCCAATTGGAGACAATAATTCTGTGGCGTCATTGGTTACAGTTCTTCATTCTAATACCTTGCGGTTGCACAATCTTAGCGCGCAGGATTTTCCCTGAGTATTTCAACGACCTTACTGCCAAACATTAGACTTACATCCATTACTATCAGAATGCTCCACTTTACAAAATATATGTACCTGTCGGATTAGCTTAACACATTGATATCTTATTCTCTAAGACAAGTTAGACAGAGCTGTTACTGTAACTTATGTTCAACGAATTTGTTCTTCAATTTCTTCGTTGGACTTTTATTCCCGGCTGTACGAATGGTCGAAGTTTGCGCTCATCTAGTAATGTGATTAATCGTTGCGTTTTATTACGTGGGCGTCAGTTTGCTGCTCTTCATGTTACATCCAACCGTGCAAACCGTCTAACTTTTGACCTCAACCGGAATCGAAGTGGGTCGGCAAGCAACGCATCATCTCTCGCGTGCGTCACGTTTGGTGTTAACCCACCTACCCATTTCAAAGGACCATTCGCGTTATCTCGTGTGTTTATACATGGGAGTTTGCGTTTGTGGAAAAAAGGCCTCACTCGATCTCTCGACTTAGACAAAACAAGCACCTTAATCGACATTACGGCTCAAATGGAGTTATAACGCAGAACGAGGAATAGCGAGCCACAGCTGAACAACGCTTGCGGCTGGGCAAAATCGGTGCAAAAAAGAGCCCTCTATTAAAGATGCAGCAAAAATTATCACACCAAGCGTCCTCGCCATGCAGCAAAGGAAATGACGATCTTGAACAATAAACAAGCCTCTTGTCAGCTTACATGCCAACTTGACTAGTGGCGGTTCGCAAAGGAATCCGCAGATCTTGAATACAACCATTTTTTCTGCACGTTCATAGCTAGAATGACCTTGGAGGATAAGACTTGCTATAGCTCAGTTAGTTTTCGGTCTTGGTAGTGAGTCACCGTTACACATGACTCAGTGGCATTATTCGCTGGCTGATAAGAGATAGGTCATGTGCTCGACTCCGACAGGATTTGGCGGGTGCTCGCTACTGAAGAATCCTAGTAAGATAAAACGGCCGTCTAGCGCTTTTCTGAATGTGTGCTGGCTTTGTGGCTGATCCTAGCTGCGACGAAACTACGGAATCTTCATTTTGTTTTCAACTAACTGCATGGTTCTATTAATTTTTATGTGAATGGCACATAAACGCGATCGCCTTTGGCGGTGGTTAATAAATAATGGCTTTGTAAATGTTCTCCTTCGGGATCACTCGCGGCTTCAGAGCCGAAAATAGTGGCTGAGCAAAGGTGAGGTCAAAGCCGTAAAGCTAGATGCACGAAAGCTCTCATCTGTAACTAAGCAAGCAGCTAATTTCCACCTGCTCCAAAAACCCCTAACTTGGCCCAAAGGATATTGCATTGGAGTGAATATGTGGAGCAAGCTATACAAAAACGAGGAAATACAGCTGCTAACACTGTGGACGTAAATACACATGCATCCTTTGCGGCAGCCTAAGCACCAGGAGTAAGTGATATGACCACACCTGACGCCAACACACAGGACGCCAGAAGCGCAACAAGCGCGCCAATCACACCAACAAAAATAAGGCCACTCCCCATTCGAACCGGTCACTTTGAGACTAACTGGTGAATCGCTGACGATCTTGTCTTAGTTTATCTGAACCCAATGCAACTACATAAAAAAGCTTCTGGAGGACCGAAAACAAGTATCCATCTGTCGGTTATTAGGCGTTAATGCTAAAGCGGTCGGGGCGTCATACTGTGGTTGATATTACGGTATGCTTTTAAACTGGGCTTCCGACAAAGATAATAATTCATTAGGATTATTCCGTAGCGGTACTCAGTATGAGTTTTTGACTGTATTGTGTCATATTTTGCATAGAAACAAGCACAAGCGTGTATCTTCACTTATGCGTTCCGCTGATCTCTGGGTTTTAACTGGACAAAACTTGGATCAAATCCTCATTGGTGTGTACATGGCTTTTACCAAGAGCAAATCTCCATCATCCAACGCAGTGATTGATTAATCCGCCAGCTACAACACAATGCCAACTCTCTCAATGAGTGTGCCAAATTCATCAAATTGTTTTTCAAGGAGGATTTCCTTTGCATAGTGAAAGGTTTAATAAACGCATACACTGATGAGCATTACTAAAAAAGCCTATTCTTTCGTGTCATGTGCGTTGACCAGATTCCTCATAAAAAGCAATGCGTTCACGTTACGTACCGTATATTTTGATTTGTACAGCCAGATGTTCACTTGCTACCCAGTTAACGGAGTACGATAAGCAGTGAGCCTATTCCGGTTCCTGGTGGGACAGTAGTTATCGCAGCGCAAATCCTAATCTTTGACAGTGTGCTATTTGATATCTGGACTTATAGGTTTTTTGAAGATTGGATTTGCAAATTTGCGTATATTGTGACTGCTAGAATGTAAGAATATCAGCATTTGAACAACTTTTAACCGAGAACCTTACACAACTAAAAATTTATTTCTAATCAGTTATTACTTCTGTGAATTACTGTTTCTGGCTATTGAGACAAACAATCCTACATCCATCCACACAATTCTTATTGACACCCTATTTTGTGTATGTAGTATTACATATATAGTGATTATTAAATCTGTTTGCAGCACATCAAACTCCGTAAATTTGAGGATGCAAGTCCAGTGACTCCACTGAGAGTAGTGTCTGCCGACGTATTTTGTCTCACACCTTTCCTTTAAATGAGGTGGCCAGTCGGATACCTGTGTTTATGTATTATTATTGGAAGATTTCCAGATAACACATTTGATTAGCTTGAGAGGCCCAAACACATCCTGACACTTAGCGTATATCTTCTCAGTCTTGGTGTCAAGAGGTACAAAACCTCTTTTCCGTCTACCCATTCAGGAGCGGAAAATAAAAGAGGATAAAAAAAGCATACTTATGATCCTTGTAGGATTAAAGGAAACCATTACAAGTAGAAGAGCTCATTACAGGATTACAGTCACAAGCTTTTCTAAATGCTGGAGGGCTCAGTCTATCCTAATATAGTCGCTCTCTAATTACTGGAAATCTTCTTCTTGCACGCTATTTTCACCACTGAAGTTTAATAGTGAACGTGGTTGACTGCCTAACGCCAACAGTACAGTCATAGCCCGCCTAACCACATAGCTATCCCGCCACAGTCTGCAAGTATATATCTGACAGGTTATTGTTCAGTGAGTATGACGATTTGTGGCAGAACGAATAGGTGTTTTATTTTTTCCTGTCTTTCTAAATTTAAATCTAATTTTAGTATGCCAGACCCAGCAATACTTGTTATGAAGTGACTTAGATATTTCTCATCTGCAGCGGTAGCGTCACTGGTAAAAATAATTAACACTTAATGCTTTATTCGGCTTGACATGACTGCTGGAACGAATCTAGTAATTTGGGTAACCTGACAGAGGTCGTCAGAAACGAAATTTACTATGTACTATATCGCCGGTACTAGCTGTTGACACAAGTATTTAGACTAGACCAAAACCGCATTCCAAATTTATGGACAAGCTGGATAATCCATATTTATTTTGTTTATTACCATCAGGTCTACATGAGAAACCTGAAAACACCCACTAAGCTACCCATAGGTAGAGGCAAAATATATATGAATGACCGAAAACTAATGTTATTCAATTTCTCCAACTAACCAAATGCTGCAGGGGTGATCAGAGAGGAGTTTAGGCTGGCTGAGTTGATGTATGTTAAGCACATCAAACGCTCTGGAGACACTGTGAAATGTTCAAACCAATAGTCACTGTAAATTTTCCGGCTCATGTTTGCGATCGCGCTCGAAGTTCAATAAACATTTAATCTGATAATTACGAATTGTGTCGGCGTCCAGAAAAGCAAACCACATTAATAATCTGCTCCAAAATTTTGTCTCATGCCTAACTCATCTCGCTACCTCGAGTCTAAGCATGTGATCATGAAGTGTATCGTTTGATGTTCTGCAAGTCAACATGATGCAAACTAATCGACTGCGAATAACCTTGTCAGTCTGAAACTTTGACGCTGAATTTCCCGTTGGTTTGTGCTGACTTTAGCCGCTCCCATAATAACACTAGTGACGAAGTCCATCATTAATTTTTACCCAGGAGAAACTTGTCTCGATTTTTCTGGTAGAAAAATGGTCCCGGGGCGATTCCGTTCTCCGTGCACCCACATACGCAATCAAAAATGACACTTATATCATACATTCATGACGTGTCACTTGCAGCCAGACAGCAAGTCTGTCAGTGGAATTGGAGACCGCGTTTCTCAGATAAACCAGATTTCCATCTCAGTAACGTGTGTTTATGGTCCTGCAAAATTTACCACAACAAAAATAAAGTGCTACTGCTGTTTGCATAAATAAGAGTCTAATCAGAAGAAGCATGTTTCGGGCACACTCAAAGTATTCCCCAAATGACCCATCGTCTGCGGCCCTAGTGGTCGAAATGACTAACATTAACTTCAGTGCGAATCACCGTATAGATCAAGAGTGCGCGTCGCAATCCAATCAAATAAGTTGTATTTAAAATTGATTCTCCAACCCCAACTAATTACTACGATTTGTGACGAGCGTTGCCAGTCACAACTCGGTGGATTAAGCGCAGTGCTTTGGGCTGATATCCCATTTGAAGTCCTGCTATCTCTGTCGGAGGAGTGCAAGTGTGAAAATGGTCAAAGTGCACAGTGCTGCGATCCATCAATACCCCATCTTCTGACATTTCGACGCTTTCCGAAGTCACTTCGTAAACTTTTATACGGTTGAGCAATGTTGTTGGGAAATCAACCGCAGAATGGCCACATAATTCTATTTGGCATGAAACGACAGTGAGCCAACAAACAAAAGTATGTATTGCGGGTTTACATTTAATTGGAAACCATAAGAAATTTGAAAGTATTCATTACGAATTATTATACTACCCATTGCCATAAAGTCAGCGAATATAAAATCGATGATCATTTCGTTGGTACATTTTAAAGCTATTGCACTGAAATAAAGCTGTAGCCAGCCAATTCCCCAGAATGTTTATTTCACGCATCCGCTTGAGGTGCAATATTTAAGAAAGTGTCAGCCTCAAAAGCCTTCTAACTGTTGCTTCAAACTCAATTATTTCATAAGACGCGAAGCGCGAAGTTCTTCGGTCCAAAGAAACTTTATGTGGGGAATTTACAAAGGCTATGTCAGCTCTGAAATTCGCACCGCGTAATACGGCAGTTCTACTTCTCTATGCGATTTGTACATGAAACCAAAAAGATATACCGACAGCCAATGTTGATGCTGCTGTCTTCGAGACACCAACTTAATTACTGACACGTCCCTAGCCATGGTAAATAGCATTGCTTCTGTTGACGGCATACACACACAGCAAGGGAAACGACTAAATGTTTAGGTATCAGTTACTGGTCTAGACTATCAAGTTTAAACCTCTACACCCGATCTATTTAATGTAACTTTCACTAAAGAAGCGATACCAAGATAAATGAACTCCCACACTCTTACACGTAGCAGGAAAACAATCTATGAAGGCACCAAAGGTGGAAGTTGTACATCTAGCCGGATCGCTGACTGATTTCCTTCAGCGTTATGTGAAAGAGCACATAATTCTGTCAGGTTGGAATGTATCATCACTACTATTCACAAGGAAAATGTCAACCTGGACCTGCCAACAACCGCCAACTAACCCTTCTCACTATCCTTACAAAGGTAATGAAAGCAGCCACCTCAGATACATTAATGACGTACCTGCGAAACCATGACACCAGCGCACCGAGGCAGCATGATTGTAGCAGAGCCCATGTTGTAACTCGAACCTGTCAAATGTATGCTGCAGTTGGACTGTAGTTGTTAGTGATGGAACAGAGGCCAATCACATCAAGTAAAAATTTTCAGTGCCGTCAAACTTCCTGGGAACTCGTATGCTGTTTTAGTAGATTCAGTTTCATATTATGGAGGATCCAGTCTCGGGACAGATCAGCGAGTTATATCCAGAACAACAGTCGGAGGCTAGAATCCGAGCATCTATATGATACAAAACGCCAGTTCAGGTCGAGGTGTTGCAAGGTCCCGTATTTGCGTCTAACCTGTTATTATTCTGTAAAATGATCCAGCGAGGTTTATTGGATTGGATTATTTATCCTGCATGATTGATGGTACAAGTGACGAAGAGATCAACGGACGTCACTATCACAAGATCGCCTCTTTTGAATTTTATGAGGCTACAAATTGGGAAGTATTTGATACCTTGTCATTCAAAGTGAACCAGTGTACAGCCGTTTCCATTTGCTACCATTACGCTAGTCTCTACAATTTTAAAGCTTACAAGCTGCAGGCCTAGGTCTAAGTCTGCTTGTACATCATGGAGTTAGCTGTTCCAGACAGGCTGATAAGGCTTGGGAATCTAGTGGTGAGTATGCTATTCATTTGTTTAATGCATTCGAGTTTCCACGCACCCAAATTTTTTAGGTTGCGCAATGCCCACTTGTTCTTTCATGTCTGATATGCCATATGGTCCACGCTACTCTGGCTAGCGTGTGTTTGCGAGGCAGTTGAGACGCAGGAAGGTCGGTGACCAAAAATTCAAAGGTCTGTGTCAACATGCACACCAGCGATGGCTGTTGAAACTCGAATGGTTTAGTAGACCCTACAGACACAAACTCTGAGACCTAATAAGTTCGCAAATAATGAGTGATTCTAAACAAGTGTATCACTGACTTTTGAAACCGAATCCTAAAATTATTCTGAGAGCCAGTCACCTAGCTTATGTGACCGAAATTATCACCCAGAATATTGGTGGAACAGTCTATATTTTTCATGCTTGCCAAACTTGGATCGCTCTTTCAAACCCAATTCACTGTGCACGAAAGGTAACAATATTCAAAAAGCGCTTAAACATCACACTCAGCTCATAGCAATTTGTTACATGAATGTGGTATTCCGGAATGCATACTAGATGACTAGGGGTTTTTAAATTCAATTCCAACTGACGCACGTAAATAGGCACAAGCAGACAAAGAATCTGATTACTTTCGAATTGACCTCGGTGCTTAGTCTATTGGGTGATGAAGAATGATGCAATGCTTTGACGCCGGGTGTCCTAAATCGCATGATTGATACTGAAGATAAATGATTCAATAACTTTATGAAGTTACATGTAATCCTATCTATGTATAGTTTAGTAGCTTAACATTTGAAGTCGCAGGTAAGATGTAAAATGTACTTAGTATAAAAAACCTTAGTTTGTTGGACAGCTGATTAAAAAGATTAAAATCTGTTTCTAAGGTTGTGCTAAAATTTGAGAAATAGTACATTTCAAACATTTCCATTTCCACTCATAAATCAGTCTGCCACATAAACTACATCCATACTGCCGAAATTTTAGTCATGTAGTTGTATACAAGGAGCTAGCATCTTGCCTATTATTGACGCATTGATATACAAATCATTAAATAGTGTAACTCTTCCTGACTTGCAGGATGCCTTTCTGTCCTAGTATATCAATTGCATCTAGGTTTAAATGCCTGCGCTAAGATGTCATCGTGGAATATAGTTTATTTAGTTAGTTACCCATTTGTTTACTTATGTTAGGATAGCGCTGTTTATAGCTCGCTATATGCTAAGGCATTGACTTCACTCTTGTAACAGAAAAGCAATTTTGACTTTGTTGCGCAATTAACTGGATACTGAGGATATGAAAATAGAACGATGCTTCTGATTGTCGCCACTAAGAAAGCATCTTCCGAAAATATGGTAAAATATGCCACCTAACCCGCAAGTATAGATCGAAACTAGCTCCACCAATTAATCTCACATTTCCAACGCCCCATAATAAGCTGCCGCTTGCGGAGAAACTTGTTCCGGAAGACCCAGACAACGATCTAAATTCCGTCTACTTAAACACCATATCAGGTAACAAGTGACCTCCATATACGATTCGTTTGACAATTGTTCAACAACGAACTTATCGATTTGGTACAAGAGTCGGAGACTGCAGTAATCATAATGAACAATGATTCAATCAGGAGTCTGCGGTCATCACAACTTTATAACTCCAAATTGCAAACTCACACTGCAGTTTCGAGTTGGGTAATGAGAATGTGCATGGTTAAATTCAAGCATGGCAAGCGGGAAGTAACTTTATCTTTGCTTGTGTTAGCTGAGAGAAGACCAAATCTCTTGGGCAGAAATTGGATCCGATTCGTTCCAGAATCGATGCAAATTAATGTGGTGGTGATCAATGACAGCATGCTAAACCATCTTTTGAACCGATTTTCCGCTTTATCTGAATAGTTAGGGACGCTGAAACATTGCAACCCTTTCATCAATATATGCGAGAACCTTAATGCCATGTTTTACAAAACACGAACATTACCGTACGCTATGCATTCCAAGTTAAAGTAAAACTACCACGGCTACAATCCGAAGGCGTTCTGGTGCTCGTAGAACACTCGGATTAGGGTACCCCAATTGTTCCTGTACTCACACCCGACGGTACCGTTCGTATGGGTGCAGACTATAAGTTAACTGTCAAACAAGCTGCCAAGGTGGAAAGGTATCCTTGCCACGCATCGAAGATTTGTACGCTAAGTTATCCGGTTTTCAAATTTTCTATTTTTGCTCTTAGTCACACAAATTCTCAAGCTCAACTTTATGAGGACTCACGGGAATTAACTACCATAACTACACATCTTGGACTATTTCAGTATACCCGTCTCCGTTTCGGAATAAGCACCTCCCACATTATCTTCCAGCTGGTTGCAGATGACATCGTGAAGGATATACCCTTTGCTTGTGCACGTTTAAATGATATCATGGTTTCTGAAAGCAGTGAGGCAGAACATTTAAAAATGCTTCGGACGCTGTTTGAATTTTTAAAAACGAATGGGTTAAAACCAAATAACACCAAATGTGAGGTTTTGTCTGAATCTCATTTTTATGTGGCTAAACACTTACTAAGAGCGGTCTGCATGTTTTGCAGGATTAACTGTCTCCAATTAGATCGGCACCGCAGCCTAAGAATAGTCATGAACTCCAATCATTCTTAAGAAAGTTACCACATTATCATCGTGCGTTATCAGCAGAATCCACTATTTTAGCTACGTTGAACGCACTGCTAGATAATATCACCACACGGTTGTGGAACAATCAGCATCAGTCCGCTTCCATTTTTGCGAAAAACCATCTAGCAGCAGCTCCAGTTTATTTCACTACGATGAGAAAAAACCTCTGGTTTTACAGTGTGATGCTTCTCCGTAAGAATTTGAGCAGTTTTGTTTTATCAAACCCAATTTATCCGATTTCCATCGCTTTGTGTACCTTACTATCTGCTGAAAACTTGCTTACAACTGGCTCGGGCGGCCTTGTTATTCCTCTTTGGCGTCAAGAAATTTCATCACTATCTTTGGGGCAGTCATTTGAGATCCAAACTAATCACAAAACGTTGATATTGTTATTGGGTGAATCCAAGGGGATCGATCAAATGTTTACACTTTTAATGCAGCGTTAGGCGCTACTCCTGTGTGCGTCTGAAAAGAAAATATCTTACTTCTCAGAATCTAACAATTGTACAGCGGCTGTCATGAGTCGGTTAACGTAGGCGACCCCCGGATAGTCAGTAGAGGAACCGAGGAAGTATGTGAATTTGACACAATACTTCCACAATACCTATTTGACAAGTGACAACATGCGTCGTTGAGCCGATCGGAAGCAGGAAACTCTCCCAACCGACTGGATACGCTCCATCCTAGTCCCAATTTTCATGGGAGGATCACGATCGGAATGCGGCAGCCATGGAGGAATCAATCTGATCTCCATCGGCTCCAAATTGCTTGTCTCTGTCATCCTTCACAGACTGGCCGCCACTTGTGAAAGCCATATTCGTGTAGTGCAAGCCGGGTTTCGTCGAGGGCGTGGCTGCATTGACCACATATTCACTTTGCGTCAGTTGTTGGGGCCCCGTCACACATATTGGCGGTCCACCGTTGTCATGTTCCACGATATCAAAGGTGAATTCGATTCGGTGGATAGACGTGCATTTTTGGGACTGTATACTCTGATGAGGAGTGCCTGAGAAGTATTTAAGTATTATCAGATTATTTCTATGCGCGTAGCTGAGGCAGAGTGAGGGCTTACGGCAAGCTGTCGTCGCCTTTAATATCTCCAGCAGTGTGAGACAAGGATGCCCGTTGTCACTGTTCCTCGTCAACTTCGATAATGACCAAGTTATGGAAATCGCGTTCACAGGACACGACTTTGAAGGTGTGGAGCTACTCCAAGGAGAACGACTTCTTGACTTGGAGTATGCTGAGGATATTGTCCTAATCTGTGACAGCTCCCAGACGTGCCAAGCGGCACTGGACAGATTACCACTGGATGTCAACCGCTTCCGGATTTGCTTTGCACCATCGAAATGCAAAGCTTTCATCCAAGGTTGGCTTGGACCGCCTCGTTCACTGACCCTTGGTGTAAATCAGCTAGTAGTCGTTTAAAAATTCATCTACCTGAGAAGTTGTAGCAGCATTCGTGGGATTGAAGGTGAGATCACCAACCGTATAGCAAAAGCTCGAGGCGCTTTTGCTAACCTTTGCCACTTATGGCGCCGGCGCTACATCACTCGCCCTGTAGGGTAGAGTGTACAATGCAGCGGTATTTTCCACCCTACTGTACGGTTGTGGAACCTGGTCCCTTAGATCAACGGACATAAAGAGGCTGGTTATGTTGGACCACCGGTGCCTTCGTAATTTAGCTCAATTCTGGTAGGAACATAGCGTGAACAACGCGCGTGTTCGACGCCTTGTTTACGGCACAGGAAAAGGAAATGAACTGCTCAGCACCGTTATTTCACGTACCAGGCTCCGATGGCTCGGTCACATGTTACGCACGTCAGCGCACCGACTCCTGCGACTTGTGTTGTTTGCGCGCCGGAGGTGTGGATGGAAGAAGAGGAGAGGTGGTCAAGAGATGACTTGGTCGAGAGGAATGAAGGCCCTCACTTTGAAGCTGGCCTCAGTTGGAGCGTCTCGGCTCCCGGGTGAGGGTCCGAAAGACGATGAACATGTTTGGTTGGATACACTTGTTGATAGGGCTAGGAGCCGACCTCAGTGGCGTTCGTGCTGTGAGTTTCTTTGTCTGACCCCATCCCTCCAACTAGGATCCCATTGTTTAACATTTTATAACTTTGCAAAGGAAAGTAAAGAACTCTCTGTTCGAGATTACTGTTATGCATCAGCACACACTTGCAGGGCTAGTCGGCTTGTTTGGCTTCTGTCTAGTGAATTACCTGTAAACACGAATGCGTATAAATAAGGAGGAAAAATACGTGATGGAAAAGGGAGGAGAATGTGTGATTAATGATGGATAGTTGAACTATGCGTTTAGCTCGTCCACATCCACAGTACCGAGTGGACTACTGGAACTATTTATTATCACAGCGAGACTAGACCTAAATATGACTTGACAGTTTGCGTACCTCGTTGACCCACTGAGCTATACTGGGTTGTGGTCCCTTGAGAGCTATTCATGACAGTTCGGTCCATGGTTAGAAGTCCGACCAACTCAGTCTTCTGGCCCTCTAGGTTGGGGATTGGAAACGAGATGTTGTACATTTCCGTGCAACCGGATCCTGCCAGGTATGTTGCCTTACGGCAGGATTAGGAGCCAAAGGCTTGGTTGGTGACTTTAATCGTTCACCTGTCTACGTATAGGAAACCTAACAGTACCTCAGCCCATATGCAACCATGACTACCTATTTGAAATAGAGCTATTACAGTTGAGTTGCTCCCAGAGCCTCAACAGATCACATCAAATGTGATTTGCTAACACAGCTGCTGTGTATGGACTGTGTAGTCCTCTTATCATTACCGCAGCTTGTTTGTCAGCACAAGCTGTGCGTCGCCGCAAAGCAATCGGTGCTGCTCTGCGGATTAAAGGGAGCTGTTGCGCGTTGTGGACTTTGAGAGACGGCCTGCCTTCATTCACCGCTTATTGCGGAGCGTCACCATGCCCTGGTACGGCCATCGAACGAGCAACACAATGGTCTGCCAGTTGATGTTTGACACCAGATCCTTTAGTATGGTACCCGTGAAGGATTTGTTACGCAGGACTTATACACCGACTAGGCGACATTCTGTGCATTCCACTGACTTCCTACTCCGGTTCGTGTTGTTCGCCGTTGCTACGCACAGTCCGATAAGCTCACGGACTGGTGGCTAATGTCGGAAACACCCAACCGAAAGACTTGTTCGCACTTGTGTGTCTTGATGAGAACTTCAAGTTCTGATTACTCTTGTCTCTGTTTGACATGCTAAATCTTGTCTCTTCCGACCAAATCCTTTTGCCTTATTCTCCATTCGAGAGTAACGTACAAGTTAGTGAAAAGTGAGTGAGGTTATATCAAATCTAAGAACTTAGTCATGTCGATAGTTATCGCCTCCCCCCTTAGCCCAATAGTCTTCACTGCGTACTGTTAACAGTCCGGTTCCAGGTTCAAGCCCCGTAGGGCCCAGATGAAGTGCTCAATACTGGTGATTCCCGTAATGTTGTAACGACCCTACAGTGCATTGTCAGGCTGTCTGTTTGAGTCTAACCGTGATCAGCCTGTAGTCTACCATTCAACTCCTCCTATTACTCCCCTGTGACGTTTTCTCTGGCATTATCATATTAGCGCTATCTTCTATCTGAGATCAAGTTCTCTTTATCACTTTTGCTCATCAATTTTAATCGCATTTCGAGAGATTTTCGATCTGTCCCTTCACATGTAAAGCTACTGGCGTCATCGAGAAATACACTGTTTATTTGTTTATTTACTCTCAAGTGCTTTTGTTCACGTTGGCGGTTTGTTGCATTGATCCACCATGGGATGACCGTGGTAGGTACCACGCAGCTGTTGCATTAGCCAGCTTCTAAGTCCCTCGTACATACCACTCCACTGTGCTTTTTGACTAATGTTCACCATACGTCCAATCTGATGAGCTTTACTCTCGTCTTTGGGGCAAATCCACCTCGTCTGCTTTGCATTTGGTTTCAGTAAACTACCGGCGCGAATAGTGTTGCTACAAGTGTCCCCCAAACGCTACTCACAACTAATAATTGGATTACGTACGCCGTCATGGTTGTTGCAGATTAGCCTGGTTTTTTACGGCAGCAATTCGTTGCAATCAGGTTTACTCAAACAGCTGTCGCCCAACGCCCACTAAGCCTCTATGAGTGGTCGTTGCATCTTTCTGGGCTCGCTACGGGCACTCATTTCGTAATCACACATCGCTAACCTCATGTAAATGCCGTTCTGACTGATTGAGAATTGCCATTCAAGTGATTATTATGTGGAGGATGATGTTTGTTCCTTTAGTTAAAGCACCGATCTACCGATAGGGTTTTAATCTGGCTCGGGTGATTTCAAATCATTGGCAAGTGGGGTATCCTTCTATCAACCTGCCGTGCGGAAATTCTTATGTTAAATGTAGAAAATAGGCCACTTTATATAAGCGTACAACGCCGAGTACCTTATCATATTAATTGCTTTGTGTTACTTGATAGATTTGCCGCCTGCGAGATACTTCAACTTGTAGAAAACTGCGACAGCATAAACTGACGCCCTTCGCATCATATGTATATGGTTAGAACGGAAATGTTTAACATGTATATTGCTGCATATGATTATGTGTAACCTATCAAGTGTTGCTTTCCAACAGTCGACATTTTGAGGCTACAGTCAGAAACAGAAAGTGCGCCCTTTTATACGTAGCCTTAGAAAGCATTCATTAAAACAAATACATGGGATCTCGGGAAAATTAGTGCAATCGATTATAGGTTACAAAATAATGACTAGTTAAAAGCGATTAGACACCGGAGAATTTATAAAATACATCTGCTTATTTGACTGTAAGTTGGTAGATTTGTGCAACACTGCCAAATATTAGTAAAGGTTTTAGGGTATTTTTGGACTGCGAATAAACCAAATAAATAAAGAAGTTGTATATTTCTCAATGGCGCGAGACACAGACCCTAATCTGCTCATTATATGCAATATAATCCGATGGCGGAATAAATCTTTAGAGAAGTATTAAAAATAATGAAAGGGAAACATAGGACTCAATGTTGACATAGCAGACGTTGGTAGAACCGTCTCCTGGGGACCTTCCCCCAAGCGGAGTAGTCTATCGTAACGTTTTATCCTCACTTCCACGCCTCATCTAGTCATATTTATGTACAAATTGTTCGCTTGTGTAATTGCCTATTTTTTACCTGGTTTTATCGTCTGCATGAATAATCTTCTATTAACTTGCACACCTCTTAGGATGCTCGATTACCGTAGAGTTCTGTCAATCTTTGCGTACGCTGTCCTCGATACATATTGTTTGTTATTATCATTTCCAGTGATAGGCCCTCGTTTGACATCCCGATTATGCCTACGCTTGACGTGCATGTTGACAAGATGCTTACCTGTCCATTACCCAATACGCCATCCATACTGGCTCCAGGAGACAGTTGGTCGCTGCTGGAGGGGATGGGGTGCACGGTCCCTGTGGCCGTGCTAGGCTCAAAGAGCGGTTCCACACACTCCTTGTGGAGTGGAGTACGATCCAGTTAATGCCCTGTGTGAGTATGCTTCCACAAATACAGCGCGCTTGTGTTTGCCTGGGAAGGAGTGTGGGCAGGATCCCTTGATGAAACGTGGCTCCCATCCACTTGCCTCCTGTCTTTTTAATTCAGGTTTATACTGAAGATAGGGTGTGTGGGTGGAATTGGATGTTGCAGCCAAGCCATCCATGGTCCCTCTGTAGGCACAGACGTCCTGCGGCTGTCTTATGGATGTCGTAGTGACAGACTACTCCGGAACCGGATGCCGCCAACCATATATATATATATATATATATATATATATATATATATATATATATATATATATATATTTATTTATAGCATTGCAGCCATTTCAATTCATAAAACTCTAGGGTAACAGTGTCTTCAAAAACAAGGAAACTACCACATTAAGCATCCCATGGCATCACATATACTAGATGGATTAAATGCCAATACGCGCTTTCATGATGCATTCAGCCAGCGTCTTTCATCGCAGCACCACTGGGTCACACATGCAACATGGTTTGCGAAATAACCTCCAAAGTTATTTGTTAATCCGCCTGCGTTAAATCTCAGAACATCATTATTGTGGTAGGTGGCATCTATAGCATTCACCCCGGCTCAACCACATACAGCTTACTGTACACAAAACACAATGACTAATATGAGAGATCCAGCAAATGTGACGCCAATGCGTATATTACCTGCAGATACATATATTCCTACCATACAAAATGTGACAGCTTGTGTTCCAGAGGTGTACAGAACTAACCAGTTCCTTTTCGGTGATCAAAAGTACTACGCTCTTGAAGCCCAAATTGAAATATGGAAACAGCTTCTCAGTACAGTCGGATCCCGTGGGACTCGATTTGTAGCAGTAACGAAGCCGCAAGAAAGCACAGTCTTTATTGTAAGCCAGCAAGATTCACCAACCTGTCACAGAGCGTACACATATATTGGTCCTGTCTACGGGCCAATACCCAACATACATGAGAAAATACTACCTGTTACACTAATGCTTGTTTTCTCGTCAACTTTAGGTGGGTGAGTTTGGCTGCCAGTCTGAGACTTTACCTTTGCTTCCGTAACTCGCATTCACCTCAGTCTGGAGTCATATAAAATCTCTTGATTCGCGTGATCGCGTTTACGTTTTTCATCTCGGGATTACCTCTGGATGTACCAACAAAGTGTTTCTCTCTGATTTACTGACCTTTTGACAAACAGCTACGCTGTCCTCATTAGCTTGGGCCAGTTACCATTGGTTGCCTGCGATCCACTTTCTGCTCATCCTGTTGGGTTTGCGGTGGCCCGATCGAGCTTGTCTATAATACCTGTGCTTCTTTTGATTCATGGGTTGTCGTAACGGCTTTGCAGTCTTCCGTGTGATCATTACCTTCAGCGCCACTACACACGCCTCTACTCGAAGTTGTTTTTCTCTTGGATACCATGGCAGCAACAAAGATTCGTTAGCTCAGCGCCTAATCGTCCCACTAGCTATTGTAAAACCCACTCCTTTTAATCAGATACCCTGTTCGGACCATACCCATGTTCCTTGAACTTGCTCACACCGGGTACCCAATATTTTGGTTTGTCGTTGATGGATATCTTGACTTTGTCCCATTTCTGGAATGGCCTCCACTTTTGAAATGCATATCTGACATCGTAGTTCTGCTTATCCCGCTACGGTTAAATAGTTGGTTCTTCATCTGTTGCTTGCTTCCAGTATCTCGTGACACGCTTGCGAATATTTGCAGGTCTAGAGTGCCACTCTTATGTATCCACTTCACATTAATACAAATCGCGATACCTTGGTAGTCGATTGCATGCAGATTCGACATACGAGTACGACATCCGGCAATGCTTATTGTGAGTGAGGCTGAGATTGTATTTAACAGCAAGTAGAACGGTTTCTGTACAACTCTATCGAATTATGAAAACAAAAATATTTAGTTGCGTATCGTCAGCGGTAGTATTTGGTCTGTTACTCGTTTATTCTTGTTCGGTTAGGAATTCGTATTGGTGTCATTATTTCCAGGCATACGATGTTATTTTTTGCACGGTATGTGCACCGTTTCACAAAAGCAAAGGTTTTCCAAGTAATCGTCGATACATGTTTTAAAACATTTACAGAATCGGCTTTTATGTATCCTTCTGGAAGTGTATTCCATAAGTTAACGATTCTTCGTTCTTTACAAACTTAACGTAATACCTTGTTCATGCAGGGGACCCCGAGCTTGTAACGGTGTCTTCGATTGTTACAGGGTTCCCGCAAGTGAAACATTGGCCCCAGTGTGGGGAAGTGATTCAAGTGTATACTCGATGGATCATAATATGGTCACTTCTTACTGAGCGATAGGATAGCGGGTAGACTCCGAGAGTTACACAACGTTTTTCATACGGAAGTTTTCATAGATTTGGTATCATTCTAGTTGCGATGTACTGTATTTCCTCCAGCTTTTCTTTTTCACTCTGGGTTATGGGATGGTAAGCTGGGGCGGCATATTCAAGGATTGATCTAATGAGCTAGGTGAATAGGCGATGAAACGTTTCTTCGGACCATGTGGAGAACATTTGTCGTAATACCCAGGGCATACGAAGCCTCGCACGGTACAATTTCTCTGTATTTGCTAGCGATGTTATACCATGTTGCGAGAGCATGCAAGTTTCTGCCAGATGTGTTACGGTGGAGCAACTGGCCGTCCAATGTGTATGATCGAGTGGCTAGAAGTTTGGTTATACTGATGAACTCCGACTTTTTTGCGTTAATACAAAGTTGCTTTTCAGTGAACCACTTTGACCGTCGATCTAAGTCTGGCTGGAGGCGAACGCAGTCGTCCTGGTTCTCAGTGATACTACAGATTTTCTGCTCATCTGCAAAAGAGCACGTGGTGACTGGCGCTACTGCCGAAGATCGTTGATATGAATAAGAAATAATACTGGGCCAAGTAAAATTCCTTGAAGCACGGCAATGATCGATGTGAACAAGTCAGTCAGGTAGTCATTTATCTGTACTCTAAACTTTCGTCCCACAATAAACTCGTGTAACCCCTGAAGTAAAGTGTCACCGATTCCCTAGCTCCTTAGTTTATAAAGGAGTACTTCATGGTTCACTCTGTCAAAAGCTTTACTAAAGTCGATGTACACCACGTCAACATGCTTCTGTTTATTGAGAGCTCGTACCCACTGACGGTTTGCATACATCAAGTTGGTGATGCAGGATCGACCTCTCGTAAAGCCGTGTTGTGCTGGCGTTAATACGTCCATCGCTTAGAAAAACGACTGCAGACAATGTTCTCGAAGTCAAACAGATCGGCCTATAGTTCTCTAATTTACTCGGATCATCACCCTTGGGAAGCGGTCTCACTATTCAGCATTTCGAGTTGTTGGGGACAGATCTTTCAGAGAGTGATTTATTGAATATTTTGTCACGGCTGGTGAGATGATAATCAATAGGGACTTGGGTATTAGTGGGTGAAGTCCGTCTGGTCCTGGGGGCTTTGCACCATCGAGGTTGATGAGTGGCTGATTTACTTTGACTGCGTCACCTTGTAGGATGTAGAGCAAGAAGGGCTCAATCTGTGCCGTTACCGGAGCAGGCGCCAGTTTACAGGAAAATACGTTGAGGAAGTGGGTAGCCAAGAAGCCAGTGCGCTTCGCGCTTGAAATGAACGTCTGTCCGTCCAAGCTCTTCAAGATAGGTAGGTGGCCCCCTAAGTTTCGGTTGACGTTTCAAGTAGATAAATATTCTGTTGAGTGCAGTTGTGGCCGAGGATGCTATCTCCTCTTCGAACTGCCGGCGTTTCTTGTTCTTTGCGGCGTTACATAAGTAATGCTGTTTTTTGTACACTGTATACTCTTCATCACAACCCGAGCTGATGTATCTATCCCAAAGTTTGCGACGCCGTCGTGCTAACTCTCACTATTCAGTGTTATCCCAAAGCGGTTTGACAAGTTAGACTTTTAGTTAGTTCAGGAGAACCAACCGAGTACACAGCGAATTAAGCTTCCTCTTCATTAATGACCAACAGGTCTCAAGCGACGCATCCGGTGGTAGTGTCGAATAAGTCTGAATTGCGGCTTGGACGAGCAGGTTGAAGTCCGTCTTCCAATGGTTGAATGTCGGCTTCCGTTGATTGTAGTACGGTAACGGTAGTTCTATGCTTTTCACAATGGAGCAGTGGTCACTGTTCGCCAGAGGTTCGGTGACTTTCAACACTTTCAGCTTCTGCTCGCATCGCGTAAACATTAGGTCCAGACAAGATGCCGAGTGATGGGTTACGCGCATCTGTTGGATAGAATGTTGCGTTACCTCTATTTCAATAGTCATTTTAGCGAATTGAGTCTCAACTTCGCCATGATCGGGAAAACGCCAAACGTCTGGCCAGAATATCTTAGGTTAATTCAGATCACTTCAGTAAGAATTGAGAACGGCTCATGTACTTCTGTATATGTGGTAACCAATCGCAAAAACAGTTTAATGGGCTACGGTAGAAAACACCCACAATTAGTTCTGCGTGTCTGAGGCGGATTGTGTAACACAATTGCTCGCTAAGTTATCCTCTCTCCGATTGGTGCTGGGAAGTTTGCCAGCTAGTGACGATTTCATGTACAACAGAATTTTTGTGTCCTCAGGTGTTCGACTTAGCAGCTTCTTAGATTGCGCCAGGCGAGTCATAAGACAACCCACCAGACGAGAAGTATATTTTCGAAACACAGAACAGGCCGACGTAGGTATGAAAACACACGGACACACTTCAAATCACGGCTGAGTGCAACTTTGAATTTATTGATCACGGGACGTGTGAGTGGTCTGAAACAAGCGATAGTAACAAATGTTCTGCAACACAGAAAAACACTAGTCAGCTTGTAACTGAGACTGTTGTGTTACAAGGCACACGGTTACTTGTAGGGAATTGCGCATTTACCTTCCTGAACAAGCCAGTTTGTTTCGTTTCTATGCGCATTTGACTTTGGTCTGTGTGAAATTCTGTTTTTCCATGCAAGTTACGAGATTTGGCCTGAATCAGTGGCGCCAACTCGGCTTGATTTTCCGACGGCGCAATTTTCCTCGGAGCAGGCCGTTCGAGTCATTACACCTCCTCCTTGTTTAATTAGTTAGACCAGTAGTTGTATATGTCTTCCTTTGGGGATCGATCTGCAAGGGTTGCACGCATCATTTTACAACTTGTGGCCTTACTCAGTGTTCACTTTCAGTCCGTTCCACGAGTTGCGTATCCTGTCCGGTCGAGGTGGTTGGTTACCAAGTGCCTAACAATTCACTAAATCAAATCCTTTGGGGTCGCGTATCTCTGAAATCCTTGCAAACCACGGTCGCAGTCGGTTAGCATGACGAACCCATACTTGCCTACCAACGCAAACATCGTACATTACTTTGCCAAGTCGTCCCACGACTTGACCTGGTATCCAACTTATTCGGCGCTCTCGATGAGAGGCAGCAAACTTTGCGTTTCCAAATCTAAAATTTCTGCGCCGTGCTGCGTACCGTCTGTTGTACTGAGCTCCCATATCCGAATTCGTACGACGTATCGATGGGCGTATTGGAGCCATCAGATGTAAGTCGGATCTCAGTCTTTGACCTATGAGTGCTTCAGCGGGTGGCTTCCAATCTGGTGCATTGGGATTCGAAGTTACTCGATAATTCAACAAGAATCTTTCCAATCTTTCATCCAACGTTCCCTCGCCCTTCGAGTTTAACAATGCACGTTTTTATGATGTTGACAAACCTTTAGGTTTGACGATTTGCTTGAGGATGATACGGTGCAGTCCGCATGTGTTGAATTTCATTGTGTACGCAAAACTCAACAAATTGATAAGATTTAAACTGTGGTCCGTTATCCGATACGATTGTTTCCGCAAACCGTAATGACTGAAAACACGCTTCAGCGCAAGGTTCTTCCTGTTTGCGGATGTGTTTCGCATCACAATAACTTCAGGCCACTTACTGTATGCGTCAACAAGTATGAGAAAGTAAGTCCCCTGAACTGTTCCTACAAAATGTACATGTATCCGCGACCAGGGTGATTCGGGATTCGGCCAAGATTGCAATGTTGTCCGCACCGGTAAGTTGGATACACTGCAACATTTAGAACAGGATCGTCCAATCTCTTCTATTTGACTATTCATCATGGGCCAAAACACGTAACTGCACGCAAGTGCTTTCATGCGAGCGATTCCTGGGTGGCCCTTATGCAACTGCCTGACCACGCGTTGCCTGAGTACTTCGTGAATGACAAGGCAATCCGTGAAAAACAGACAAGTATTGCCTTCGGACAAAGCGTCGCGTAGTGTGAAAAGCGGTACATGGGATTCGTCAGGGCATTGCTTTGGCCAGTCTTGTGCGTTTGCCCAATAGAGTCAGTTGACGAATACCACATGTTGAAATCGTATCCCAAGAGCAAGGTGGCCAATCTCTGAAGTCAACTGGCCGTGTACGCCGGAATACCCATTTTGGAGCTATAGGTGGCGAGTAAGGTTTTGTGCTCCGTTATTAATGTGAAACGGCGGCCTTAAATCAATTTGTGGAATTTTTGAACAGCAAAGACAATAGCGAGAGCTTCTCTCTCGATTTGGCTCTAGTTCTTCTCAGGTTTAATCAGAGCTCGTGTCGCATGCGCCGTAACCTTTTCTGAACCGACTGGAAAGCGGTGTGAAATGACTGCACCAATTCCATAACTCGGAGCGTCTGTAGCCAGGATAATTTCCAGTTTCGGATTGCAAAGAGTAAGCAATGGGTCTGATTTCAGCATAGATTTCAACTTCTCTAATGCCAGTTGACACTGCCTGGACCACTTTCATTCGATATCTTTCATCAGCAGGTGATTCTAGGTTTGGTGTAGACGGTGCACAACTGGCAGAAATTCGCTACAGTGACTCACCGTTTCGAGAAACGATCTCAGTGTTGTGACAACCGTTGGTGTAGGCAGTCGATCTACTACCTTAATGTTCTCGAGGTCGGGATGTTGGCCTCATTCATTAATCACGAATGCCAGGAACTTAATGGATTTCAAGAATAATTTGCATTTGTCTGCGCGTAAACGGAATCCGTAATCTCCCAATCGCGTCATCAAGTCATCCAGTCATTGAAATGATTCGTCATGTATGGTGCTCATTATGATGGTGTCATCCAGATAGGCTGCAGCTCCAATTACCCCAGTCAACATGGCACCCATGACTTGCTGGAAAATTGCGGGTGAAGTTATAACTCCAAATAGCAGACGATTGTATTAGTACAGACCACGATGAGTGTTGATCGTGAGAAAATTTCTGCTTTCAGGTTAAACTTCTAGTTGTAATTAAGCATCCGCCAGATCCAAGGTCGCAAAATATTTACCACCATTTAGCTTTGCGCACAGGTCGTCAGGAAGTGGAAGAGGATACTGATGGGGTTGCAATGCACCATTCAGACCAGTTGAAAAATCTGCACACAAGCGAATAGAACCGTTTGACTTCTTAATCATGACGATTGGGGCAGCCCATGTTGAGAAATTTATTGGCTGAATCACGCCAGTTTGCTGTAATCGGTCTAGCTCATGTTCAACAAGTACTCGTGATGCATACGGGACCGACCGCCTGGATCGAGACTCTGGTGTAGCACCGGATAACGAAGCAAGCTTTGCCTGCGTCTTGCTACAATGTCCAAGTTCAGGTTGGAAAACACACGCATACTTCGCCTGAAACTCTTCGGCAATGGTTTGACTTGGAATAGGTGATATGGATGCATGATGCACCATGAGGTTCGTTTTAGAACCCACATTATTCAGTGGTACATTGAGCAGCTTCAATCTATCAATCCAATCAATGCCAAGAAGATTAAGGTTGACACAAGAAACTAACTAGATGGTTCCACGTAGGCTCAAATCTTTGAATTTAATGTCACATGTGAACTCACCGGCTAACCGCAGTGGTTCGCAGGCTACGTTTTGGACAGTCAGATTGGTGCGCCTCAGTGGATGTTTGCCACGTCTCGTCCATGATGATCGAGAAATGATAGTAATGTCCGATGCCGTAGCTAATTGCAAGGATATAGGAACATTGCTAATTTTGATGGCGAGGTACTTTCGTTTGCCCGCAAATTCTGTGCGACTGGTCACCAGAACAACGCTTGTCTTTGCTCCCCGAAACGATGTCTTTTTGGGGTGAGACTTCGTGTACAAGCTTGGGGTAGAGACAGGTTTGGCATAGTACCTTTAGCGACAGTGTTATTCGTTGTGATCCAAACTTTTTTACTTCTGACAGAGAGACTTCTTGTAAGTACAGAATCGCACAAAATGACATCCACCACAGTTCTGGCATGAGGTCGGGGGTTTCTGCTTGGGTACTCTATGGTTCACATTTTTACCTCGAACAGCCGTGCCGCAAATCTGTGGTTCACTTCTGGGGTCAGCATTTTCAATCATTTTGATATTATGCATTGACTTAATCAGTCTTTGGCTTTCAGCAGTAATGTCCTGTAATGTCAAATGGGGTTCCTGCTCTAACTTGTGTAGGATGTGTGCGCGCACATCAGCATCGACATGTGACTGAAGACTGCAAACAAATATGAGACTTTTGAACTGATCAGGTGTCATCCTACCGTATTTGCAACGATCTACGAATAGACATAGAGCTATCAGAAATCATGGGATTCAAAAGAAGGTAGAAATGTAAAAATAACAAGACACATCAAAGTCAATGGTTTCGTCAGAGGGCAAGAGAGTACCATGTTGTCCAAGCCGAGGTAGGGTGTTGACTTAGGTGACAGCATCCCGAGCCATTTGCTGAATAGCTTGCCCGCAAGGCAGCGGAGCGAATTCAGGGAATCGCGCCCATTGGGAGCCGGTGACTGATTGCTCAGTTCATACGCATTTCGTTTGTTCCTTTGTCAAACAGGGACCCAATGCTCCCCAGAATTACAGCGTTAATTTGCTGGAATAAAGTGCATTGCTAGGATGAAGCAAGGGGCAGTGACTTTATTTAGTGGCAAGTCACGTCCGCCATGTCACAGTGTTGTTAAACGGACATATATGGCTGTTTATAGGGAGACCGCTTGCCAGAAGAAAACCCACCACGTCCTGGAACACTGCCGCCGAACCGTTTGCTGGAACGGAAAATCCCAAACCACCGAGCTGGCACCACGTGGAAGTTGTTCGGCAAGCCAGCCAAAAAAGATCGTCAGCTGTACGCCGTAACGGCGCTTCGCTGCAACGCGACCACCACAAGTCGCGCGTGGGCTGAGTATACCGCGATGATGACCGCCCATACACGGATTGGAACAGGTGAAATTATGGTTGCAAACCAAACACGCACCCTACTCGGCCACCAGTCGACCGAGTTGAAAACGTTCATACTCTCGGTTCACAACTCCAGCATGTGTTATAAAATCATGACCATCGAGTTTGAGCAACTCTAAATAATGATTACGGATACTGAACAAAGTTTCTTGCTCACTGAAAATGGACGTCAGAATTTGCAGTCTAATCGAAGCGGAAATCCCTTGGATTTTCGGCAGTACAAAATTGGTACAGTGTTCATGCTCAACTACACTAACTTCACGCAGCATATACCGGTTTCCATGCATCATGTTGCGCCTTTCTTAACGGGTTAATATTTCGCTATTATTAACTCACCGAGTCAGTATAAAATAATGTTATTCTGCCCAATCATATTATAAATCTCCCCCGTAGGATGTTTGCCCTCACATTTGCCCTAAGGTCTGGATCAGCGACCTTCAACCTAGAACTGGCAACCCCACATAAAGTTGTAGAATATCTGTTGAGCTTAGAGTAAATCACTAAATTTCTGGGAAAGTTTGGCTTTAATTGGGAGCAACCATATTTTTGCAATCGTACGGAGATATGAATATGTATGCATATTTATATTGTACGTATTCGAATTCTGTAAAATATGTATTATCAACGAACCATGTCGTATACTTTTCAGCAATCTCTTCTCATTGAAAGGAAACGCCAACAGTCACAGCATTATCTTAACTGTAGTATCGCATACTTAACAAATAATAGAATAGGAACGTCAAAATGCGTTCGTGAATAGGTGTTCTGTGTTGAGCATATGAAACCACCAAAACCACTACATCATCTTGAAACGAAGTCTTCAGAACATTATAAAATGTATGTAGAATTCTGTCGTTGGTAGGAAAGCAACTACCAACGAAAGAGACTTGATCAAACAGGAAGGTCTCAATAAGAAAGCAAAGCATTAGTTCAAGCCACTGATGAAGTAGGATTGGTAATTGGCAAGCAAAAGAAACGTCACATCATTGGAGAAACACCCAGAAAATATTCTTAGGTTGGAATCCTTAAGGCTACTTCATATACGACATAGTGCAGAGACGATAAAGGAAATACTGATGTCTAGCCTTAAGGTTTTAGACTATGTCAAACTAATTGACGGATGTTAAGAAATATATTTTGAACAATGATAATTTTTCACTACTGTTTTCTTATTAAGTTGTCGAATAAACATAGGTAAGCTCACGCTTTCAATTGCTTGTTTCCATGAAGTGTGTAAATTCAGATGGCATAAAAGAATAATTCCGATTTTATTATGAAAAGAAGAGAGTTTGTGTTCATAAAATATGAAAGTGGTTGCTTCCTCAGCAAACGGAATTTAATTCATGATGCACAGAACTGCCCTTTCTAGTAAGAATCCAGCAGCTCTGATGTAAGCGGCACTTGATTCACGTGGTATCATTGTGAATTACATAAACTGCGGAACAAAAGGTATCGGAGCTGCTCCGTCCCAACACTACAATCCCAGGACTTGAAATGGCATAGGTTTGTTTCCAAGCGAACAGTAGCCTTAATCGAGATTTCGTGTTACAATCAATGCACACGGCTGGTACTCCAAGACAAAACACAAAATCCGGTGCACTTAAAAGGCAACTGTTCAAAGTATTGTGTAAAGACGTGAGTTCAGAACATGGGACTGAAGACTTGCAACAACCTTTTGAGGAATAGCTAGAACTGGTTAAACAGAAAATGAGAGTAAGGAAACAAAAGAAGTTAGTTAGTATACTTAATAACAATGCCCCCCAGTTGACATTTCCGAATAACCCACAGCGATATGTGTTTAACCATTCAAGTGTGGTACTAACCCAGACGCAGCTGAACTTGTTGCATTTGGGTCCAATGTTTTGCATTCCATGTAGGAAAAGAGATCAGGCTGTTTTAGAAGTGCAGTTTGAAAGTCTAACTGCTCAGACTAAAGACCTGCATCCAATCACATCAAGTGATTTTGAAAATCTAACATCTAGCATAGTTCATAATTTCACGAATACGTTACGATTAAACCATCGAGTAATAGTATTATCACTAGGGAAAAGATTCAGTCACTTAAAGAGCTACGGTTAAACAACAAAGTAATAGTCTCTAAGCCAGACAAGTGCTCCGGCATAGTGCTAATTTATAGGGTGGACTATATCCATAATATGGAGCACATGCTTAGTGACGAGTGTAAGTTGCAGAGTTTCATGGCAGGGAAAGGCAACATAGGAGAGTTAGAGAACCAAATGACCAGCTGTCTCAGTCGAATGATGCATGCCAAACACATCCCGAAGAACGAATTCGAAAAGCTGAAGCCTTCAGGTGGACACCTACCGGGATTATGTGGCCTGCATAAAGATTACAAGGAAGGCGCCCCAATGCGCCCAATCTTGGACATGACAGATTATCCTCAGCATTTGTTGGCCCACTGGATGGTGGCGAAGCTGCAGCCGTTACAGAAATTGGTTTGTACTTAATGAATGAGAGACACGCACGAATTCGTTGAGAAGATAGCTGAAATCAACCTTGTTAACAAAATGGTGATACCATTCGATGCCCAGTCGATATTCACAAATATCCCATTGCTCGAAACCGTGGATTGCGGATGCGAGCATACTCGGCAACTGCCCATATATTCAACTTTTCCGGAGAATTTGCTAGAGGGGGTGCTGCTTCCTTGCACGTCAAATGCTCAGTTCACCTTCAATGGTGAAACGCACCGTCAGATTGATGGAGTGGCCATGGGATCTCCTTTGGGGCCGCTGCTGGCTGATATTTTCATGGCGAAATTGGCACATGGCCCACTTGCAACACACATCCGTGGAAACGAAATGTACGTACGGTATGTTAACGACACCTTCGTACTTTGCAAATCCGAAAAGCATGCGGAACATTTGCGGAAAGCTTTCAGTGACGCACACGAGAATCTCCATTTCACTTGTGAACACGAATTCGCAAACTAGTTACCTCACTTGGATGTAGAGGTTATCCGTAACTCGGACAGATTATGCAGCAGAAAGGTACAGAGAAACACACATGGACTGGGCAGTACACTAAATTCTACAGCGCAGTACCACTACAGCATAAGCGGAGTTTAATCAGATCTCTCGCTTACAGGGCAGGCAGTATCCGTACACCGGATACTATTAAAAAAATACGGAGAATCAGCAACGCCCTCAGAAAAAATGGTAACCCTGAGAAATTTATCATGAAGCTTTTGAAGGAACGCAATCGAAAGCCACCTCAAAACATTGATCCTAATTAAGAGCTTTTCATACATATAACATTTAAGGGTGATTCTGCAGCTGATATGTTATCCCGACGCCTGAAAGATGCTGCTGAGAAAACGTATTTCGCGGCCAGCATGAGCATCGTTTTTCACAACAATCCGTTGCTTACAAAATCGATAAAGGGTAGACTGCCGCTTTAACCAATTCAATGATTAATTATCAGTATTTGTGCTCCTGTGATGCACCATACGTGGGTAGCACGACGAGGTGACATGGTTTTATAATGGCGAAATGAGGTCGTCAGACAAATCAATCAAGTCGCACCTCCTTGAATATGGCCCAACAGCTTCAGAGAGAGATTTCGAAGCCCATCTACTTACTACCTGAATATACTCCCAAGGATTTCGCAAACAGATCTTATCCATCGCCCAGACTATCCACAGTGAACATGTAAAACCGGAAGTATGTGTACAAAACGATGCATACGACCGATACTAATACTTGGGCAAACAGACACTGTTACCTAGTTATTTGGTTGTTACCTTACCTACCTAATTACTTCGGAATACTGAGTATTGTAGGCATCTTGATTTAGTTCGCTTGGTATACCACCTATATCCGTCTCAAGTTAGCGATTTTGATCATTCAAATAGTCCAGAAGTCAATCCCCGCCCGGGGATAATTATTAGGTAAACATTTGGGTCCGATGAGAGCTTATCGAAAAGAATTCGTCAACTTGAAATTATTTCCGTTACTGATTCGTAGTGATGAAATGAGAATAGTTACTTTGCTGAAGACCAGCGTTTCCCGTGTTTCATGGAAATTCTGAATTTCCGCTTTGTGGTACACTGGGTTTTGAAAGGATATGTTGTGATTCGTGTCTGTGAATTTCGAAGGAAAATAAGCATATCTCGCTGAACCAAAGAAACGTGGCAACTCGCCCATATAAGATGATGAAACTAAGTAGAAAAGTATTAGTACCTTAACAAATGTGCAAAAGACTTACCTAAAATTAAGCTGTAATTGCAGGCTAAAGGAAAATAATTTTCTAATTTCATGACAGCATAAAGGCATAAAGACAACGTCGACTCCCACTCTGGCATCGACTGAATCTGTCCAGTTTGCTCGGGTTAGCAGCAGGTTTGTAGTGCAAGATCGATTGCGGCGGAATCCATGTTGCTGTGACACTACGATGTTGTTGCTTCCATGATATCACATGAGTGCCTCTAAAGCTGTACGTTTCATTACTTTGGAGAAAACTGGGAGCAGAGTGATTGGACGGTAGTTCAAGGGACACGCACGATTACCATTTTTGTACATAGGATTGACTAGTCCATGTTTCCACATTGTGGGAACCAGCATATCGTGGAGACAACCTTGAGAGAACCGAGCTATTTGTTCGGCATGGTTCATGGCCACTGTTTTCAATTCCTTCAGTTTGATGTCGTCCACGCTACGTGAGCTATGCACGCGCAATACCATTAGCGTTTCCATCAAATTGACTGCTGCGAACGTGACGTGGTTTAACTCTGGTGGTGGTGGAAGCTGTGTAAAGGACAGATGAAATGATGGTTCACTCCAGAAAGTAAAGATGGAATGTTGGCGAATCACGTTGGCTGCATATCTTTGGATGGCACAAGGCCATCCAAAGAATATTTTCTGGGTGTTTCTCCAATGATGTGACGTTTCGTTTGCTTGCCAATTACCAATCCTACTTCATCAGTGGCTTGAACTAATGCTTTGCTTTCTTATTGAGACCTTCCTGTTTGATCAAGTCTCTTTCGTTGGTAGTTGCTTTCCTACCAACGACAGAATTCTACATACATTTTATAATGTTCTGAAGACTTCGTTTCAAATGATGTAGTGGTTTTGGTGGTTTCATATGCTCAACACAGAACAACTATTCACGAACGCATTTTGACGTTCCTATTCTATTATTTGTTAAGTATGCGATACTACAGTTTACAAAATGCTGTGACTGTTGGCGTTTTCTTTCAATGAGAAGAGATTGCTGAAAAGTATACGACATGGTTCGTTGATAATACATATTTTACAGTATTCGAATACGTACAATATAAATATGCATACATATTCATATCTCCGTACGATTGCAAAAATATGGTTGCTCCCAATTAAAGCCAAACTTTCCCAGAAATTTAGTGATTTACTCTAAGCTCAACAGATATTCTACAACTTTATGTGGGGTTGCCAGTTCTAGGTTGAAGGTCGCTGATCCAGACCTTAGGGCAAATGTGAGGGCAAACATCCTACGGGGGAGATTTATAACATGATTGGGCAGAATAACATTATTTTATGCTGACTCGGTGAGTTAATAATAGCGAAATATTAACCCGTTAAGAAACTAGAATTAGAAGGTAATAACAAAGCGCGTAGGCCCGCAAACCTATCAAGTGTTACCTATTTTTACGGCCTGGTATAACGTAAGACCACTATGGAGTAAAGAAGCACACTAGCTGTTGAAATCACGCCGCTGGTTTTATTTAATGTACTCAGGAAAACAATTTGGTCCTAGTTTTCCGATCATTTTAGCTTCTCTGAAAAGAGCATTTGTGTAGCAGCATCCGTCTGTGTGTTTGGGGTTAAACAGACGTGAATACCGTCTACCAAGCGCGTGTTTTTGAATTCATTTATGCACACAACATTTTACACACCTACGTTAATGAATTTGGCAGGACGTCTCCAATTGACTCCCAACACTGAGAGAATAGCTGGAACAAGAATTGTGCGTGATCAAGTTAAAGGATGTGCTCAAATTTCATAAAGTAAATTAGGCAAGTTTTTAATCTCTTATGTTGATTTCTCGCACTATCATTCATGGGACTCAATTGCAGAATTTGTTTTCGCAAAATGTAGCAGCCTGCTGCTCGGGATCACCGTAGTTGATGTCGATCATAATTCTGTCCGTTCATACGGATAACATCCAAAAGATAAATGTACGCCAATATCACTAGTCAAGCAGACAGTAACTGCAGTGTTATCCGTTCTTTACTGCAAGACGGTATATTTGTGCATACTCCATTTTTACTTTTGTGGTATCAACCAACACGAATACCTGCAAGCATCGCACTAGATTTTCTGAAGCAATTTTGCGTTTTTTGTGATATTGGCATCCTCTGACATGTTTCGTGGCGTGTCCCGTCTTATTGGTATGTATCAATCTAGAGATCACATCCAATGGGAGAACTGCGGATAAAGACATCCTTAAAGAATTCTCCTCCTTCATATCATAGCCCGGTTTAAAATCGAACCTTTTCCTTCATATGATTACCCGTTAGTTTCCATAACCTAATGAGTCAATACCATTATAGATTGACGACGGCGGTGATGTGAATTACCGCACTTTTTAATCGTATGTCCCTCAGCAATGCAAAGGAAACTGTTGATGAAGATTAACTAATTGCCGGTCTGGTGAAGTCAAGAACGCTTTCATGCACCCAGTTGAGTGAATTTTCATCCGTGACACATTTACTATTGGCATGATGTAAAAACAGTTCAAAAGCGGCAGAACAACATCAAAAGAAGTGGCCCAATGGGAAATATTACCTCACTGGCAAATTTTAATGGTCAGTTTCTCGATACTAACACTTTGGTCAAAAAGAAATCTGGCTAGGTAAAGAATGACGAACGAACCATTTTCACTCTTGCAAGCATATATTGCTCTGTGCTTTAGTCTGTTCCACGAGTAGATATGCAGTTGTAAAGTGCATTATGACTACTGTCCGTGAGGATTTTAGAAGCAAGTTTAGTGATCCGTTGGTACGTTCGTTTGAGTCAAATTTTGTTTTGAATGATGTAAGACAAGAACTTCTGTCAGCTGTTAGGCAGCTTGTATTCCTCCCCCTATCCTTACTATTATCTTGCACTGTCATAAATTTTCCATACTACAGTAGTCAGCCAACGTGAGTCATTGCTAGCATAACGTGACATACTTACGGATTTGGCCGATGTTCATCAAATAAGATGTTATGCCGTTGCACTCCGGCTCGTAACCATCGCGATGTACACATTAGGTGCTTAAGGAACCGTATCCTTTGATCAAGATGTAGTCCTTCCACAACTGGTTTTGACTTGTTTGTGATCTGTAATTCTCCCTAGGCATTTAGTTTATTGTTAGCTCATTTCGTAGACTTTCCGACACCTGCAGCTGGGCCGATAGATCGCGAGGCATCCATGTATACACTAGGTTGCTTTCAAGTAACCATCACTGCATTTACCCATCACCTCTGGAGGGGACTGTTTTGCAGCTAAGTGAGCCCGTTAGCTTCAAGTATATTTGAGTGAGACACCGTTCTAATATGGTCACTAGCAAGCTGCAATCATCCGACACGTCAATAGCAGGTACAAGCAACCGGGAGAATACTCGACAATAAAAATTCTGTAGTTTCAAACACAATGTAACAAGCGGTAGAGGCAACGAGCCAGCGCCTTGCGAGTTGTCGAAGGAAGCACAATTTATTCCTGAAAAGTAACAAAACTTGATCAGATACTGTGAGAACATTGTATTACTACAGATATGCTCAGAGGAATCCATTTGTGCAAATATAACTTCAAGCCTGTTTAGCAAAATGTTAGGTCTGTAATTAATAAGCATCATTTACTCGTTCAGTTTTGCATTTTCTTCACTTCCACTCGCATACATGAAGGAATTGTCTGTGGATGTCAATTCTTTTTGTGTGTACTACTTTAACTGTTCTTATGGGTCAGGCTACATAGTTCGGACAGTACGAGATTTTTCTGACTACGTCAACCTACATCACCAAGCTTGCCGAAGCAAAGGATACAAATCTTGTTGAAGCTTCTAAACAGGAGGAATCCAATGCCTTACTATCAACTACAAGGTCAGACATAAGCAGATGGCTCAACAACTGATGACATTAATCATATGTGTGAAGCAGTGAATTCTTATTATTCAGCCTCATATAATACATATATCAGCATATCCGATGTTTTTCTAAAACGGAGGACAGATGAGGCGTCCTTGAGTATTCCTGTAAGCCTGAATAATGTTTAAATGAGTATGATCTCCATAAATGATCATTTCAGCCAGGATCCTACGATATCCCGCTAGCTAGCATCAATTATGGAGGCAGCAATATGCATCAACTGATCTTATACGTACTCACATTATTTACAAACAGTGGATATTCTCCTTCACAGTTGAAATACTCGGTAAGAGCACTACAATACAAAGGTGGCTCCCGATCTGCGATGAAAAATTATCGTTCTATTAATCCTACTGAGGCAACCTCAATAGCAATGGAGCCAACTGTCAAGATTGGACTTGTTCACTTCTTAACAAGATGAGACCTGAACTGAGACCAGAACACTGCTTTCTTAAGAAGCGATCATGTGTAACCTGTCAAATACAATTCCTCGACCACGTAACATGTGTTTTCGACTGTGGCATAACAGTTAATATCATTCTACTAGACATGCACAAGGCTTTCGATCGCGTGCCACATAAATCTTCATTTTCCGTCCTGCACTGTTACGGAGTCAGCAACCAATAGCTATGCTGATTTAAATTCTAGCCAGAAGATCGGACACAGAGAGTTAAAATAGGCTAACAACTCGCCTCCTCGAGAGAATTTACAGGCGGAGCTGTCAAACGCAGTGTCATTGGACCAATACTGTTCCTAATGCACTTAACTTCCATCTGTTATTCCACCAAACATGGACGATCATACTTCTTTGCAGACCATTTGCAACTCGTATACTCATTCCCACCCGATAGCCTTGCGTCAGACCCTAAGTGCAAACATGAGGACTTATGTACACTGGACTTGGAGCAAGCATTCGCCCATGAAACTCTCCAGTGAAAAGTCGCAAATGTGTTTGTATGGATGCTGCATACCTGATGGCTTCATCACCCTAGCAGGTAAACCCCTCCAACTTTGTCTTCATTTAGGGACAGTGGCGTAATGTGTACTGCATTGCTGAACTTTTCCGAGCATGTCTTATATCAGGTAGCAAAGACAAGGCAATTGAAAACCTACGTCTCTAATTCCTTTGTTCTACCTGAATGGAGACTGGAAATGTTTAACCTTATCATGAGACCTATGCAGGAGTACTGCACAAATCATTCATAGTCACCTGCATAAAACGGAACGAACTGCTTTAGAAAACATTCAGCGTTCTTTCCCTAAACTCCTTATTGGCCGGTCCACCAATCTGAAATAAGAATATCGCTGTCGCGGCCTTAAACTAGACCCTCTGTGATTGCGCCGCCAGAAAAATAATCTAGTTCTTTTTCCCAACATTATACATTGCCGAGTTTACATGACCGGAATAGAGCTTACCTTCCAAAATTCCTCCAACCATCCCAAAAGAAATAGAGGTCACTCAATAACCATAAAAATGGGAACTTAAAGATCCGTTGCAACTTCTTCCTGGTAAGGTAGACTCACATATGGAACAAGCTACCATTGAAAGTACGGGCAAGTGAAAAGCTAACCGAATTTAAAATGAACTTGGGAGCTTTTCTCACTATGCAGAACACAATGAAAACATTCGGACTTCGAGTGTCTACAGATATGTTAATTTCATCATGTCCAAACAATAAATGACCTAGAATGCAGGTTCAGCACACTCCATCATACCTCAATTTTATGATCGAAAATGCCATCTTAAAGTCCCACTTGCAAGTGGAGAAACAAGCAAGTGTATCTCTTACTTTATCACTCCTTCGCATATTTTCAATATTCTGCTGGGCTATGACATCCGAATAATTCGCATCATTTAGTGAGTTTGAAACAAGCCAACCCATTAATACTTTAAACTGTTTTTCTAAAGTTTTGCAATATTTTATCATACCCAATCATGTGTCAACCGACAATGTCATGCTATGGCATGCTTTTTGTTTACTTATTCCGTGAATATTTCTACCCCCTAATTTAACTATTTCATTTTATTATCCTGTTATTCTGTTGATCAAGTGTGAGTCGATCTCCTGAAGTTATGGTTTGAAGCTGTTAACATGTATACCTACGTTAAAATCCCACTGTTGGGCATAAAGTTGTATAGATATTACAAAGCTGTCCAATCTAAACTACTGAACTCACACTTAAATGTATATGACCAAACCGATGATCTTGTTCTTCATGGATGCCAAAATGACAACAATGCATGAGGAAAGTGCCAGCTCACCCAAAATACAATTGCTCAAATGATAAATAACATCGGTAGTGGCCAGCTTGCTTTTGAAGCCACACCAACACATGACCAGATGGGGCTTGGAAGTGCGGGTGAAACCTCGCAAAGGAACACCTCGAATTGAAGCAAGTCTCCACGAGACGGTTCCACGGATGACCGTATTACATCATTTGTTCAATCTTACCCTACTTCATACTTCATTGAAGCTGTGGTGCTCCTAGTTCGTAGTTACTTCGTTTTTAACTTCCTACTCTCTTACCGATTGTTCACACTAACTTATTCTTTGACCAATTCCTTGATCTTAGTTGTGGTGACTTTCTTCTCTAACTCTACGCCAAATATTGGTTAACTGCTGCACACTTTACTGAACATTCTGTCTTTAGCATCTTCTACAAGAGTACGATCAACTGATTAAGTCCCGACCTTTCAGTGAATAGACATTTATTTCTTCGTCCATGCATCTCTATAATTCTCCCTTTCCAGCATTACTTGTCCCTGCATAGTCAAGCACTGCCAAAATAGCCACCTACAAGGAATGACTGAAGGTATGAAACTGAGCTCACCCAGCATCTTAACCATCAGGCAGCCCAAAACATATCTTGATTAGGTCGGTTCCATACTTAGATCTAGAAATGTCTAGACACCACGACGATATGAATACTGTATTTCTATTGTTCTGCTTAGGCAACTAGAGATCAACTGGGGTTACATAATAGTGTGTCTTCTTATGTTGACAAGTACTTAAGTTGCTATTCACAAATAGCTCCAACTCTATTACTCCAGTCCATTAAGTCGGTCTGTGTATTGCTCATCTGATTTTGAGTGGTGACACTAAACGCTTCATCCTATTCATACTCCTTCTCCCAACCCCTATCAAACCGCCGCCATCATGACGCCACCTAGCTGCATCGGAAATAGCCAAATGATGATGCGCGCGATCTGGTAGTATACGGCAACGAAACTATCAAATGTAAATATTTGCCAATGCATCCCAAGCGGAACCCAGTAAAAAGCCAAACCATCGATGCCCACGCAGGCCTAGGCATGTTGCACATGTAAATATGATCCGTCCGTTTGTGCACTCGGTTTCTCTGTCGTACGAGAAATAAATCTTATTATTATTAGGAGTAAAAGAAAATACACTACCTTAATAGTAGTTCGCTTGACCCACATGAATCACATGGCGGTGATCTGTACAAATTTCCTTGATATACCTTGGTAGAAGCGCCTCCTACCTACCTTTCAGATGTAGCACTAGCGGATGCGATGGCAATTTATCACAACATCCCACCGTTGTGTGTATAAAAACCATTCGTTACGACTGGGGTCATTACGTGGTTGTCCGTCGCCCATGCAGCTTCTGCGTTAACACATCACACCATAAGTTATTTTGGCGCCTCAATTGTCTATTCCCATAATACACCGTTTTTGTTTGCTCACATATGTTGTATTTGGCCCGACAACGAATCACCGAAAACAAGCTGATTCTGAAATCAAGTCCATTGTTTAGTTGTTGAGTGTCTCGCCTAGCCAGCCGATTCGATTGCAGACGTTTCGTAGCCAGTCAAGCTGACGTCATGTGTGCAATCCTTGCGTACCGACTTGACTGCGACTAGCGTGCGCACACACTGGGCGTCACTCTAGCTGAGTGATAGACGAGCTAGATGACATACTAGCTCGCCTTTAGATGTGGTTCATTTGAATGGATAATACATTACTGCATAAGCAACGCATGGAACATGCACCTACTAATTGTTCGAATTTTAAACATCAGTGCGTGTATGTAGCCTATTCTCGTTGTGTACCGTTCACGGTTAGCAGGCTTTCTCCATACCAGGTAACGAAAACTATCCCAATGGCTTCCGTGGCCGTACTAGCTACCTAAGCCAAATAAGTACTGGTTGTAAAATTTTGTAGCTAGCGCTCACTACAAGTATCCCAAGAAGTTCGAAAATCATGCACGTGTAAATGACACGCCATCGGTTTCACTTCTGCATAGGTTGATATGAGAAGGGTGCTTAACAAATTTGTCTTTTCTTACACACTGAAGATAATTCTTAATAACCTGGATGTGAAGAGTTAAAAGCACGTAATAAAAAAATCTATCATGCTCGAGCTTTACTCCAAACAGCAAACAAAGACGCTGCATGTTAGAGACAAAAGCAATAGGCCTGACTTCTACACTGTGCAATGTGAGAAGGAGGCACCATCCTTCACAAGCATTATTTACACTTACGTTAAACTCACTTAAATTACGAAGTGATGAGATGTCATCTCTCGTATGTAAGCAGATTAAGACCAATGTAACGTTCGGATCAGTTGCATTCCATTCGACAAAATGTAGGACAAAACAGATGAGTAGCAGACAATGCATAATTCGCACAATTTCCAGGTAAGTGAACGTGAGACAAACAAAGTAGGTCACTGAAAATCGAGTTGTCATGGTTCGGACATCCACGGCGGACGGAAGATCAAAACTGGTGAGGTCGAATAAATATGGTTGCCGCTCCTATGGCAGGAGGATCGCTGCTCGATACTGAATACTCCGGTACGCTACCAAGTCTCCTGCCTACGCGCATTTCTACATACGACTATCGATCTTGCTTCTCATATAAGTACAAGAACATCCTCGTCATTGATGTTCGGCCACTGCGTAGCAAACTCTAGGTTTGGGCAACCGAACTGGGTCAGTAAAACCAACCACATTCTACCTCATCGGTTATCGTTTGCATTATACTTTGGTTTGTTACCTCTTTGTCTATCATCTGCCCCTGCGTACGCAGGCATCGATGAGACGTTCAGCACATATTCACTCGCCGTTCATATGTGGTAAGTTTGCTGGTACGTAACGGAAATCAGTACTAATTACTGAATCCTCTGTCATATATAAAAGAAAAACTAAATACAGCTTTCATTAGTGTTATGGAGAATAGTGTGGCTTTGCGGTGATAGCTTGACGCATCAACGCTACCAATCTAGGCTTGGTGATTCGTCTGGTTTTTTCAACTGCGTACGACCGCTGACATTTCACTGGTCGACATGATGTGATGTTCCGTCCACCCGTCTACGTTCCGAGACGAAGGTGTATGCCCCGCCAACACCTTCTTCATGATGGTCCGACATAGATAAGAGGTAAGAACGCCGGGTGGTTGAATCGTCATGGCAACGTTGGACAGTCGCGACAACTGTCGAGCCAAGCGACAAATCTTCTTCCTGTTACTAAGCTTTGTGTCTGTTGAGATTGCACAGAAACTTAACCAACCGGCGGACAACGCTCAGTTGCTTTGTCTAGCAAACTGTATGCGCTGGAATTTGTAATGAAGGAGTCGGACCAATTAAAATGTTAGTACCATCAACGAACCTATGTTAACCACTCAGAGCAAGCGCTCACGCATTCGAATCGCATAGAAATCTATCTACCATTACTTGCTAAGCAATCGACCAGAGTTCGGTTAAACATGGCTAGAAAATGGGTTGGTATGCATTCAGTATGACTGAAAGTGTTGTGTGAAAGGATTGACCGGGTGACTGTACCGAAAAGTGATTCGATCGATCTATTATTCTTACCTGGTTCGAATGCAGCTTTGCCGTATTTGTGTAAAATAATGGTGCACCCTATAACTATAATCTATACTTGTTCCCGCATTGATGTCATTGAAAGCATTAATCCTAGAGAGGCCAAAATACGTGAGAGTATTCATTTGACGGTGCCATCAAGTACAATGCTATCTGTTAATGGTCTAATTGATCCTGCCCGATCCCAATGGCGTGTGCTTTTCTTTATTGCAACTCAGCCATTACATAAAATTGAGGGGATAGATTGTGAAGGATGTAGAACACCACAGCCGCTTGGAATGTTGTAAAAGTTATTTTCCCATTCATGTATGTCACCCGTGGGACACTGTAATCGAATCAGTTATTTCCGCCATGAATTTAATTCATTTAAAAGGAGAATGCGTAAGGCAATTAGCCAAATACATTGTGTCATTTGGCATTATTGCCCCGATACACTGGAGGGAAAGTCGTTCAATGAGGTTGCTATATGTCATCTTTTCGTGCTGTGAACCTTCGAAGGGAGCATAAATACTGCATCACAGCGCGTTAAACAATAAGCTCTAAGTTGACTAGTAAAATCGCTAACATTTCTATCTTTTAACTTTTATTCGTTAACTGCACCAGGCTACCAAGGCACAATGCAAAGCAATGCTGTTTAATCCAAATCAATTCACTATTCGTTGTTTATCAAGCCTAGAATAATTTCTTTTACCTATCTGGGGTATAATTTTCTCGAGCCTTAGCAAGCCTGGAAACTCTCACGTCTAAATTCTCATTCCTCCATATTTGATATCCTTTGTGATCCACGCCGTAAGAGTGCTTTCGTTGAAAATATGGGCGGGTGTGGCATAAGCCACATAGAGAAGCCTCCGGTGGTCTCTTCTTTGAAGTCACATTGAAATGCGGTTAAGGAAGTAATGCTACTCAGCTGTAGCAGCAAGTAGCGCAATTATCGTCTCTCAAACAATATCTGGACTTAGAAGAATACAAGTATACTACCTTCCCACTTACAAGCCTTCCCGGTGATCAACTGACAAGCATCTCGATTGGTCGTGACGAACAACACTCGAGCAGCCCAATGGCCAAACAATAAATGTTTCAGATGTCAACTGCTCAGCTGTGATTATCAGTAATTGCAGAGTCTAAACAAGGAAAATCCAGTTGTAGAGGACAACGCTGACAGCCAACAGCAGTGTAAGGTTATTACTAGCTGGTCATTATTAGCAGTTTCGTCAAAGCATATAATGGTATCCTTAACCGACAGTCAAAACAGCAACGTGGGCCGGGTAGCTCAACATTGGTTTTCTTATTGGTGACCCGAATAAAAATATGCATCCTTAATGCGTGTTCACAGGAGTAATGAACAAATTACACCGTAAGCACATGCGTTGCGGTTGACCCTAGACTTAGCTGGTTCAACAAATACTAATGGGCCCGGACTCAGTCGACTATGGAACTCAGTGATGTAACATCAGTATTTAACTTAAAGTTACAGATAAGAATTTCGGATTACTTCTGTACTAGATCCTGTTTCCACAGTGCCAGTTAAATACTTGGTGATCTTTCACGACCTGCAGAAAATACGGAACAGAGGAAGTATCCTTACAGGGAAAATCGGATGTTTCTTCGATTCAATGTGATACATCTTATTGTTTATGTTTTATGTACCTAGGTGTTGCAAATTCTTTTCTCTATATGACTTAATCTCACAAGATATGCTCCGGTAATATATAGGCGAGCAATTGCGATATATGATAGTAGAGATTATGACAGATTCTACCTGAAGAGGATGACATAAGTGAATTAAAAAGTGACGTGATTTTTCGTTGTGGGAACGGGTTAAATTAATGATGTATACGTCACACCTTACCACAGTCAAGATTGCTCATCTTGCAATAAATATTACATAATTGCAAGCTATAATTTATACCGAACACCTGCAAATTATCCGCTGATTTCACACATGGGTATAACAGTAAATATACAATTGCTCACATATTACAGCGTCACTTTAAATGCTGACAATTTCTGGATGAGCAAATACCAATTACCATGCCAGGGGATGAGCTGGTGTGGCAAAAAATTGGGGTCCATTGCAATGCCTACTTGAAAGCTTCAGGGTATTTCTCAGTGATGTGTTAAGAAAAAGTTAATGTTTAGTATATTTTACCATGTTATAAAATGAAAGAACAGGTAAGTTGATAAAGAATATTACCCAGTTCCTTTCACGAATATCTACCATAAGCCCAATGATTTCCTGTTGACAGATTTCCAAATATGCCAACCGAACGAGCATTCAAATCGCATGTAGTTTCATCAGTAAATATGCGAAAGCAGTTCAATGCAACAAAGCTAAAGTTTAAGCCTAATATATATCTTACGATTTTTGCTTCATGTAATAGTTCAAACCGTTTATCCGAACAATACCCAGGTATCTAACAGGCAGCTCCTCTGCTGTACGGGCTATCGTCCGTTTGTAAATTCTTGCAACAGCCAAGTACTTAGGTTTACCGAAATACTGTGTAACCCATTATGTGTTCCTAAGAAACTAAGCACGGCGGTTTTTATGTCTATGCGTATCACATTCACACTGCAATGGCATCAAAGCAATCAGGAAACATTGAACAGATTCACGGTAAATTGACTACTCCACCTAAACTTATTTAATCAAATCCAAAAAGATACGTGGTGGCTGTGGTTAGTTTTTAATGCATACAACAGAAAATCTGATTTTGAAATGTAGCTTCTGATTCTTCAACACAGTGCCATCGTTTCAAAGCAAGTACCTTGATCTGTAATAATATTGTTTGGTACTACGTATCTTGTTGGCATGTTGAATTAGAATACTTGTGCTACCGCTTCTCCTGTTTGATTTTTGATTGTCATGATCTTTGCTCATTCAGTGAATTGGTCAATCATCGCTAGGAGGTAGTCGTTTCCTGAGCGACTAAACGGTAAAGGTTCAAAGAGATCCAACCCCCAACACTGCAACGGTTCGTCGACTACAATATTTCGCATCAGTGGTCTTGGTACCTCCCTCTCGCAACTTGTTTGGCAGTTTGGGCAACACTGAATGTATGCTGTTACGTCCTTTCGCATGGTTGGTTAACATTCGTGTCCCTCGAAACCCGTATGATCATAATTATTGGCCAATGAAATCACCTGCCCTGGTTCACATTTTGGAATCCTTCCGTTCGTTGAGACCACAATATTACCGTTTGCAACGTGAAGCCGGTTTCAGATCCTGGAAACTTTCTTCAGTCCTCCCGATGTTGTTTCCAAGTCGCTTCCAGATTTTAAATGAGCACACAATGATTACGAATTCATCCATCCTCTGCTTTTCCATTAGACTCCTGTCTTCCAAAGTAATAGCACGCACCGGTGTGGCATTTTCAGGCAAGAGTTCGTTCAAAGTCGGGCGCGACATCATTTAAGCTAGTCTGTTATTACTTCCATCTATGTGATGGATGGCAAAGGAAAATGCTTGAAGACCGTAGACCCCTCGTGTAAAGCGCCCCCCTCTGAAATGTTGTTAGTGATGACATGGAACTCGTTCACTAAAAGGAATATGCTTTACCTCTCCACAACACACATGATAGCAAGACATTCCTTCTTGGTCATACAATGCTTTTGCCCTGAGCCCGTTAGCACTCTACTGGCATATTTTATCACTACAGCTGGTTGGGACAGAATCGCACCGATTGCCACGTTACTCGCGTCGATCGCCAGAGTGAACGTCTCTATAAATGCTTATGCGTAAACATTCTTGATCCTTTGCTACGTAGAATTTGAGTGTTTGAATTTCTGCTGCGTCTGCGATATCCAATCAAACGGTGCGTCTTTGTGGAGCAGCTTAAGTAACATGCTGAGCATCTTCGTAATTGGGTACGACTTTCGTTTCATATGCCAACACTCCTAGGAATGCAAAGCGCTAACGTTTGAATTTTTGGACTGAGAACTTTGAACCGCCTCACGTTCCACAGGGAGTAGTTGTAATTTACCATCCCCCCAACGTGACCGAAGCACACAATAGAAGTCTGGACCAGTTGTGGCTTGGTTTAAAACCGGCATTCTCTAGTGGTTTTAGTACAGCTGCGATTCTTGCCTCATGTTCGTGTCCTGTCTCAAAAAATTGATGGTGTAATCTCCATCGTCTACCATGCCTTGAATTTTACAGAATGATCACTAGTAAACGTCTGGACGTAGCAGCAGCAATGCGCAATCCAAATGGCATCTTCCAGCATTCAAACTGCTTGCCGTTAAGAATTAATGCTGGGTTCTGAAGATCTGAGATAGGAAGATGCAGGTATCTCCGGTGAAGATTAATCAACAAAATCTGCTGTGTTG
Organism: Dicrocoelium dendriticum; assembly: GCA_944474145.2. NCBI lineage: Eukaryota > Metazoa > Platyhelminthes > Trematoda > Plagiorchiida > Dicrocoeliidae > Dicrocoelium > Dicrocoelium dendriticum. The sequence continues at coordinate 37,400,289 of OX104059.1, read as the reverse complement.
TGGAGATTAAAAAAGGAATCCCCATTTCTGGTTTGCAAATGCGTCCATCACCTACACTCTGTTTATCTCTCTGAATTTAATGCAGAACGAGTAGGTTCCATCAGCTTCCTTTGTTATTCGGTCCGCTGGTGAATGCTGTCTGTTCGTTCTTCTGATACTTCTCATTGGCCGCCAACCCTGTCACCTGTTTCTGTATTTCGACAGGGCGTTTTGTCGTATTCTTATGTACACTGGCTTGCAGTGAGCCCCCGGAGTTCCACTCAGTTGTAAAACGGGCAATTATCATTCATACCGGTGAACAAGTGCTTATACCTCCGCAGTTCATCTGTTATGGTGTGACTTGAGCACCCAGATAGAAGATCCACGAAACCCATCTACTTAAGTAAGTACTTTTTACTGTCTTTACAGTCCGTAAGAATTTTTCAAAATGCCACTGCATTTTAGTAGGCACCATGTTCAGAAGTACTTTTTTACACAAGTCCTCTTGTGGTCAGTTATTGGACCACATAAATCCAAAACGAAGATAAATGTTGTTGTATTTTCGCCTCTTACCATTTGGTACAGAGGATCCGGTTGGCACAGACTTATACTGCATCACATCAGGCAGTACAGAAACATCGGACCTCTCAGTTGCTGCATGATCAGAGGGCACATTAGATGACCCAACTGCTACTATATCCGAGTTCGACGAAGAATATTCCTGTGAAACATTTAGCAGTATTCCCTTCTTCATTTTATTTTCCCAGTTGATGTTCCATTTCTGGCTACTACAGTGGAGATAAATAATTATACATAGGAGTCCAAAACCCGCCAAAATTTTGATTGCTATGATATGTTTGGCTTTGAAATAAGTAAGGTATTGAGCGAAACAGTCACCCGTTTGTTACGTCGCTGATGCAGGTTCCATCGAATTCGCGGAACCGGATGAGAGCGCATTCGTTGATTACAGAAATATACACGCCTTCCTTCTGAGCTTCCATGGACGCGATCACGCAAACGGGCCTGTCCTTCCGGTTTGCTTATTTCGGAGGATGGTAAAACTTGAAATGACAGCAAAGTTGGTCCCTATCGTATGGCATACTTCGCGCTGCCCCTCGAGAGACATAGCCTGGGTTATGTGAGCTTGAGCGGACGTAGAATGGCCCCTCCAGCCACTGCCCGTGGCATTACGGTGAAATGAACACGCCATCTTTCTGAACTTGGAAAGTCTCGTTCGCTCACATTTTAACTCATTGCCAAAACAAGTTTCCTCCTTGGAAGGGGTATATTTTCATGAGCAATGAACAAGGCTATAATGTAAACCGTTAGATTTGATTTAAGAATTTTCAGAGCATGTTTGTCATAAATTCGTGAAATAGACTGATCAAGTCCATAAAATCTCCTAATAAAATTGTAACACCTTGGGAGATCATGCGAATTCCCTGACAGTAGCCCACGGACCCCCTGGGCAACCGAGGACCACCCTTTGAGAAACAGTACTACAGGATTCTTATGCTCAAATTAGCCATGAAGAGAATAATTGCGAATAAATTTCTTTTCGATAAATATCGTCAGGGGCTTAAATTATGAAGCAGATGACTAAAACTTGTCAAAAGCTATTGCTAGCTATGTACAAAGACAAGGACGTCAGATGATGAGGGGAAGCAGTTTAACTGGGAACTTCTTATGTACAGCAATCAATAACGGATTCAACCGAGTCACGATGGACCAGTGACCTTGAGGCCTGCTTACTGCGTGAGGGCCAGTTCAGAATTAGCGCTTGCACGAGAGATCGCTGCTTGCATAATTCCGGCTGAAGGTGTCCGATAGCAAGAGCTTCAGCTATAGTCAGGTAGTGCTTTTTGAGTCCACTTGAGCATCGCTATGGGGCAATTAGGGGAAACGTAAATGAGTCTTTAACACGGCAGTTATGCCCAGTGTTGATCAGGTGCTCACAGATACTCACAGATGACCCCAGCGCAATAACTCTTCTGACTGTATAACAAGATGATTGCCCAACTGTAAAAATGCACACTGATAACTGCACACCGTCAGTAATATGACAGTTTTAGTGCATTTGCCACGATTGGAATGGTCGCATTTCGAGTTAGAGGGAAACTTACAGGGAATAATATAATAGCACTGGCAATGAAGGGAGTGCTTGGCAAGTCCGTATTTTGTTAGGCTGCAAGCCACAAGCACTTGTGCACAAATACAACGGCGATCCGTTTATATACTATGAGATGGAAGTGTTATTGCAGTACGCAGCTGGGTATTGGGATACAAGGAAATGGTACAGGTAACCATCTTGCGATATTTAACCTATCATCGTGACATATGAGCTCAACTTGTCAAGGTGGTAAGTATGTGGCGTGAGAACAAAATTTTTCGATGCACTAAATCTGACCGCGGCTTTCCGTGAAGAATTATACGGTTCGGGATGTTCATGCTTTACTTATTGCTGTCTCTCCTCTTACAGGCACATATGTTATACAATGGAACCCGCTTTGTTACTCACCCGGTTCATAGCCCATCCCGCGTTGTTGACCAGTTTTTCAAAATACCAATTCTTTTCTCATAAATATGCTACATTTGCACTGTCTAATTGCCCACTGTCTGGGTCGTCCCACCGCTTAATGGCCCAGCTGCATGGGTTGCGCTCTTGACGCCTTGTCGATTTTACGCCCTCGCTCCGACTATATTTGATTACGATTACCTCACAGCTAGCCAGTCCGAACGGTTCAGGAACAACAAAGACGTCGGCGGAGTTTTTGAAAGATCAGAGAAGGCTACCTACGTCATCATCGCTCCTCATCGCTTGCCTGACGTCTTTTGTTAACCCTCCAGATCCCCTCGATAGGGTTCAGCGCCAAAGAGTATGGGGATAATCGTAACATCCTCCCTGATCTATACTGTTCTTCATGGAACGAGTCATCCAAATCTGTGGCACTACGCGTTGTCACAAAAGAGCAGGCACCGTTCGATAAATCCGCACCTTATGCATCTAGCAATTGTCCCAGGCACTGCGCACATCTTTGTTTATTGTAGCTTCCACGTAAAACGCATAAAGCTATCAATGCGTCCTTTGTCATAGCTCCGACAAGGTGCACATTTTGCCCGCGACCGTTCGCCACAGTACACTGTGCTCGGCTCCCACGTGGTGAACGGCCCCGAGTTCATGCGCAAAAGAGATAACATTAGGTCTCGTCGATCCACATCGGTTCCCATTAGTTAGCTTGAAAATGTAATATCTGCAGGACGAACTCTTTCCGTCGCTGTTTGTTCACCTGCGTGTTCAGAGATTCAGGAATTGTATGTAACGTCTTCATCATTATCAGTCGCCCGTTCCGGTATTTGGTGAGAATGCTGGTACACACCTCAACGTTGAACTCAGCTTTCAAGCGCGTTTGGAGTTTTGTAAGTGTTATGATGAGTTCCGCCGACACCCACTCAACTAGATTGTCGAGGTGGCTCTCTGTCATCGTTCTGCGACGAGCACCCCTGTGTTGACCTCCTGTTTCGGTCGACTCTAGCACTTTTATCCAATTGCGGCAAGTGTTCAATTTCACGTGAAGTAAACTGGCGAGGTGCTTCCAGTGGTTTCTTTCTTCATACACTGTCAGTATCCTGTTCCTCACTTCGGACGAGTGACGCACATACGGACATCTTCGTGTCATTCGGTGTTGGCACAATGAGCTTTCCAGCACGATCTGGGAAAATATGTTATCACGGCTACTTAAACCAAACACCAATTCCTCCATGCATTTGACCTCATTCGGTGTGGTGAATTCTCTTTTCTGGTTACGAGATTATTAGTCCCATGATTGTGGCAGTGCCCGTGTCTGGTCACTTCCCCCACATGTTCGGGTGTGGAGATACGTACGGATAGCGCGTGGAGCCTCAGTGGATGTCACCCGAACAAGCATAGTAGGAACAGTGTAGCGCACAGCTCAGCCGCGTACTAGACCTATACTGCGGCTGTGATTTGCCTACGTGAAGAGGAGAGTAGGAGAGTAGAGAGAGAGAGTAGGAGAGTCACAACATCGAAACATTGAGGCTTAGTAGTTCCCCACCTTCCAGACAACCGAGACGTATCCTCACCTTAACAAAGCGACCCGATTCAAATTGGCTATGCAGTGGTGAGCGAGTGCTACAGATGCACGTCCTTTATGGGACCTAGGGTGCTGCTGTATCAGTGTTGAGATACACCGTATTGTGACATTCACGACTGCCTCGATTCACGCAGTCCAGCTGAGTAAAGCATGATAGCAGACGTTAGGTTTGGCAAGAATGAGGCGACTGAACCACTCTCCCCTTCACAAAACAAAGATAAGCTGCCCATGCTGACCGCCTCCATGATTATTTATCAGCTGGAGTGTGCCTGTGAAGCGACGTATATCGGTCTTGCGGCGTGGCCCTTGTCCAAGCGTGTGAATAAAGACTGCCCACGTTGGTTGCAGCAATGTGGCCCTGGGGCCATTGACAGCCCATTACGGCTCATATTGTCGATAGTGGGCATCGGGAGAATTCAAATCTGCCTTTAGCATAGCATACGTGGTTTGGCAACACAGATAGAAAGGTATACGTCTTCCCACACTTGCGATGGCTGAAGGTAGTTACAATCGCTCATTTCAACCGTCCTTATGCTCACAAAGGATGCTAATCTGGGTTCTTCAGTTTCCTTGGCCCGCGAACACGGAGGCTACTGAGGTCAACGGCCTTAGGTCAAACTCCGTAACATGTAATGAACTTGTTTCGCTTTTCCACGTACGTAACGTTTATTAACTGAGTCCATTTTGCTCATATTATAACCCTAAATATGGTTGTAATGGTCCGAAGATGGATCATTGAAAGCAATAACTCACCAAATGGTTGCGTTGTTCTCGCTAAGGAAGCTTGAAATACGCCTAGACCGCAAGCCGTTGTTGGAATTGGAAGTGAATCAAAAGCAAAACAACGAATGTCATCGTTTCGTATGCTTCACTGGGCCCGAATACCAATTAAGATCTCCACGGTAAGGAGAATTAGTGTGCAACGCTCTCTGCTGACTCCCGTTACGAGAAGTTCCAAGCCACATATCAGTTTTGAGAGAATAGGTGCAGGTGATATCTTGGTTGCATGATTTGCCATTGACAGCAATGGATATAAAATCGGAAACACGGAGTTTTTCGGAACTGTTAAATGTGTGTAATTATATCATACCTTTTTGACCGGATAGAGTAGATGAGGATCGGAGGGCATTTCCATAGTCCAAGAAATGAAGTGACCATTGAGGATGGTTGTATAATTTTAGACTAAATACATAAATGTGTAAGTTTCTCGACAGGCGGGATACGTTACCATTTGGGAAACAATCAGTTGTACAGCGAGTTTCATCATTAATTCAAGAAATCTCTATTCAATATAGATGAGTAACGCAATGGTTTGTGGAATATGCAGTGAGTAATTGACAGAAAAGCAATTTACTTAAATAAATGACTGAACAAATACATCGTGTTTCTCGCCGATGCGAAAAGCTTTTCCCTGAAAGCGATAGATCAAACAACAGTACTACACTGCAATGTTTTCGCGTCCGCACACAGCGAGCTTGAAAGACTGTGAACATGAATTCCATGTGTGAATGAGTTGCACAATTAATCCAAAAGCTTTGCTGGTTTTTCAAACAAGAAATGTAACACTGTGGCTTACAAGCAAGTGATAGATGCAAGGGAGGGACAAATATGTGGCGGTGCGCCAGAGCGTGCTATGCGGGTGGTTATTTAATTTATACGCATGATCTATACGGAATATTTGTCAAGCACCATGAATACCTTTTTCAAATGCCTCATCCACGTATTGAGATGCCCCAAACATATCAACGGCGTTTTGAACGGACAGATGCCTAGTTATCACAAACTTGAACAGCATGTTCTGATGTCTTGGTTATTTGTTCCATACCTTGGGATAATGGATAAGAAATAAACGCTTACTGAGTTTCGCGCTGCGCATCGGAATGGTGACTTTAGATTCCTTGTTTCGAATGCGGCACCTGCTGTTCTCAGACATTTGAACAACGTTTTCTGCACTGTGTGAATGATGGTTTATGAGTTTAAAAAAGGCACAGCTTCACCTTCGATCGTGGAGGCCAGACTGGGTCAAGTCCAAGTTCGATGCAGCGCGCTTTGTATGCCATTTCTGAGGAATAACCGCATAATTTCTTCGTGAAGTGTCGCTGGACCCTCTCGAGAGCATGGTCGTCTGACTTCCGAAGATTCCATGGGACCATTGAAAAGTTTTATTGATTGGTAGTACATATGCTTTCTATAGCCAGATTCTAAAATCGTTGAGATGAAAGCGGCTAGATGTATAGGCGATGGTCTTCATTACCTTAAACACTTAGAATTAGCAGTGTTCAGAAAAAATAATGTTGACAGCATATCGCACACCCAGTACGCGAACTGCCCTGTATTGCGAGATGCGTGTGCTAAACATTTTGGCAGTAGTGGACATGAATACGAAAACTATTACACCTGTCTACATCGAATGACCTCTGCCACAAGTGGCACCAGGAATCAACTGTACTGAGGTCTTCCTTCTTGAGACGTATGGCAGCTTGGGTATTTACACTTCAGGTGAGTCGAAAACTTTGAGGTTATGAGTAAACGAATAGACAGTACCATGCGATATGCTCTGGAATACAACGTTTGTTCACATGAGAAAGATGTGATGTGATGTGATGCAATATAAGTCTGTGCCAACCGGATCCTCTGTACCAATTGGTAAGAGGCGAAAATACAACAACCTTTATCTCCGTTTTGGATTTGTGACGTCCAACAATTGTCCACAAGGGGAACTGTGTAACAAAGTACTTCTGAACATGGTGCCTACTAAAATGCAGCGGCATTTTGAAAATTCATACGGATTGTAAAGACAGTAAAAAGTACTTACGGAGCATGCGAGATGAAATATTGAACACCCAAAGGTCCATGTTTCACGCGTTGCAGACTGTGAAAAAGCTATAGAATCATCTTACATAGTTAGTTATCGTAATGCGCTGACAGCAGAACCGAGAAACGTACCCGGCCATGCATACAAAATGCATGGAGATGACCTAAGACTCTTCCTTTCAAAAAGTTTTTCACAGACTCTCTCTGTGTGATTTCTGATGCAAAGTGAACGATGTGTGCCTTGTCATGGTAGACAGCTATCGCTGTGCTTCTCCCATTTGCAACGACTTAGCTGTGTGCGATTGCATTCTCGCAGTATATCTATACAAAACAAAGTACCGAAACAGACCTGAAGCGTAACGAGATACGAGGTTATAGCTTTCCTCAATAACAACTAACATCAAACAAGTCAGCACTCTATATCGGAACGAATTTTATCACAAGTATTAAGCCTTAATATAGTTGCATTTCCATGTAAGTTCAATAGCCTTCACTTTTGACAGCATAAATGAACAGCTGTGCAAATTCAGTGTACACCGATGAACTGCACTTCATTCTTATGTTATTAAAGCCAAGTTCTGTGGATAAGTAAAGCTCAGGGGTCCGTGGTGCTAGGTTACACTACAAAGGGTAGCACGTGGCGAAAAAGTTTGAGAACACCTGCTCTATAGTGACACACGGCATCCTGTTGGCCGACGGCGCCTGACCAATGAGGAAGCTACTCGGCCGTGCGCGTGTGCACCTAAGTCAAACTTTGAAACGCACCAACATGAAAATGCTTATGAACCAAGTCGAAAATGATTAGAAAACTTTTTGTTTCCTCTATTAACAAAGTTGACTAGGAAATGGTATATTGTCTTGACGCACGTCAGCTACCAAAATCTTGCTTCATCTTTCTGATCGGGAATATGTGTTTTGGTCGTAAGGACGTTTCTGGGGCGCTTAGTCTGGAGTTGCGGCTCACGCCACCTTTTCTAACTGGGGAGAACTATGATTCTATTTAGTGTGTTGGAAGGATGGAATACACCTGTCCCAAAAATTTGACAGGTACAAAAACCGAATTATTGGTATGGTTTGGGAACATGAGTTTGACAGATATCTGGTGTTCACAGATATCGCATGACCATGACCGTCAACGAGATTTGTTTATTTGCTAGACAGCGCACTCATCAGACGCAACAAATAAATCTACGATCAGCAAGCTGGGCAAACGTCGTGTAGGCTTGGAACAGTTTTGTTCGAGTGATAACTTGAAGTTGCATTGTGGCCAATCGTTCTTGGTGTATAAAATTCCAGTACCGGAAGAGTTGAGGAATAAGCATTTGCTGCAATTATAACGCATGTGGAGCTGCATCCCCTTCTGATGATCGAATATTTTAAAACGTTCCGAAAGCTATCAATTCATGGCGCACATATTTGTCCGCGATCGAAATTACCGTGATGTTCCAACGTGAGTTAAGACTGAGAGACTACAAGCCGCGCGGAATTCATTGTACTTTGTAGCTATAGATTGATGGAAGCACCAGCGTTCCTAGCACTAATAATATATTTCCTTGCGGCACTGTGACTTATTTTTCGCCAACGTTTGCAGAAGGCGTCCAGACAGCGAACAGCGTCCACACTTGCTCCAAAATCAAATACCAGCTACCGTCTCACCGTGTTGTGTTATTTCAAAGCGTTACCCGGATATACACAAGTAGTAAACGTCCTTGCGCGAAGGATTGCCGTAGTCATGCAATTTCTACATATTCTATAATGTACAATTCGCATAGTCCACTTTTGACTGGCTTGTATCACCATCCACAGCGTGTCCTGAGGCAGCTGCTGAACAAAACCGTTAACCTTATGGCGGGAGCATAATTATTTGTGTCACAGGTCGGTTCGCCGTTGCCTTGGCTTCCTACTTTGGGCCAGGCTTTTCCGCCCATAACCTTCCTTTTATTTTCTATTCCCCTTAAACTGCACTGATAGGAGTAATGCATTCTAAATGACTAGGAATTTAATGTACTGCTTCAATAATCTAGCTACGATCACTACAGTCAATTTTGTCATTTTATACCCGTTGCTTCATTGTCTCTTCCAGATCAAAACGGATATTCAAATCAAATCTGTATAGTCGGCTACGTGCATGAAGCATACAGTTTGCTGTTGGATCGACCGTCACACAAATGACATGTGTCGATTACCATTCAAGAAAACTGACAAAAATTAGTTTTGCTTGGTGACATTGCTATTCATCAACTTCGTCCAACCCTCAGTCATTTAATATGAAGCCGGCACCAAACCGCTAGACGGACACACCCATAGGGCAGAAGGTTGTTCTGAGTTGCGTTTTATTCTCATAAACCCACAGCCGATTAAGCGCTGTAGGCGAACTTTATCTCATTTCACATAAGTAGTATACATAAACCGTTCATATCCAACCGCAAAGTTATGTAGGCGCAGACCAATCAGACATCCTTCTACAAATCATCCGATTCCCACAATGCTTTACTGGACTAAGCTAGAGTGTGCGTTGATCCTCGTTCGTTGACCAGGCCATGTCCTCCGTGTGCCAATCGACCGCCTAGCTCGAGGTTCATATTATCTTGTTACAGTACCCAGCTTGGCGAAACCGCTACCAAACCTGTTGATGACGGCTAGGTGAGATTGATGCACAGGAAAAGATAGTGCAATAGGTAAAATTGTCTTCTTTTCGATTGCGCATTAGCCACTAGTTGACACTGGGGCTTACTTATGTTACTAGGGCTCCAACATAATTCAGTGTGTTTCATACAAGCACTGTGTTACGATAGACCAGAGCAATCGGAGTGTTAACAGATCACAACTCAACTATTCTCTTTTGCGTTTTTACACTGATTACTAGAGCGCCAGGGTTTTATGCTTACAGATCTGATAACACACTGAACACATTTCTTAATCAAATGAGTTCACTATAAGTTTTATACACCAATTTGGGTGCTTTCTCAGCGTTTTATAATACGCTAGTCTATATAACCTAAAGATTAACGCGGAATACCAACTAGCACCGTTTACAAGAAATGTGTGTACGCCGTCACGCAACGAGTGTCCCATTCCAACTGGACCGAGTATTAAAGGTTGTGGATGAGTGTAGAAAGCGTTATCATACAATTTTGGAATACTGCAATTTAAAAGCTGTTTAACGTACTTTAAAATTCAGTGTGTAGTGCGTGAGTGAGGAAGTTTACAATCGAGAATGTCCAATTTGTGTACGTTTCGAAAGCAAAGCTAACGAAACAATTAACGACTGACGCGTTCCTTGATCTAGAGCATCAGGAATTCAATCTCGTGCGCCCAACGAAGAATGTAAGTTTTTGCATGTGTCCAGGAAACATAGCATTGTGAGTATAACAAATGAAAATGAATACGCATTCTGCAAGTTTCCAAATTAATATGGTGCAGGAAGCCTAAAAGCCCGCAAACGTATTCAAACTACCTTGTAGCTCTCTAAATTTTCAGGATATATGCAGATTAGGGTAAGTTGTTGACACGGTGAGACCGAGGTACTTGGCGGTAGACGAATGAGTAGTTTTGATTACTCACGACCAAATGACTGGATATACTTTATTAAAGAAACCAACTTTGTAGAAAGGAAAAATAGGTTATTCCATCAAAACACTGTGTCAGCAGTTCAAAATTTTCGGGGTCATTACGCCCAACAGCATGCGATGGACAACCTTTTGGCCAAACGGCGGAAATGACACGCCAGTGTGATTTCACACGTCTGACTTATTATTGGGAATCTTCATATGGTTGTGATGGTCAGCGTAGTTGTCACATCTGCTTTCCCCCATTTTGGTTGCACGGGAACTGCACGCAGCGGGTAAAGCGAGAATAAAATCTTCCTCATAGTTCACCTATCAAGTGCGTCTTTAATTTGATTTATATGACTTGTAACCTTAAGATCATACCATTCGTCTGATGTAGAGGCTCTTCCTATGAAGAGGACAACGAGTGAAATGGCATTGCATCTCTGTTAATGATAAATGTGAAGACATGTGAAAGATGGATTAAAAAATCAGAATTGAATGAGCCGATAAGTGATCTTAGCGTGTCGCGTCGAAAGTGTCTGTCAGATAGTCACATGGATTGCTTGGTGATATGGAAAGGAAGTGGATCCTACGGTTACCTTCGAAAGTCTTCCGTTATGAGTGAAAGTGGGGTTCAAGGTGGACATGAGCTACAGCACAATCGCTCACTTCTTAGACGGTCACCTCATCACAATGAAGAAATTACATCTACTACCGGAATCCATGAATAGGATGGATAGCAAAAGGCTAAGGAAGTCATACTTGTTGAAGTTGATGAATTTGGAGGCAGAAGGACTGCGAGTGGTATGGATAAATGAGACGAACCTCTTATACCGATCTGAATCGTATCTTCCAAGTGGAACCTTACTGCTCAGGAAGACTTCGATGACTGGCGCCGTACTCTCCGCAACTGAACCCACTGGAAGGCGTTTGGATTACCATTAAGTCGTATGGTAAACAAACCATGAGGCGGTGATATTCCGAAATATACCGAGAGGATCTGGGTGGCGTACTGAGCAAGGCTGAATGTAGGGTGCAGTTCTTGAAGCAGCTTGTTGCAGAAGCACGTGCATGCGTGTCACTGCACCACTTGCAACAAATGGTGATGCACGTAGGAACTAACTATACACGTGCTTTACACCTAAATGGACTGGTAACCCGTTCAATAACACTGATATATTTCTTATTAACGTTCACTGATATTTTCCTTTTAAAGCATTGTGGGGCCAAACCGAGTGGGGTATATCGTGACTTTCATTTGGAATTGTCTCTAGATCTACGAAGATTCACTCGGGGATAGCAAAATTTACTGTAAACTACGATTACAGTGGGTTCTCGTTGCAGTGAGAGACCACGGGTTGTTAACCGGTCGTTATGCAGCACACTGACAGCTACCGATAGTGCGAAGACATGTCGCACTCCTTTCCAACTAATTTAAGCAAAACTGTACAGTTCCTGGGCGCATATCATCGATACTGGTTGCCATAGGTGTCGGCGATTTGCTGTATGATTAATGCATCAAAGTGGGTTGCAGTCAATGTTCATCTGATGCTGTCCGGCACTGCACCTAAAGGAATGTGTCCACCAGCCTCACCAAAGTAGGGCGAGACTGGCGACAAACTCGGTCTGTTTATACAAACTGGGTTTCAACCGCCTAATTGCCGAGGTCTCAGTGAATTGAAGCAGGCGGGCGACGCTCTGTTGGTTGATCATGCTAAATGATTCACGAGAGTTTTTACACATGAAGCAGTCAAGCATGTGTCGGGAGATCGAACTGGCATGCAGCGTCCAACTATTCGCGACCAGGTGTCGAGGAATATGCTCTGAAATCCTTGTGGACAGTGTTCGCTCAGTCCGGCCAACGTACTCGCTACCGCAGGTATAGTGAAACAGGTAAATGACTGAGGCGGTAATTTGAGAGTCTGGTTTGTCCAGGCCGGATTTAAACAGCAACTTGTTACCTTGGTGCAAAAGCACAAGCTCAGCTGCGAAATAACCTTTTTTCATAGATTGACAGATACGGTATCAGAATCTCCTGTTATTTTTGGTCGCCCTTGTACTGTAGCGTTATGAACCCTTTATTCTAAGGGACATTGGACACCCGTTCGTTCATATTACTCGCGGTCGCCTTCAAGTGCCGTGCTGTGAACTACTCTGGATATCAGTATTCATGTAATGCCGAGTAATATCTTTGCAGCTACAGTATTCCCGCCCCCCTAGAGCTCGAGTCAAGAAAATGTACGCTCGGTATGTGCCACCTGATGTGGGTAGCTAGTTTACAAAGAACGATAATTGCACGTCCAAAACCTGTATGATTTTGTATATCTAAGTGTGTGACAAGTACTGGTTGGGGAAAAGAGGGAGCACCGGAGCCGCGCATCGGTTGGATCGGTGGATTGCTCTGTGGTGGAGTTTGTTCAGCTTCAGTGTCGGCAGTCTGTTGGGGTAACTGGGATTCGAGGTAGGGTGTTTCAGGCGATCAATACTGGAGAGTCATTAGAAACATTTCTGTCCAATACGAAATACCACTCTTTTCAATCGATGATTTTGAAAGGGCCTTCGTAAAGCGGTGCCAAATGCTTGCTAACCGCACCAGTGCGTATGAAAATGAAGAGGCACGTGTGCAAGTCGAGGTGAATGTGGTGGCTTCGAGAAGTGAATTGTGGTGGCGTTGGACGAATAACGCTGAAGTATTATTCCAGTCTTGCAACACATGAGATAGGATGGACTTCGTCGGCCATCCTGCAATCTAGTACTAATTCTCCAGGAAGTATCATCATTGTACCGAAGATCAATCCTGTGGGACAACAACCACATTCTTCGTTCACCGTGTTGCAGGTTACTGAAGAGAATGATCGGTAAACACTGCGAGCATTGGATTTTCAATTGCGTTGAAGTGATTGCGGCTTTGATTTAGCGGTGAAAATGCTCGATTAAACCGTTAACAGCCGGATGATATGCTGTCATACGTAAATAAGAACAGCGAAGCATACTTTTAAGATCGCGGAATAGTGCAGAATTCCGTTGGGGTCCTCTATCCGTGGTTATAGTGGCCGGGTGCCAAACACGGATATCCAAGTTTTGATGAAATTTCGTGCCACAGTCTCGGCTACGATTTCGCAGCTGCACGTGTGGCCAACGTGTGAAGTGATCGACACATGTTAACATGTAAATAAAACCGTTGGATGGCGGTAGAGGTCCAACGTTGTTGATATGGACATGCTTTATTCCAATGTCGGGCATAGAAAAGATCCAGGAACAGTGATCGTGTGGCGACAAATCTTGCTACATATCAGGGCGCGTGCTGGGCCAACGGTAGCGATTCGTAGTCCGCTTGATGGTAGCGCGGCTGCTCTGATGGGACATTCCATACAAATGGTTAAGCAAACTCGGCGATACTGTTAAGGAACGAATGGTCGAGGCTTTACGGTGAATGGATCGCAGCAAATTCGCGATACCGAGTTGAGAATAGGCAGTTGAGAAAGTTTAATATAAAGATTTGGTTTCAACTTCCCAAACCCAGTATATGTCTTTTGATGGGCAGCGATGTCGTCAAGCTTGATTCTTTGGTGCGAAACCTCGTAAAGACCAAGGCCTGACAATGCTTTGACTACAACCCTGTGAGCTGTATCCATGTGTCGAATGTCGGCGGCAAACTGTGCTATGCAGTCAAACTGACGAATTTCACGAGGTGAGAAGCAAGCAGAGGAACCACGAAAAGCAAAAGTAAGGAGCTTATTATCCGTACAGATGGTAAATGCACGTATTTGGTCAGAGTGGGATAATCTCAGAATCATCAGCTTGTGCGACAGATACTCTCTCCCGATCGAAGGGCGTCGGTGACAATTGATTTAGATGAGCACGCTATAATGCATTAGCAACAATGTTTTTGGGACCGTCGATGTAACGGACGTCCACAGCTTTGGGTAGGAATCTGCTGTAGTAGTTGAGTATGCCCAGGAATCGGTGTAGGCTTCTGACAGATGGTGGCATGGGGTAGTCTATGATCGCTTGGGTCTCATCCAGAAGGTGCTATCACCATCGATCCTGTGATCCGGAAACTCAAATCGGAGTTTAACAAAAAAACCAAAAGCCATTCGCATGTGTCCTATATACTCATCGGGGTTCGCGCTTGCTATCTGAAAACAGTTTATGTATATGTATACAAATTCTAGACCACGGAGGACCTGATCCATGCCAATCGGCGGTGGTGCAAATTAAAGGAAATAACTCGTCGTCCTAGGCATAAAGTAAGTTGTTTCTGGCCGTAAGTTGCGATTTTAGTTAGATTGGCCGCCTGTAGCATTGGACCAGCGGGATACGTGAGGCGTTTTTCCAGAGGACGGGGTAGAACGTTGACTGGCGCACCAGTTGCAACCAAGAAGTAAAGTTTGATTGTGGAGCCAAATACGTACAGCAGGCGACTAAGGATCTAGCCAAGCTCACGTCTAATATGCTGAGTACGACGCCGACAATGCCCAAGAGAGTTCGAAAATATTGTGTGGAGTAAAGTTCTCCAACTTTCTCCCTGCTGTGCTTAAGAAAACCCGATGGTAAAGAAATCAACAACTGAACTGGACGCCAGCGGAGTGCTTCGGTCGTCAGATGCTAAGTTATCCTTAGAGATACGTGCTCAATTTTTCCTTTGTTTCACTAAGTACACCACAACTTGAGGCGCTATAGCTTGGGTTTATTTTCCTCAGTACCATAAAGTAAAGGAAACTGCAAAAAGATTGAAGCTAAGTTTGAAAATTTATACGAGCAATTAACCACTCTTACACCTGCCAATTATGACACAAGTGGTTGGTTTAAGGCTTAAGTAAGGGAATTAGACAACCAATTTTATTTTATCAAAAAGGAAAGGTGTTGAAATTTGAGGAAGCATCGTAGAGAGTCCTTAACGGGATTACGGTGAAATGAGAGTGTGACGTAATGGGATCGGAAAAAGGAACAAGAGAAATAATAGTAAATAAAATGAAAAGGTTAGAAAAATGCACACAGTTCTAGCTGACTCAATACGCAGTAACATAAGTTTCACTATCATGCTAGAACGTAACGACTGGTTGGCATTCTGATATTCAAATCAACACGGCATCAGACGGGTCAACGCAGAGGAGGGTACACCGAATGGAAACCTGGAGTGGACAATACATCCATTTCGAAATTATATTTCTCTAAGTCAAGAAAAGGAACCTCATCCGTTGCCTAAAGGAGAGAGCGAGGAGAATCCGTACAGATGATATGCCTTTAGTTGAGCTGAGCTTTATACAAAGCATATTCGAGCGTAATGAGTACCCTGAAAAATTCATCTAGAGGCGCATGTAACAGCTAGGTAAATCGCTCAAACCCGTTGCTGCGGAGAAGCGGATTATACATTTAGCGTTACCATTTATGAGTGACGTAGTAACGAAACGGACCACCGGAATACTTGCCTTAGCGGCAGCGAGTACGTTTATTGCTGCTAATCTGCACGTAAGCTTCACCTCAACACGGATTGTGCATGAAAACTAAAAGACAGGATACCTCGGTTGCAGACCTCCTTCTGTGTGTACGATTTCTCTTGCTCGTGTTGAGCAAGGTAGATTTAGGAAACGACCAGGCAAATCTCCGTTAGGGCTCGAGAGCATTGCCCAGCTTGACTCTACAGCAGTGCAAGTAAGAAGCTACGAGTGCACCTAGTAGATTCCGACCACCAAATCAATGGGCAAGATGCATTCACACCTCTCTACGGTGTCCCCGGACGTTACACACGGGCAGTCAGATGCCGCCTATTGTCCGCAGCAAAGGGGATCGCAATTCGGCTCTGTAACCCGGACTTATGTGTACAGGAAACCTGGTTCATATTTTAACCCCGCCTTGGCTTTAGGCCCTCGCGGCTAAAATTGGCAGGCCCGCCACTTCACCTGACTTCAACACAACCAGACCAATCACGTAGACTTATCAATTAGTTACGCTGCTTCAGTGACTCAACGAATTTAAACCTTTCGTGTCTATTCTAGTTTGTTTTACCATGGTTGTAATAGCCCGAAGATGATGTCCTGAAAATAAAATTGTTCGCTACTTTCTGTTTCTGATGTCTACGGGAATTATTTCTCAATTGAAACCGTTTAGCAATTTCACTGTGTTTAAAGAACTTAATATGTATATTATGTTCTACAAAAGACTTTCACTGGCGAAAGCGTCACTATGTCTATTTGACGAGTGCCTTTTATGTTGCGAATAGCCTGGGGAGTTTTGGAATATTCTCAGTCTACTGGAAGTTATCCAACAATTACCGCTTTGAAACGCCACACGTTGAATGAACGTGAAACGATAGTGTCTCGGATTAACCAACTCCAGCTTAACTGATGTGTTTTCTCTCGCGCGCTGGAGAATCTAGCTTTTGAGCAATAACAGCCGTTCGAATTATAAGTTCAGCGAATTGGGACACGACAAGTGGAAGTACGAGTACAGTATCAGTGGACGGATCTATTTTCATATATAAGGTGCACCGGATTATAAAGTGCGCATGAAGCGAAACATAGTGGTCAGAGAGGTCAGACTTAATTCAATATTGCACACTAGTAGCAAACATAAAACACAGGATAATACCCTTACTTTTTCAACCATTCCTCCTCTACAAATCAGTCAAATTCTTCATCTTTAGTCTCGAAGTTTAACGGTGTGCCATTAGTGGCATCAAGTAAGCCTGCATCATTAACCTCATCATCTAAGTCAGTCTCATTGCTGTTACTTGGCTGCTGATTGATGATTCCGGCCTTCATGAAAGCGCGGAAGTCCTTGTTATTTCAACAGCGTTCAAAGATTTCAAATCTGAGAGAAATCTCTTCCATGTTTGTGATGTGGCCTGGCTAGAACTTCTTTTCGGTCATCTTGTTCTCGCAGTAAGTACGGTAGATGGTAAGCTCCTCTTCGTAATTATTTAGCAGTTGCTGCGAGGTAATAGTCCTTGTGCGGATGAAGTGCTGACGTTTCATCATAAAACGGAAACACCAAGAAGGTCCTTGAAAGTCCTTCAGTTCTACCACGTGCCATCGCTATTGCCTCGAATCACATGGAGACTGAGGAGACAATTCTAACAGCCTTTCTATATTCTGTAATCCATTGCTTAATTTTGCATCCTAGCTGTTCCCATATTGCATTGTTCCCTCGGAGAATCACGTTGTCTTCTTTACTAGGCGCAGGACATCTTGTTTCCTCCAATTCCGCGCCATAGAATCGTTATTGTTGAATAGTTTCGCAGCTGCTATATCCCCATGTTGAACTGCGTGGCTGCTGGCATTGAGTTTGAAATCCCCTCGTAAATATGTCTCAAACAGCTGACATTCTAGAGACTATATATCAATGGGCGAGGTCTGTATCCGGATTTGCCTGTTAATGTGACCTCCATGGAGACAGTCACAAGAGGCATGCGCCTAAAAAGGGCCAAGAATGGCTTGCGCTGCACCACCCCCAATTCCACTCACACACAATATATCCGGTGTAAACCGGAATGAATAAGACCGGGAGGCATGTGATTGGGAGCCACGTTTCATCTACGAAGCCGGTCCACATTCCTTCAACAAGCAGAACAGAAGCATTTCGAACTAATTGGGTAATCATGCACATCAGACGTACACATGGCGGTAGCTGGACCGTAGCCCGTTCCACACAGGATGGAACCACTCTTTGAGCCTAGCACCGTCACAAGGTCGGTGCACCCCGGGCCCACCAGCAACAACCAACTGTCTCCTGAAGCCAGTATGGACGAGGTAGTGGGTAATGGACAGGTAGGCAGCTAGTCAACATTCACATCAGGGGCAGCCGCACCGGGGTGTACAAGCAACATCTACTTCTGAGATGCAAGATTACTCATCACGCAGGCAAACGTAGCACATACGCCGTATTATTGGCCTGGATAAGTAGCTCGAATGGGAGCGCACTCATGATGCTTCTATTCCGCATGCAATATTGCATTCTCCTGCATCTGAGCAACCGCTCTTTTGCGCAATCTATGGAATTCGCATTGCCCAAAATCGGACTTGGATTCGCAACACCTGAAATCAACGTGAGTTTGTCATAAACTCAGCTTCTTCATGTTCTGCTAATGTTATTTTCGGTTTGGCCGAGTTTCGTTTCAATGCATTATGTTGGTCGTACAAATGCGCTATGATTATCCTCGTCGAGTTCATTTGTTATATATATATATATACATATATATATACATATATATATATATGTATATATATACGTGGATTGGTGTCATCCGCGTCTAATGGCAGTTCGAATACAACATATGCACACATGTTGTCACGGACTTACATATGAACTGTCACAAACTGGATATATCCACATTGGACCTCATGATCAATGGTACGACAAACGTGCATGGGTTTCGTTTGGAGTTTAGGCTAACAGTTGCTTTCGCAGGCATTGGTATAAATACTCAATACGAGCTGTTAATGTTCGCCTCTTTTGGCCTCGTTGGCATGACATGTACTACCGTACTACATCAGCTAAGATCCGTTGGCTACCATCAAACCTTCGGTTTCCCAAACCGTATTCTCACTGTTTTGCCAATGTCTAAAACGTAGCGTGGATGTCATCCGTGTACCCATCCTTTTGTATATGCTGTTATGCATCCTGATGTGGCTATAAGATATTTGGTTACGATCAACGTCATACGCCTCGGTAAAGCTATTCGGTGCTGCTAAAGTGAACAAATTTGTGTTATTCGCCGATTCTTTTCCGATGTCATTTACTAAGACACTTACGTACCATTTCCGTTGGCATTGCCTTTTTCTTAGTTTACCCATAAGATTGACCCCGTCTAAAACGACTTCAAATAGGTGCCTCTTCGACAGGTGCAATAATGCTACTGCGTTGCACCATGTCCGTACTTCATCATTCCACATAACAATTGTACCCAAGCGATAGTTACATTAGCGATGGAATATGGATGACACGCAAAGATGATGACAGACCGTGAGCAGTCAACTATGAAGGTTTTTAAGGAAATGGTGCACTGGAATCAATTGATTTGCATAAGATCAGCTAAGATAATGTTGTCGGATGAAGAACGGGAATTATAGCTCTAATCATTCTAACAGATTTAGTGTGAAACCTAGCATGACACATCAACATCAGCACGTTAATCGCTAGTCAATTACTTGCCTTGACATGTCCATCAGATTGCCAATTTGCCACCAAATCGAGGAAGCATTGCTTTTGCTTATTCTACTACATAATGTCTTTGGAGGCTATGTTACTGGCAAAGTACGGTAAAATAAAGTAACATGAGGTAAGTCAGTGTAGCACAACTGCGATGAAGAAACATGGTGTATACAGCATCAAACCTCAGCAAAGGGGCACTCGTATATGGACATGTGTGTTTGGATTACCAGCAAGGCAAATACAGTGCGCGCCTGCGTTTTCGTAGAAACCGTGGGTGGTTGTCACTGCGCTGCAACTCCCGATATTGCGAGCAAACGGAGATTCCGTTCTGACTCATCTCGTTCCAAAACGTTTGGCCGGTTTAAGTTGCACCGTTCCTTCTCAGTTGCGTACCACAAGGTGCCACATGTCAGTCCGTGGTGCTAGGTCTAACAGTCGACCTGTTCGACACAACCCCATCGTGGCCTCCATGATGACTGGCCAGACCAGCTGGGCTAAAGAACACATGGCCGCATGCACTACAGCTCCATGTGGGAGTAGCCGAAGAATTATAGTCCGCCAATAGATGATGTTTGCGTGCTGCAAGTTTTAATTTCCCGTTGCATCATCTGCCTTTTTTGCAATTGGGCAACGGTACCGGTGACGAGAGCACGCCAGATGCGGCGATTTGTTGCCATCTGTTCCCAAACACTTAGGTCAATACTTAGTCTGGACAAACTAACATTGAAGTTGCCTTGGCAACACAACTTTGGTTTGCCTGCATTCCGGCCGCCTGCGCTCAGTTGTCTGTACAGCAGTTGATTCGGGATATTTGTTACATCCATACGGCGCACATGTTAATCCACCGGAGGTGTCGCAGCAATAGCATGTAGTCCATGATGTACACTTCGCTCCGGCGGACTACGTAAGTGTCTGGCCCATTGTCCCATGATTGGATGTGCAGAATCCGGCGAAGGCATTGTTGATGGAATCGTTCCAGAAACCGGATATCCTTTCTGTAGAGTGTCCATGTTGCCGATCCATAGATAAGGACTGAGAGAACAATTGATTCGTACATCATCACCTTGGTTCTAACAGTGAGATGATAATTCTTCTACACGCCATGTTCCAGTTTCCAAAAAGCCCCACTCGCCATCGCTACACGAGCGCGCAGTTAGTTGATGATCAGCAGGTCGGTTGACAACGTACTACCGGGGTAGCATAAGGCGGACGTGTTCTGTAGTAGTTCATCTGCAATCCGTATTTCTGGCCCGCACATGGTCCGCACTCCTGGTGCCGACTGAAATAAGCATACAGTCTTGCCTGTGTTTACGCTGAGTCTAAACTTTGTCGCTGTGGAAGCTAATGCCGTCGTCAAGCATTGCAGTTCGTCCTCGGTTTGTGCAAATAACGCACAGTCGTCTGCAAACAGCAGCGTACGGATAGTTGTCTCAGGTACTAAGCTTCTTGATCCAAAGCAACGGGTGTTAAGCGAACCCCCTATTCACACGTGTTGTATACGCATGACATGACGGCCGGCAGATGGATATTGAACACTGTGGGGGCTAAGAAGCGTCCTTGCTTCACACCGGATATAACGACAAAATCATCTGCAGTCTGTCCACTCAGCTGCACCCTTGTTCGCATGCCAGTATGCAGGCATTCAAGCAGACGAAAAAACATTGCAGGGCATCCAAACTTTGAGAGAATCAGCCACTACGCCTCACGGTTTGCCGTATCTAACGCTTTAGTGAAGTCAACGAACAGTGAATACAACGGCTGATTGCCTTCACAACATTTTTCCTTTAGTTGATGTGCTGCGAAAACCATGTCGACGGTGCTTCGGCCCGAGCAGAATCCACATTGCTCCTCATCTACATTCGGTTCTAATACATGTGTGACAAGGCGACTGAGTAGGATGCGGGTAAAAATCTTCCCGACGCAGTTTACTAAGTTTCTTGTCGGTGTATTGCTTACTACCCATTCCCTTGTACAGTAGAATCACAAAAGCATCCTTCAACTCTTCGGGTACTTGCTCTTCCATCCAAAGGCTTCCACCAAACGATGAACGGCGCGCATCACAACTGGACCTTTAGTCTTCAGCATTTCCAGAGTTATGCCATAAACACCAGCGCATTTCCCATTCCATAGTTGAGTAAGCGATCTCTGTGTTTCGTACATTTTCGATGTGTCCACCAGCTCGGATAGTACGCTGTGGCGTTACAGCCTGTGTAGTGGGTCCCAGTCCACCTCTGATCAATTGTTCAGGAGCGTGTCAAAGTGTCTGTGCCACATATGCAAGATGTCATCAGATGGTGTGTGTACGGCGCCAGTGTCAGGCTTTCAGTGTCTTCATTTGCTGCACTATGAGCAAGTACACTGCCTTCAAGGAGTCGTAGCCATCCTTTTGTTGACGGTGTTCAGCGTAGGACTCCAGCTGCGCAGCTTGCATTGTCCACCACGCATTTTGCACCTGACGCGGCTCCCCAGCTAGCTGCTTTCGAATATGGCGCAAAGCATTACTCTTCACGGTGTAGTTAGGGTCAACCTCGGATGCGATGAACGCTGCGTTTTTCGCTCGTAATAATGGCCCAATCGTCATACTGTTTAGGTAGAACCAGTCTGGCCGCTTACAGTTTGTACACCCAATCGTCTCCTCCGTAGCAATGGTTATCTGTTACTTCAAGTGGTACCATAGGAAGCTGACAGATACCGAGAAGTCGTCTTCGCTGATACAATTTCTTATGACATCCTCCAGCGCTTGTCACTTTTCAGCACTCGTAAGGGCGCGTATGTTGTATTTCCTCCGATTGCTATTCCCTGGAAAGTACGACGATTTGTAGACATTTATGTAGAACTTTGTGCACACCAGCTTATGATTAGTCCCACATTCAGCTCCACGCATTACCCGCATTAAGCGCACTACACAAGTGTGCCGTTGACGTACGATGGCGTAGTTCAGCAAGTGAGCATGACCACTCCGTGGGTGGGTCCACGTAGCAATGTCACTAGCACACAGAGCGAACTGAGTGTTCGTGATCGTCAAGCCATGTCTGGGGTTCTTACTTACCGGTATATTAAATCACAGTAAAGTTGGAGCACAGGAAATTGGGTATGGGTAAGCGAACAAACTTCCTGCTGATCGCCAGTGTGCGACGGGCGCTGGAAAATCCTACCGTGTTTGACCTCAAATTTTGACCAGATTGTATGTTATCACACATTTCCCTGTTAGTGCACCGTTACCTCCTCCGTTTCACATGCACGACGACATATGTTCCAGTTATCCATCTGAAAACCCCAGTTTGGACAATGATGTGAGTGAAGTTAACAGGGTCGTCGCCGACTGTCTGGATGACCGCACGTATTTGGAACACTGGTGTGAGCGCTGAGGGTTTCTTCAAACACTCATCTGCAACCAGCGAGACACAGGTGCGTGTTTGGGGCATTGTTCGCAAGGTGCATTTTTGGAACAAGTTCGTTTGCCGGGTGGAATAATCATCACATATATCACGGTATCGGATATTAGCGTGGATGGTTGAATAGTTGGTGGGTTTATGGTCACAAGAACAGCTCGAATCATTTGGCTCCTGCACGGAGTTCGCCACCCCAAAACAAGTCTGTTTAGACAATATGTAGAAAGCTGAATCCAGCGATTATGCTTTGAAAATCAAAGTAAAATAAAATGTGTTGACAGCTTTTTCAGAGCAATGTGAACATAGAAATTGATTCGAGGTCACTATGCTTCAGCAAAGCCATTCAAATATAAGGCGCAACGAAATATAAGGAGCACGGCCGATTTGTTAGTGAATATAAGGATTCTGAGTGCGGCTTATGGTCCGAAAAACATGGTGTCCTCATTGCAGAAACAACTCAGTATAATCAAGCCACAAAACTCATTTGCTTCTGACCCTGGGAGATATGTTCACAAATTCTCCTCATTACAATTAGACAAGGTATTACTCAAAGCCATTTCACTTCGACTAAACTCTGTTGTCCACGAAACCATGTTAAAGAGCTAGATTTAGAGGTCCAATTTGAGAATCTCTATTCCCAAGCAACTAAGCTTCGACTTCATCTTCCTTAGAATGCGAGCAGTATAATTCAACACTGGTTAACGCATGGTACAGGTACCTAACTTGTAAACTGTGTGCCAAACATCTATTGCAGTAGCAACATCTAGACCGCCTTAAATAACTCAAGCGAAACGATCATGTACCGTTGTCTAAGCCAGATAAAGGAGCCGGGATCGTTCTGATGGACAGATCGTATTACCTCATCAACATGTATGCCATTCTTCCTGACAGGTCAACATTTTCGCAGAATGCATAATGAGAATGATAAAACACAGGCAATCTAGAGATGGATAACGAGACCCTGCGTTGCCTAAAAGCAGGAGAATGTACTCGACTCAGATATATTTGGATACACCAGAGCGAGTGGGACAGTGATTCCAAGGTTGTATGGCTTGCTCAAAGTACACAAGGAAGGACTACCAATAACGCTGATACTAGAAAGGTTTAACTCTCCGAAGCATTCAACAGCCAAGTAGATCGTCAAATCACTGGAGTCAGTCAGGAAAGTCATAGCTAGATCATGTCTCAAGGACACCTTTGATTGCCTTCAATCATTGAGAAAACAATAACCAGCCTGGTGACAGATGTTTTCCTTAGATGTGTTGTCGCTTTTTACCAGTGCTCCGTTTGTGGAGAAGAGAGACTATCGGTGCGAGTTCATGCAGCTACGCAACATCGATCTAGGTATTAGACCAGACCGGCTGAGGCAACTGCTACCCATGTGTACGAGAATCGTTCAGTTTCAGTTTCACGAAACGCTATATCCACAAATAGGATAGGTGGCAATTGGTTCACCATTGGAACTGTTGCTCGCGGGTATCTCCATGAGGAAATTGGAGTGCAACCAGCTGAACGAATCCAACAACCGCTTTGTTTATTACGGTCGATATGTAGACGACATATTTTGTATTGCGGATAATGGAATGTGCATCGATTATCTATTGGCCAATTTTAACTCCGCACATAGTAAACTAACTTTCACTATCGAGCTAGAATATAACGACACGTTGGCATTTTTGATTTTCAAATCAACACGGCATCAGACGGGTCAACGCAGAGGAGTTTGCACCGAATGGAAACCTGGAGTGGGCAATACATTCATTTCGCTAATTATACTTCGCTAAGTCAATAAAGCAACCTCATTCGTTGCTTAAAGGAGAGAGCAAGGAGAATGTGTACAGATAATATGCCTTTAGATGAGCTGAGCTTTATACAAAGCATATTCGAGCGTAATGGGTACCCTGAAAAATTCATCTAGAGGCGCATGTAACAGCGGGGAAAATAGCTCAAACACGTTGCTGAGGAGAAGTGAAATATACATTTATCGTTACCGTTTATGGGTGACGTGTTAGCGAAGCGGAAAACCGGAATATTTACCTTAGCGGCAGCGAGTACGTTTATTGCTGCTAATCTGCACGTAAGCTTCGCCTCAACACCGATTCTATATGAAAACTGAAAGACAGGACACCTCGGTTGCAGACCTTCTGTGTGTACGATTTCTCTTGCTCGTGTCGAGCAAGGTAGATTTAGGAAACGACCAGGCAAATCTCCGTTAGGGCTCGAGAGCATTGCCCAGCTTGGCTCTACAGCGGTGCAAGAAAGAAGCTACGAGAGCACCTAGTAGATTCCGACCACCAAATCAATGCGCATGTTGCACTCACACCTCTCTACGGTGTCCCTGAACGTTACACACGCGCAGTCAGATGCTGCCTGGTGTCGGCAGCAAAGAGGATCGCAATTCGGCTCTAAAATCCGGAAAACCTGGTCCATACTTTAACCCCGCCTTGGCTTTAGGCCCTCGGGGCTAAAGAAGGCAGGCCCTCCACTTCACCTGACTTCACCACAAGCTGACCAATCACGTAGGCTTACCAGTTAGTTACTTTGCTTCAATGACAATGCATTGTGTCTACTCTAGTTTGCTTTATCCTATTGATAATCATGATGAAGTCCTTATAATAACCTGTTCCCTACCTTCTTCATCTCTTTATCGAATTAACGAATTTGCTTATGTGCTGTTTATTTTTTCTCCCTCAAGATTATTGTTGCATTCCGGAAAATCAGCAGACCATAGCAGTCCCGGAACGTATGTACACAGAAAACTGACCGCACACACGCGAAATATAATTAAATCGATGGAGTTTCAAATGTTCGTATAAAGCAGAAGCAACGAGTAAACTTCGCGCAATAATCTGCCTCAGCGTAGAAAGGAACCCCGGACCCACCAATTACCCTTCCGTTGCTCTACTAACGATCCACCGACGGTCAAGGATCGGGTGCGCAAGTTAATACATGACTTTTGCTTGGTTCGCGACGTATCGCCAATGAGCTCACAGTACTTGTCCTGATGTTGCAGGATTGCAACCAGTCAAAAGCAAGCTCACATGATTGGCCAGCCAGTGCCAGATAGAAGTGTTAATAGGACAAGCGAATCGAGGGCAAAAACAAAGCAAGGTATTTGGACGCGACGTTTTCCCCGTCTCTGTTCCTAAACATATAGGCAATACATATCCATGAACGATCTATTTTAATGTCAGCACTATGAAGAATTGCCATGTGGTGTTATCTATTAAAGCGTATAGGTAGACAGGACGGCGTATCCTACAGGAACGTTGTAAGTTTGTGTGTTTGTACCGAGTGCTGTATTGTAGGTATGTTCGTCAGTTCAATAGCATGTTGGGAAAGCGCCTTATGCAGCCGTCTTGCATTCACCTTTGTCCGATCATCCAACTTGTATGTTCCTTGCGTGCACATAAATTCCACACGGGTCGGCGGTCGGAGCAGGGTGGTCTCACACGAAGAAATGTCCCTGGAGGATACGTTCTCCCAACGCGGCTATGTTTAGCCTGGTAAACAGCCAGTATTTCGTGTTCTCTGTGACCGTCGGTTTCTTAGGATGTATAGGCTGCATTCAACTGAGTTCGAATTGTTCGCCCTAGCATTACCTCCGAGCGGGTCGTTGCCATTGCAGTGTGTGGAGTGGTTCTGCATATCGCCAAAGCATATACCAACGCATCATCCCAGGATTCTCCCGACAGCCGAAGGACTTGTAGAGATTCTTGAAAAGTATGATTAAGTCGTTCGACGATCCCATTCACTGCAGGATTATAAGGTAGAGTCCTGGTACGTCTGATACCATTTCGCCTTAGGAATTCAGCATACTCGTTAGTTCCGAACTTTGGGCCGTTATCAGTGACTAATTTTTCTTGCAAACCGTATCTTGCACACAATCAACTGAGCCACTTTATGATGACGGCTCACAATATGTTTCTCGCAGGTTGCGTTAACATCATCTTCTGAGACGACCGCAAATTTCACCGCAGTGATTGCTATATTCCAGTTAGCTTTCAAAATATGTAGCTCAGGCAACCTACCCCATGCCTAAGTGGCTTAAGCTGCTGGCTAGTTATCATCTACCCCTAGCGGTCATGGGTTCGATCCCCAGTAGTTGACCGAGGGAATAGCACCACTGACGAGCCATAATAAAGCGAAACGAGTCAGGTGCTTTTTCGGACTGGGTAATGCTATGTAACTTGTGAAATTCTGGGATGAATACTTTAAAAATTACAAATATATTCCTGCTACTGAAGAGCTCATTATTTGTCTATTCGCGTGTGCATGAATTAAGTTGGTGTGAATAATGCAGGCTTAAATTATGGCCTTAAATTCTTATTAATTGTGCCTTTGATATGTACTTTCTTTTTTGTTGTTGTTGCCTTAATCTCGCTACTGGCGGCCGGTCGCTTTGGTCTCAGCTTGTTCCATGAGGGCTTCATTGCTTCTTCTGATCTCGTTTGTTTCGTCTTTTCCTGATTCCACTCCCTGCAGTTTGCCTGTTTATCCGGATTTCCGGTCATACCTAGTCTTCTGTTTTCTTGTAATACGCTTCGGAGCCGCTACATTTTTCACCCTGTATGCATTATTCTATTTTACATGTGAGTATAGACTACTTGGTCCAAAGAGAGCACAAGGAGGCCCAAAAGCACCGATACGTTGCGGCTGTAGTTCGCTTCTCCTGCTTCGTCGAGCTGTTAAATCGTATAAATGAGCAGAGTAACTGCACCCGAAAAATAGAAATCGATTTTTCTTACAATAAGCAATTCTTGAATTGGCGGCTTATTTTTTTAGCACAAAACTGAAGTAATAAATTATGTTGGTAAAGTAAGTATGTGTGTTCTTTTGCTTACGCAGGCAGCTGCTTTTATTTAAAGTGGCCCAAATGTCCTCCAGCTCATATGTCCAAGCGCATTCAAATAATAAAGCTCTTCGCTATCCTGTGCACAAAATCCTGAAAAACGCGGTAATTATATATCACCATGCATCAGGGAATAGTGCAGGAGAAACAAGTACGCATATGTTATTCCATAAACAACAATGCTTCTTGTTTGAGGCGATACATTTTTTCACCCTATGTACAAGTACAACTTAATCCTTCCGAACTTAGCCGCCTAATAGACGCACCTAATAATGTCAAACCAGTTGAAAAAGTATTCTTCAACATCCTGTCATTTAACAATTGCTCATTCTTAATCGACAGACAGTAGCGCACCAAATTCAGCTCAGTTGATATACTGCCACACTATAACGTATAAAGCCAGTCAATCATCAGTATTCATAACCGAGTTTGAAGATGGATATCTTCCTAGCAACTTTTTTGTATATTTTTGTTAAATAACTTTGCCATGTGCGTTACGTTCACAGACTGTTAATACCAAAATGGCTGACTTCCGTTGGAAGCTCCCGCGATATGAACATGTTGACAGCTGACATGCAGTGGCAAGGTAGTCCACAGATTATTATGAAATTACTTTATTAAAATTGACTTAAAACAAGAGCTCGTGCGACATATCACTGACGACAGTGTGAGCATCCGAGAGAGATAGTCCGTTTGACTATACCTTCCTGTCTAAGGGACCAAGTTGTAACTGAACTGTTTGTTAAAGACCTACCTCTGGGTTTACTCCTCACTTACTAGTTGTGTACATCAAATACATGAATGCTGGTGGCAGCAGACAGTCCATGAACGGACTAGCCAAAAAGGGATTCAAGCATAAATAGTGCCCGCAGCTTGTATCTTGAAATTATATCTACTAATTATTCAAGCGCTTTTTCCCCTGTATAAAACAATTCACATGCAACTGCTTAGGCGGTGACTTTGACGTTTGACATCCGTAACCATGTAAGCGTTTGCAAGTGATTTATGCCTGTAAGCCAAAATTTTCGGATAACTTACTACTCTTGTGTTGCAAAAATTATCTACGCAGGTTTAAGACTGGAAGTTTCCGTTCACATTAACAACACCAAGTGAAATGTCACAGAGGTAAGAGGGAATCTTGACGACTTGGATGCAGGAAACGGCAGTCAAGAGCGAAGATGCTTATCGAACATCGCGCCTCGAATAATGGAGTTAACTAGCTGCACTTGTTGTATGAATGGATCACCACATGCAGTCGTAAGTTGGTCCTTAGCTGCAAATCATGAACCATGAGGTTCGCTTGTTCGCAGCATTGGGCTTCACGGACAATTTACTCAATGCGTCATTTGTGATGTAAAGGTACCGAAATTGCAAGAAAACCTAGATGTCGGAGGCCGTCAGTGATTTAAGGCATCTAGATAAGGGTGCTCATCTTTACCCAGAAGTGGTTTTGGACATTCTGTGCCCAAACAACCAACTCCAAACTCAATACACTGCTGTGAATCCAGGCTAATACGGGTAACATTGGGGCTCCCAGATGACGTCGTGTTTTACGTGTTCGGTATAATACCCTCGAAGCTAATACGATGGGACATGCACTTTGCTCTAAAGTGTTATGGACTGAAGGACAACAGGACAAAAGCAACTCAAACGACTACCGCGCGGAGAGTAGTATAAGAATAATTTTTGTTCCCTGTGTGCCAGAGTTACAGATAGACAGCTACGAGGATGCCTACCTCTCAAAGTCTTTAAGAATGGCGATTGATACGTGAACGTATCTGTGCTGGTGACGTTTTAGGGCATTTAATTTCTTAGGCTACCCATGTCGCCTACTATTAAGGCCGTGACACGTGAATACTAAAATTCGTAGTTCGCCCTCAATTAATGGTGGTAAACTTGGTGCGTAGCTGGCACAAATCGCGCAACACACCATCTTCAGAATAAGACTTAAAAACACTCAATAGAGCACGGCGGCCACTTGGCTTCTTGGAAGAAGCAACACCAACCGGGTCTCAAAAGTACCACAGCAGCAGGTCAAGTATCAAATGCGAACCGATTGCAACCCTATGGAGATTTAAGGTTTTCCGCTTCAAATGCATGCCACCCAAAAATTATTAGGTGCTTGCCTTCCCTCGGCCGACATACGTGCACTTCATTCATGCACTCTGTGTCAAGCTTGTCTGACTTCCACGAACCTCTCCTGTTCTTTCACTAATGCTCGTGGTTTACTTCGCATAATATCCGAAAAGTAACTCCATTTGAGAAGGAGTATATGACCTCATCGCCATCTCGGAGACATGGGTGTGCCCTGCTATAAGCGACAAAGATGTCCAGTTACAAAGTGTGTCTATTGTTCAGAGGCGACCTCTCCTTCCTCCTTTTATGGAAGTAGATGGATCATCACGGATCGCCAAAGAATTAGCGAATGCGTTGCAGCAACGGTACGCGCTAACTTTTTAATGTTTTTCCGTGGCATCCTAATCTATTGGAATGTACTGTGCTACCACCAAGACTTACTCATGTCTAGTTCACTGCAAACTCTGCGATGCGAAAATTAGTATCTATAACCAAACACCTACGAAAATAATGGATTTGCCCGAAGGCATTTGTCAAGGCAGCTGAGAAATTGTCTGAGCATTTGGCGAGATTCTTCTAGTACCGCATTGATAAGATACATGTTCCTACGGTATGGAATCATAGCACATTAACTCCATTTTAAAAGGAGATAACCGATCAAACTCAGCTAATTACATTCTGATGAATATTCTTCTAGTTCTTTTAAAAATCATTGAGGCTATAACTGCTGATGCGCATGTCTTACGATGATGAGTTTGGGTTCATCCCGCAAGAGGAAGAAGATTTCCGCTGGAATAGATTCTATAATACCGTTTTACTGGTAACAAGGGACAGTTAAACAGAAACAGTGGACTTTGGTGTAGGAACTGATTTTGTCTACCACGACTTAGCCGCGGCATTCGCCTTGTTAGATCACTACATGTTTCAGGCCAGGCTTCATGGATACGACATTGGTAATCCCCTTCTAGGGCGGATCAGCAGCCTCTTCTTGTACAGACCTCTGAAAATGAAATTTTGTTAATCTCTATGAAACCCTATACAAGTGGCGTAGTGTGTTACAAGGTTCAGTATTATGACCCGCCTGTTCTTGGTTTCATTAACGGTCTTGAGAGCTTAATTACGCTGAGCTGTTTGAGGTACGCCGACGGCGCCGACGGCGATAGAGCAAAACTCCAGACGTCCGTACACAGTTTCAAAACGGCCGCGACGAAATGTATGAATGGTCAGTCTATAGTCATCTCTGGGTTCAGTTTGACTAAATGTCGAATACTCTATCTACGACATCGATTGATTCACACATGTAGGCTGGGCAACCAGAAACTGCAGCACTATTCCCGGAATAAGATTCCGGTGTGTTGATCCAGGAAGGACTTAAGTGCTCCAAATCTATGTTAGCATAAATATTGCGCCCGAAACTTGGAGCTCAGAGTTTTATTATTTTGACCAATCTATTCAACCTAATCCATAACTTGGAATATGCCATTAACTCTTAACAACGTGGGCTGAAGCTGGATCTCATTGTTAAACAAATAAATAACAATTTTAATAACGGCTAAACGAGGCGCGCCATTAAAAGCATGAATATAGTAATGGTACAAAAATTGAGCAAGAAATTGCAATGGTATAATAGAATTTTCATATATGTAGATCCTTAAATACAGTTATGTAGGTAGGTGTGTTGCTGGTTGTTTTCAATGTGTTGCTGTTCTTTAGAATGAGTTTTCTCGCGTAGCCAGTGTCTAAAGAAATGTTTAATGTCCGTGGATTTGATAAGGTTGCCAGAGTAAGCAAGGGCAGTGGCTTTATTTAGGGGTGAGTCACATCGTTCCGGTCAAAATGTTGTTAAGCAGATATTTGTGCTTTTTAATGAGGAAAACGTTTGCCAGGTGAAAACCCACTACGTCCCGGAATACTGCTTCGAACTGGTTGCTGGAATGTGTCAAACGTGAACCGCCCAGTTGGCACCAACTGGAGGTTGTTAGGCTAGCCAGCAACAACTTCGGGACATCAAAACTTCAAAGGGCTATACAATTTACTTTGTGAACCGTGCTGAGTATTTTTGGAATCTCCAGGGGACGCTGTTTGTGTATCATGGTTTACCATCTTCTAATCAACCCTAATCAATTCTGTTTTCAGCTGCTAAATGACAGCTGTATCCACAAAATGAGAACCCGGCGTCTAAAACTTGGAGGACAAGCTTTATTTATGTGGATATGAATGGATGAGTATTCCACTTGCAAGAACTTACCGGATGGACAAATTACTTGTCTGCTATACTAGAAGGATACCATTCCCCGGAGGCCTTAACATCGGGTTCAGCTCGCCTAATAGTGTTTTGTCAAACACTTCTTACCCGGTACCCTCCTAATGACATTTAATAAAACTCTGTTATACCGGCTTTCACTTGACTTCAGTAGGAAAATCTGTCGAGTTTACTGTCGATGATCTGCCCTTCTGAATTGGATAAATGCTGATTCCTTGCCACCTTCTACCGAGCAAATTACAAGTAGGTTAAGCCATTTTTGATACTAGATAGATAATTTTTAATTACCATATATCTGGTGCCATTTACTCCTTGATTCGACCAAACCTGTGGCCGTGGATACCAGTATTGCCAATCAACCTATTAGGTTACTAAGAGAGGAATTCCGATACGCTGTTATGGACAATCTGCTGGACTTTAGTGCCTAAATAATTGGTTTCAACATTCTTCCGTGTTACAAAATTGATCTCTCATATGACTTTGTTGAATATTCCCCAGAGATATTGCGCCTCTAAACGGACGAGTAATACAGCACATTTCAACAATGTTCAACTCCTGACCTACCTGTTAATAGGCCGAGCCGCTCGGTCAGGGCAAAATAGTGTTCAGAGACGCAACAGGCTCTTACTTAACATGTGTCAGGCAACAGAAAAATTGAGCATACGTTGGCTGCGAGTAAACGAATGAATAATCGATCAATAAGAAGCATTTTCATTTACATCTAGCTGATCAAAAGGATTGCCCGGAGTGTTCAAAGAAATGGTGGCATGTCGCCCAGCAAGACTTCACCCCATAAAAGGCCATTGATGTCCGTGTAACAACACTGAGACCTGGCGGATGTGACTCGCTACCGAATTAAGTCAGCCCACGGCTTCACACTGGCAAGTCGAACCGCGCCACAGTTCACAAGTTTATACGCACACTACACTGACACTTCTCCATCTGCTTATCCCTTCGCCACATCTTTTTCTACCTTCTCACCTTTGATCTTTACGTTACGCACAAATGATCCCTGTGTACCGTCACATCAGTGTTGACCCTATATATTACCACTTCCTTTCTAAATGATCATAAGTAATTCTTGATCTCTTCGTGGCAGATGTAGTGCTGCAATGTATGACAGACTGACTGTCTATAAAACTTGTCCCGATCTCACAGCGAGCAATTTTATCCATTTTACACGTGTACCACTTGTACAGGTTTAACCATGAACATCTGAACAACTTTCGATTGTCACCGTTATGATTGATATGAACTGTCTGTGCAGTTGCACCTATTTGAGTAGGCGTCCGTGGGCGTACCTCGCCTATTGAAAATTAAGTTGTTATTTATTTATATAATACGGACGTCTAAAATTTAGGCGGAATTTATTCTCGCTACTTGTTTATCACATATGGAGTTTACTAGCAGTACCTGCTATTTCAGATGCTACTTTAGTCGAGTTCAAGGATTTTGTCGGCAATGTTATATTAACTTCACACCACCTCATATAACACACATGTACAACACCACAATCCGGTCTCCGGTCGAGCAGAATAAATGCACTACTTCTTGGTACCAGTTTTCACCTATTTGCTACGCACAATTGAGTTTACATTCACTCGACTCGGATGTATCACCTCTAAAAGTGCATACAACGCTTCGGTATTTTTCTTACCGTTTACATCTCTGATTCACGTCTGTGTTTGTGACAGATTGTATTGCTTAAACGCAACACCCCAATAGTCACGTCTCAAGCATTTACCTTTACCTTCATTTAACCCATCTTGAAGCGCTCAAGCCAAACCAAAATTTTTGTTCCATTATAAAATTTGCAGCATCAACTTTGCATTTAATACCACACTGTTGCTTACTTAGGATTTAATTGGAATTATTCGATACCCCAAAGTCAATCGCCACTCTTTGTGACCTTGTCGACCACTGCGCCGGCGTAACCCATCCCACGGACTAGCGCAGCCACATCGTCAACCAGTCTGCACTTAATCGACCTTTGTATTCAACTCGCTCATCTGGCTGGGATGCACTACCGACCAGTCGGAAAGGTAGACAGCGTCAGTTAGCTCACTGTGTAAGCTGACAGTAATAGGAAGAAAGCGAGTAGATTCGAACCCAAAAGGGGTCCAGGCGGAAGGAAAAGTGGGTCGGTAAAATGTAATCGATTAGTTAAATTATGTTTACCCTGCTCATACTGTTTCAAATGATACCGTCCAACATTCGCAATTCTTTCGCATCAATACGTGGCAAATCGCGGCATCTGCAAAGACGATCTCTCTGCTTTTGACTGCGTGTTCTACCATCCAACTTATTAATTGAATACTTCACCTAATCCAAAAATGCGATTCATTAGCAGATATTGAAAAAGAAACGAACGCTAAGATTATTGCACTTGAAGCGAGTATGCACCAGTACAACACAGTGGCTTCTAAGAGAATTGATGATAGAACTTTTGCTTTCCTCGAACCATTATTGCAAATGTCCCTTAGTCGTTTTCTCCTTCGATTTTAGAGAAACGCTCTGCGATTAATGACCTTAGCTCTTATAGGCAAACGTTACTCAGGACCACGAAAATCAGGCACGGCCCGAAAGGTGCATTCGATTAAATTCAGCCGGACTTGACAACTTCTGTAATTAACAAGGCTGGGTCATTGGAAACCAAGTTCACTACATCTACAACTCAAGTGGCACTGGTCCAGTTCAAATCCTAATTAACTTCAGTCAAATATGTATAGATTGCAGCAAAAGTCAATAGAGTTGCCTTACTTAGGATCTCCTTGTTTCAAACAACGTTAACGCGAATGGAAACACAATGAGTAGACCGTCCTCACCTGGAATAAAGCCAGGACTAACGATCCAAAAATGACCCCGGATAACTTGTGCTATATCCCTGAAAACGACTGTCTTCGCATTGCTGAATAAGTAGTCTGGCGACCAAGACCAGTGAAACTCGCTGTGCCTATTGATGAACGTACAGCTAAAACCACAAAACTAATACCGGCTACTCGTGGCCCGAAAGCTGCACGCTTTAGAAAACCAAAAAGTTTTATAATTCATGGGTGAAGAAATGTTTTACTTCCTGTAACTAAGCCACAACACGGGTCCCTAAAGCAGGCATATTTTCTTAGGAATCGTGGTTTACGCCATCATCAAATAAACAGCTTGGGAGAACACAGTGAGCCGGATTGTCGGGGCAAAATCTTTACTTATGGCGTCCTTTCCATGATGTTTATGATGCCCCGTTAATCCCGATACATTAGAGTGGCAGCACGTAAGCTAAAACTTTTCCGTGAACAAAGTATAGAGAATGCGGCCGAACGACACCAAAAATTCTGGTTCAGTTAAGACTGACAATCACCGAAGTTGTAGAACATTGGCGGTGGCATAAGAAAATCGTTCCATCTGAACTTCGGATAAAATCTGCTGAAGGTGTGCAAAGAGCAAATCTATGCATGTCTGAAAAGCAAACCTACCAGCGATTGCACCGGAGCTGCAGTTTACCGATAGGTCACACGATTCTGCAGTATGTCCGGACGAGGAATGGGACGTACCTTGGCCAACTCAAACTGCTGACGATGTGTCATCGTTATCTCACCAAAGAAACGAAAAACACACAAACTCGCATCTGAAGGCATTCTACGACACTCGACTCATTTGGTTCCCTGTGAGCTCCTAGAGACCAAGAATCTATCTTGCCTTTACAACAATTCTCAATGTCACTTCAATAAGTCGGCCGAATTGAAAGTTCGTCAAATTTCGAGGCCATTGGATAAAATCGGTGTCACGGAGACATGGCTGCGCAATGGAATGAAGCACGCTGAAGTCGCGCTGTCGGACATGTCGATCATCCGCATGTCAGCTCCATCGCCAGGCACTTGTGACAACTACGTAGTCCAACGTCACCAAGTCACTCAACTGCTCAGGGAAGACAAAACCACATGTCAGCAGAACATTGAAGCAACTTTCAGCGCCAATCACAAACTGCTGTACAAGTATGTCAGTAGCCGTCGCAATCTGAGGCAAAAATTTATGCAATCCGGATGATGGATGGTCCAACTAGAACAGCTACAGAAGCGGCAAATGCGTTGCGGACGCCTTAGACTCCCACATTTCAGAGAGTTACAACATCAGGCGTTCCTCTGGCTCTTGTTTTCCCGCCATTTGGACTCACCGGTATCACTTTTACTGCCAAAAGTGCTACTCAAAGCTGTAATCTCTCGGCAATTACAGCTCCTCAGGCGTCGACACCATTGGTCCACAGGCATTTTGAGTAGCAGCAAGAAAACTAGCAGAATGTTTTGCTCAGTTCTTTCAGCACTGTTTAGACAAGAGCCGGATTCCTGTTATGTGGAAGTATGGAATACTAACTCCGATTAACAAAGGCAGAAACAGAATTGAGTCCTCAAACTACTGCCCGGTACCTCTTCTCCCTGTACTCTCCAACATCATGAAATCCATCGTTGCCGATGCGTTGATGTGTTATCTGGAAAATTTTAATATCAGTACGCCCGAGCAACGCGATCGTACGCAACGAATTTACTAATTGCACGGAGTATTTGAACCTACTGTGGCTGACGATGAAGAGGCAGTGGATGTGATCTACTTGGCTTTATCGAAAGCATTCGGTCGTTTCGATCGTCAGATTCTTCATTCCTGGATCCACTATTACATGATCGGTGACCGTCTATTGAGCTGGAATGCCAACTTTCTCCCTCTGCGGCAGTTAGTGACCAGAGTCAGGAGTTTCTTCTCTGAGCTAACGTTAATGGAGTCTGGTAGGCCTCACTGCTCAGTTCTATGGTAACGAGAGCTTTGGCATTTATTAATGACCTTAAACAAACAGTCGCTGGAAATTCGCTTCCTCTTGCTGACGGCAACAATATATAACGCAGGATTCAAGTGGATAACCATCAGAATTTCGTTCAGCTTGACTAATACATGGCGCATCAGTGGTCAACCCAGAATATGCTGCAGTTCAACGTGAGTAAATACAAGCTATTCTCCATAAGACACTTAGTTCATATTCCTACATACTGGTAATGCAAGTACTTCAGTGAACATCGGTTGAAAGGGACCTCGGTGGGCCGGTTCAGGGAAACTGTAGTTGTTCCAAGCAGAACGCAAAGACAACAAAAACTAGTGACCAACACGTCGGTCTTTTTTGATAGCCGTTCGGAAAAATCAGCAAGATATTTTCAGACCCCGTCATCATCATCATTATACACGTTAGCTAGAGTTGTAAAGCACCTCAGCTACTGTGCCACAATATATAAAAGAAAAAAGAAAACAAATACAACAGCTGCATGCCAGCTGAGCTACCAGCAACAAATGGGCATCCTTCCGAAAAGCAACCAGACGGCTACTATGCAATAAGAAAAATTTTGAGGTAAGCTTATATTATCCTAGGAAATAAGTTCCAACATGCTCAACACGTATGTTTGCCCCCAGGTCGAATACGCAATTCAAGCCTGTCAGCATTGGCCTTAGTGCACTGGACCACGCTCAATGGCGGGATTACAAATACTTCAGTGGAATGTGCCACCTTCCAATCGAGCAGAGGCTGAAACTTTTAGGAGTAT
Source organism: Dicrocoelium dendriticum (assembly GCA_944474145.2). Taxonomy (NCBI): domain Eukaryota; kingdom Metazoa; phylum Platyhelminthes; class Trematoda; order Plagiorchiida; family Dicrocoeliidae; genus Dicrocoelium; species Dicrocoelium dendriticum. The sequence continues at coordinate 37,362,524 of OX104059.1, read as the reverse complement.
TCAGCTGGCGTCATCGCCTAATACAAAGTAACTTCTTTATAAGGTACTTGATTTTACGTAATCCAAATCATGTGCGCCGCTCTTCCCTGCAAATCAGCAGTAATACCGAACTCAAATGCCACTCCTTGAAATTAACAGAACAGTGCAGATGTCTGGAGTACCGTATAAATGCCTCTTCCATTCACGTGCATCAAACATACGCATGCATTAACCAACTGTAAAAATCGGTTGGGTGACACAAACTGCCAATTAGGTTTTGTTACTTTACAATACTTCTGGGAAATAATTTGGCGTTATTATTTGCCAATTGTACTATGGACACTGGTTGTGCAGGAGTGCTGAATTACATACCGTAAGACCATTCTTTAGAAAGTGGAACAACTAACCGCATTTTTATAAGAATTTTATTTTGATAAACCCCTAAACACTCAAAGGGCTTCTGCATGCACTGTGTATTAACGTGTATAAATTCACTGATAATTTTTCACCTCAATCACACGCACATATAGAAAGTTAAACCGAACCAATCCACAACCGTACTGCAGAGAAAACCAAAGGCGATAGCATTGGAAATTTCATAAACCAATAAGTGAACGATTCAGACGGGTAGAATTTCATCCAGCAAGTCTACTGTTTTCAGTTTCGCTGCTCACAGTTGCTTTTCGTAGACTTCTGAAAATTCTCACTCCCCATCCTGTGGAAGTTTAAGCCAAGGCTTTTATCCGAAAGAAAACATTGGTTATTGACCATTTTTTTAAAATTTTTAAGTCACGAATTATCCCAGCCTCAAGTATCTAACAATTTGCCATAATCCAGTAATACAAAATGTACTTCAAGATAATCCTCCAATTAGATTGTTTCGCAGTTCAGTCACCCAGAATCTTCTACCTTCTTATAATCACTGCGGTGAAATTGGAGATCGCCTCAGAAGATGATGCTAATGCAACCTATGAGCAACAGATTGTGAGCCGTCATCGGAAAATGGCTCCGTTGTTTGTTTGCAAGGTACGGTTTGCAGGAAAAATTAGTCACTGATAACGGCTCAAAGTTTGGAAGTAACGAGTATGCTGAATTCCTGAGGCGCAAGGGTATCAGACATACCAGGACTCAACCTTATAATTCTGCAGTGAATGGGATTGTCGAACGACTTAATCATACTTTGCAAGAATCGCTACAAGTGCTTCGGCTGTCACGGGAATCCTGAGATGATGTGTTGGCATCTGCATTGGAGGTATACAGAATCACTCCACACATTGCAACGGCAACGACCCGAGCGGAGCTAATGCTAGAGCGAACAATTCGAACTCGGTTGAATGCAGCCGATACATCCTAAGAAACCGACAGTCACAGAGAACATGAAATACTGGCTGTTTATCAGACAAAGCACAGCCGCGTTTGGAGAACTTATCCTCCAGGGACATTTCTACATGTGAGACCACTCTGTTCGGACCGCCGACCTGTGTGGAATTGGCGTGCACACCAGGAACTTACAAGTTGGCTGATCGGACAAAGGTGAATGCAAGACGGCTGCATACAGCGCTTTCCCAACCTGCTATTGAACTGACAAACACACCTACAACACAGCGCTCGGTACAAACACACAAACTTACGACGTTCCGGTAGGATAAGCCGTCCTGTCTACCGATACGCTTTAAATGATAATATCACATGACAATTCTTCATAGTGCTGACATCAAAATAGATCGTTCATGGATATGTAGCGCCTCTATCTTCAGGAACAGAGGAGGGGACAACGTCACGTCCAAATACTTTGCTTTGTTTTTGCCGTTGATTCGCTTGTCCTACTCACACTTCTCTTTGGCACTCGCTGACCAACCATGTGATCTTGCATTTGATTGGTTGCAATTCTGCAACACTAGGACAGATACTGTGAGCTCATTGGCGATACGTCGCGAACCAAGCAGAAGTCATATATTAACTTGCGCACCCAATCCTCGACCGTCGGTGAATCGGTGGTAGAGCAGCGGACGGGTAATCGGTGGGTCCGGGATTCGTTACCCCGTTGAGGCAGATTATCGTGAGAAGTTTACTGGTGGCTTCTGCTTTCTACGAAAATTTGAAACTCCATCGACTTAATTATATTTCGCGTGTGTGCGGTCAGTTTTCTGTATACATACGTACCGGGGCTGCTATGGCCTGCTGATTTTCCGGGATGCAACAATAATCTTGAGGGAGAAAAAGTAAACAACACATGCAAATTCATTAAGGCGATAAGGAGATAAAGAAGTTAGCCAACAGCTTATTATCAGGACTTCATCATGATCATCACTACGATAAAGCAAACTAGATTAGACACAATGCGTTGTCATTGAAGCAAAGTAACTAAATGGAAAGTCTTCGTGATTGGTCGGGTTGTGGTGAAGTCCGGTGAGGTGGCGGGCTGCCATTTTTAGCCTCGAGGCCGTAAAGCCAAGACGGGGTTAAAGTATGGACCAGGTTTTCTGTACACATAGGTCCGGGTTTTAGAGCGGAATTGCGATCCCCTTTGATGATAACAACAGGCGGCATCTGACTGCCGGTGTGTTACGTGCGAGGACAACTTAGAGCGGTGTGAATGCATCATGAGCATTGATTTGATGATCGGAATCTACTAGGTGCACTCGTAACTTTTTCCTCGCACCGCTGTAGAGCCAAGCTGGGCAAGGTTCTCGAGCCCTAACGGAGATTTGCTTGGTCGTTTCCTTAATATAGCAGTGCACTTTAACAAGAAATATATCATTGTTGGTGAACGGGTTACAAGTCCAGTAGGTGTAAAGCAAGTGTATAGTTATTTCCTACATACTTCATCATTTGTTGAAAGTAGTGCGGTGACACTCATGCACCTGCTTCTGCAACAACAAGCTTCAAGAACTGCATCCTCCATTCAGTCTTGCTCAGTAGGCTATCCGGATCCTCTCGGTGTATTTCGGAATATCATCGCCTCATAGTTTGTTTAAAATAATCCTTAATGGTACACTAAGTGCCTTCCAGTGGGTTCAGTTGCGGAGAGTACGGTGCCATTTGTCGAAGTCTTCCTGAGCTGTAAGGTTCCACTTGAAAGATACGACTAAGATCGGTATAAGAATTTCGTCTCATCTATCCATACCACTCGCAGTCCTTCTGCCTCCAAGTTCACCAACTTCAACAAGTATAAGTTTCTTAGCCTGTTACTATCCATCCTATACATGCATTCCGGTAATAGATATAATTTCGTCATTGTCATGAGGTGAATGCCTAGGAAGTGAGCGATTGTGCTGACGCTCATGTCCACCTTGAACCCCACCTTCAGTCATAACCGAAGCGTGTACAAGATAACCGTATGCTCCACTTTCTTTCCATACCACCAAACAAATCATGTGACTATCTGGCAGACACTTTCGATGTGACACGCTGAGAACACTTGTCGGGTTATACAAATCTGATGTTCTAATCCAGCTTCTACATGTCTTCCCATTTACCAGGAACTGAGATAAAATGCCCTTTCAGTCTTTGCCCTCTTCCGAGTAAGAGCTTTTACCTCGGACGGATGAAGTGTGTAAACTCCTCTTCTTCCCATCGTGTGCAATATGATCATAAGGTTAAATAAACCATATAAATCAAAATACAAATGTTGTTAGGTGAACTAGGAGAAGGTTTTATTCCCCCCTTGCCCGCTGCGTTCAGTTCCCATGTAACCAAACTGGGGCAAGCATAAGTGACAACTCTGCTGACAAGAGACGGACTATCGGAAATGTATGGACGTTTCTAGTTGTAAGTCAGACGTGTGAAATCACCTGGGAGCGTCATTTCCATCCTATGGATATAAAGTTGTCCCGCGCAGGCCATTGGACATAACGACACCCAAATTTTGAACCGTTCACACACAGTGTATTGAAGTATTAATCACTTTTTTCCTTTTTGACAAAATTGGTTCCTTATAAAATATATCCAGTCATTTGATCGTGAATAACCAAAACTGTTTATTCATCTACCACCTGGTACCCCCGTAGTACTTTGCAAACAATTTAGCCTAATCTGCATATATCCTGAAACGTTACAGAGCTACATGGCAGTTCGCATGCGCTTGCGGGCTGTTAGGCTTCCTGCCCCATTTTTATTTTTAAAGTTTGCAAAATGTGTATTCCTTTTCATTTGTTATAATTACCATACCAAGTTTCTTGGACACATGCAAAAACTTACATTCTTCGTTGGGCGCACGAGATTAAATTCCTGATGCTCTAGATCAAGGAACGAGTCAGTCGATAATTTTTTTTCGCTGGCAATGATTTAGATACACACAGTAATTGGACATACTCGGTTTTAAACTTCCTCACTCACCCACTACAAGCGGAATTTGAAATTACGTTAAATAGCTTTTTAAATTGCAATATTCCAAAATTGTATGACAATTCTTTCTGCACTCATCCACAACCTTTAATACTCGGCCCGATTGGAATGGGACACACGTTGCGTGACGGCGTGCACACATTGCTTGTAAACGGCGCTGGTTGGTATTATGTGTTAATGTCGTAGTTTCTATGGACTAGCATATCATAAAATGCTGAGAAAGCACCCAAATTGGTATATAAAACTTATAGTGAATTCATTTGATTAAGCAATGTGTTCAGTGTGTTATCAGATCTGTAAGCATAAAACCCTGGGGCTCTAGTAATCAGTGTAAAAACGCAAAAGAGAATAGTTGAGTTGTGATCTGTTAAAGCTCCGATTGCTCTGGTCGGTAGTAGCACAGTGCTTGTATGAAACACACTGAGTTATGCTGGAGCCCTAGTAAAATAATTAAGCCCCAGTGTCAACTAGTGGCTAATGCGCAATCGAAAAGAAGACAATTTTACCTATTGCACTATCTTTTCCTATACACCAATCTCACCTAGCTCTCATCATCAGGTTTGGTAGCGTTATCGCCAAGCTGGGTACGGTAACAAGATAATACGAACCCCGAGGTAGGCGGTCGATTGGCACACGGAAGACATGGCCTGGTCAAAGAACGAGGATCAACGCACACTCTATCTTAGTTCAGCAAATCATTGTGGGAGTCGGATGATTTGTAGTAGGATGTCTGGTTGTTCTGCGCCTACATTAATTTGCGGTTGAATATGAAGTGCTTATGTTTACTACCTATGTGAATTGAGATAACGTTCGCCTACAGCGCTTAATTGGCTGTGTGTTTATGAGAATAAAACGCAACTCAGAACAACCTTCCGACCTAAGGGTGTGTCCGTCTAGCGGTTTGGTGCCAACTTCATATTAAATGACTGAGGGTTTGACGAAGTTGATGAATAGCAATGTCACCAAGCAAAAATAAATTTTGGCACTTGTCGTGTATGGTAATCGACACATGTCCTCAGTTTAGCTAGCACAAGTGATGGTCGTTGAAACGGCAAACTATATGCTTCATGCATATAGTCGACTACACACATATGTTTTGAAGATACGTCATGATTTGGATATAACAGGTATAACATGACAAAGTTGACTGTAGAGATCGTAGCTAGATTATTGAATAAATACACTAAATTCCTAGCCATTTATAATGCAGCACTCCTTTTAGTGAAGTTAAAGGGAAAAGTGAATAAAAGGAAAGTTATGTGCGGAACTACTTGGCCAGAAGTAGGAAGCCTAAGCGCCGGCGAACCGATTTGTGACACAAATAACTATGCTAGGCGAAAAATAACTCAGAGTGCCGCAAGGAAATATCCCATTAGTGTTAAGAACGCTGGTGCTTCCATCAATCTATAGCTACAAAGTACAATGAATTCCGCGCGGCTTGTAGTCCCCCAGTCTTAATTCACGTTGGAACAACAAGGTAATTTCGATCGCGGACAAATATGTGCGTCATGAAATGATAGCTTTTGGAACAATATATAATATTCGATCATCAGAAGGGGATGCAGCTCCACATGCGTTATAATTGCTGCAAATGCTGATTATTTAACCCTTTCGCTACTGGAATGTTATAAGCCAAGAACGATTGGTCACAATTCAACACCAAATCATTACTCGAAGAAAAACTGTTCTAAGCATACAAGATGGTTGCCCAGCTAGTTGCTAGTAGATTTGTCTGTCGCGTCTGGTTAGTTTGCTATCTGGCAAATAATCAGACCTCATTGACGGTCATGGTCATGCGATGTCCGTGATCACCAGATATCTGTCACACTCACGTTCTCAAACCATACCAATAATTCTATTTTGTACCTGTCGAATTTCGGGGACTGGTGTATTCCATCTTACCAACACACTGAATATAATCATAATACTCCACAGTTAGAAAAGGTGGTGTGAGCCGCAACTGTAGATTCAGCGCACCAACAACGTCTCTATGACCATAACACATATTCCCGATCAGAAAGATGAAGCAAGGTTTTGGTAACTGACGTGCATCGAGACAAGTATACCATTTCCTAGTCAACTTAGCTAATAGAGGGAGTAAATTGGTTTGTAAGCATTTTCAACTTGGTTCGTAAGCATTTTCATGTTGGTGCTTTTCAAGCTTTGAATTATGTGCACATGCGCACGGTCGAGTAGCTTCCTCATTGGTCAGACGCCGTCCACCAACAGGATGCCGTGTGTCAATGTAAAGCATGTGTTCTCAAAATTTCGACACGTGCACTCCTTTGTAGCGTAAGCTAGGACGACGGACCCCCTGTGCTTTACTTATCCACAGAACTAGGCTTTAATAACGTAAGGATGAGGTGCAGTTCATCACTGTACACTGAATTTGCACAGTTGTTCATTTATGTTGTCAAAAGTGAAGTCTATTGAACTTGCATGGAAATGCAACTATATTAAGGCTTAATACCTGGGATAAAATTCGTTCCAACATACAGCGCTGAGTTGTTTGATGCTAGTTGTTATTGGGGAAAGCTCTAACATCGTATTTCATTACACTTCAGGTCTGTTTCGGTACTTTGTTTGTATATATATAATGCGAGAATGCAGTCACACAGCTAAGTTGTGGCAAATTGGAGAAGTACGGCGGTAGCTGTCTACCATGACAAGGCACACATCGTTCGCTCTGCATCAGAAATCACACGAGACAGACTGTGGAAAGCTTTTTGAATGGAAGAGTCTTAGGTCATTTACATGCATTTTGTATGCATGGTCGGATGCGTTTATCGGTTCTGCTGTCAGCGCATTACGATAACTAACTATGTAAGATGCTTCCGTAGCTTTATTTACAGTCTGCGACGCATGGTGCATGTACGTTTGGGTGTTCAATATTTCACCTCACATGCGTTGTAAGTACTTCTCTCTGTCTTTACAGTCCGGATGAATTTTTCAGAATGCCGCTGCATGTTAATAAATAAATAAATAAATGATATATTTCTCGACATGCGAGACACAGGCAGACTACGAGCCTATTCATGTGGTACAACAAAGTCGGGTAGTGGAGAGGGATATTCAGTGATCTATTGTGTTCACATAGGAATGTTTCAGTGCTAAATCAACTAAAAATGGTAAAGGAGTAAGAGTAGTAGAAGTTTAGAGTAAGAATAAAAGTAGATATAAACTGTCAGTTTAATTGGAGTAATACGACCCATCATGAAACCGTCTCCCGGAGACCTGCTTCCACATTTCTCTTCCACAACTCATCTGGCCATGTGCTATTGTGGCGTTATATGTATACATTTATGTGGGGGCCTGTGATATGTATTAAGCTCTCCTCATCGTATAGCCATCTTTTATCTGATTTGTTTCCAGCACTGTATTGTGGGGGCCTGTGTTCAATGAAAAGCTCGCCTCATCATACAGCTATCTTTTAGCTGATTCAATTCCAGCACTGTACTGTGGGGGCCTGTGTTTCATATTAAGCTCTCCCCATCGCACAGCCATCATTTGGCTGATTAGAATCAAGCACTTGTAATATGTGCCAGTGAGTTTGTGATAACTCATACTGCATGACTGTGCTGCATTTTTTTCGGAAGCATTTATCCATGGCCTCGGGAGATCGGCCCAATCCTGGCCAACACTGGAAGGAGAGAAATAAGCAAATAAAAGTGGGTGGACGTACAGTAACATGAAATGCTAGATTTTCGTCCGACGTTGTTCGATTCAGATTATACAAGTTTCACTGTTAACTGATAACCTCAGGAATATACATGCTTTTTACAGAAAAGGAGAAGAATTTTCAGAGGAAATAGTAAGATAGCTCCAGCAGTTGTCGGAGATCAAAATGGGAAAATTGGTGATGCGAGATAATTTTGTATGGTACTGAGAAATGTTGTATGTACGCATGGTATTTTTCAGGGAGGGAGAGAAAACTGTTCGCAAAGTAAAGTAAGTTAACTGTCGTTCCAACTGTTCAGCTGTGTGCGATAAGAGGAGAAGCTGATTTCGTTGAGGGGATTTGTTCAGTGTGAATGTAAGCGTGGAAGATCATGGTGGGTTTTCGGAAGGTGTTATCAAATGGATCCAGTCCAAAAGCAGAAGGATTAAATCAACATTGATTTCCCTAAGCACGTAACACAGCAGCTCGTACCTAAGGAAGGGGTCCAGGGGAAAAGATAAGTAGTAAATAATTAGCGTCGCAGAACAAATGCGAAATAATTTGCTCGAGAGGAACTCTAGGGCACCTTTCCGTCTTGGTGAGTGTGAACTTTATTGTTAATCAGGATATTTTTGCCTTTAGAAAACACGTTATTGCTACTGATAAATTTGGGGAGGGCAGTAAGATGGGGCAACAGGAGAATGAAAAGATCCCCTGATATTGATACTATATCCATCTTGCTCCTATTTCGTACGGGGATTCACTTGTCAAGGTAGGTTGCAATATACCGATCGCTGTTTCGACGTATAGAAAGGAACGTATAACGTGTCGGAACTTCATGCCTGACTGGATTGCACGTATTTCAGATGGAAGCCTGTTCCACAATTTGGAGTATCAATTTAGGAAAAAGTTGTCAGACAGTTTCGTTCGTGATCTTTTCACTTTTATTTTATTGTGATTGTTACTTCGGGTACGATAATTTGATAATTCTGCTCGTCATACCGATGGGCGTGAAGAATGTATTTATTGAGTAATTGTATCAAAGAAGATGAAAAGGTTAAGTTTCATTCTTCGCAGCCACAGTGGATCAAGTTTTAAGGCAACGCAACGATCAGTTAAGATAGGGTGGTGGAATAGCCTAGAAGACGCTTAATAAATGATCGTTGAACACGTTCCAATGCCATACAATCACTCACTCTAGAATTACAGTAGGTGATGGAGCCATATTCAAGCAGCGGGCGCGTTTTCATTCTATACATGGTGTTAATGGATTCTTTTAAGTTAAATGTTTTGAACAAAAGCCCAATGCTTCGGTGGGCTTGAGCTGCGTTGTGTCCTGCGTGTTCGGAAAAGTTAAGGGTGCTCGAGTAGTGGATCCCTAGGACACGGATAGTGTGGCAGTGAAACAATGGTTTACCATCTATAGTTAGCGAACCTGGTGTGATGTCACATCTGTAGGATACCACGTGGCATTTATCAGTAGAGAATGTCATCATCCATTTGGAATTCCATGAGTCCAGTGTACGTAAGTCATGCTGGATTACGCTAAGCGTAACACTGACCTAAGTTGGATTAATAGTGTAAACAATTTTGATGTCATCGGCAAACAGGAAAGGTTTTCCGGAGGCCAAGACATCAAAAATATCATTTACCTAAAGTAGGAATAAAAAGGGACCCAGAACACTACCTTGTATCACACCACTGGTGACAGGCTTTGGCGTGCTTGTTTCTTGCTCGATCTGAACAACCTGGGTTCTATTAGTTAGGTAAGAATCAAACCATGAAAGCAGAGGGTTGTCTATGCCATATGCAGTTAGTTTGGATAAGAGGTTGTTATGAGGGACACGATCAAATGCTTTGTGCATATCGAGGTAGATGACTATTGCTGATGAACCGTCATCGAGCGAAATAGTCAGGAGACTGAGAAAGTCTATCTGACATGTTATGCAGGATCGCCTGCTTAGGAAGCCGTGTTGTGAGGTGTTGATAAGATTTCGCGACATCATGAAGTCCACAGTTTTGGACTTTATGTGACGCTCCATCATTTTAGAGAGGATAGAAGTATAGTTTATTGGGCGGTAGTTGCTCATTTCATGCACAGAGCCTGACTTGTAGCGAGGAATGACTACAGCCGTCTTACACTGTGATGGCACGGTACCGGTGTTCATGGATAGAGAAAAAAGATTCAAAAGTAATACAGGGAAGTCAGATCCACCGTATTTTATAAGCGTTGGTGGTAATTTGTCAGGTCCGGCATACCATGATGACTTCGTAGAGGTGATAAGTCGATTTATATCACGAAGTTCAAAATCAACTCGCACATTAGTTCGAGGGAGCCGCAGGAGTGGTGTTAAAAGTAGAACAAAAGTAATTATTGAAATCCCTGCTTATGTTAGCTGGATTGTTAGTTATTTGGTTACCAGAAATCAGGATGGATGGGGTTTCCGTATTCTTGTTTCTATATTTCATCAGTTTGGTGAGTTCTAGGTTTTTATTCATGCTATTTAGCGCCCGTTTTTCTACGTCCATAAGGCTGATATGCCGAAGTCTGTCAAGTTGAGCAAGGATTTTTTGTTGTAGCAATACTAGGGAGAAGTCATTTGTTTTCAAGTAGTAATTTCGGAGTCGTGCAAGTTTGCGTGAAAAATTATCGGGAGTGGACACTAAATTTATTTTTCTGGAATGACGGCAATAATTCAGTGGTATTAGAGCATCTAGACACATCTCAATGTTCTTGTAGAACTCATCGGCTGCCACTTGTGGATCATTGGTTAGGAAGAAATTTTCCCAGTGCAAGGATCTCAGAAGGGCGGAAAGCGATTCCATGTGTAACAAATTGTATGGTCGGTAGAGGACGGCAGGATTAGTCGGGGTAGGATCAGAAAATGGCTTATCGAAGGTGAGTTGGACCATCTTGTGATCGCTTCCAGGGAAATTGTCTAGAACAACAGCAGAAACGTTGGATAGGCCTAGTGTAAGGAATAAATCGAGAGTGTGGTTTCCCCTGGTGGGTGAATGGACATGTTGTGTCCATCCATCTATATGTAAAGAAGACATCAGTCTCGAATATTTAGTTGGTGCGGCGCACGATCTCCAGTCAAAATCAGGCATATTGAAATCTCCTCCTAATACTTTACATTTAACTGGTAATTCTGCTAAGTAGCAAACCAAGCTTTCCAATGTTCGTAAGTCATCCGTACTGGGATTCGGAGGGGAGTAAATGCAACCCAAAACCATCGAGGTTCTACCTAGAGTAATATGTGCAATTATGCTGTCAATATCGCTGTCTTGAAGGGAAGTGCACAGCAGTGATGCTTGAAAGTTATTTGATATATAAATGATGCAACCGCCACCAGGTGCTGAGGTTCGACACGCGAGAAAACTATGAAATTGATCAATGTGATAGCAAGACTGCGGAGTTTCGCTTGTGAACCATGTCTCTGTAACTAGGATAAAGTCAGGTTGAAAGAGAGACACCATGGAGTGAAGAGTGGGCATCTTATTTCGAAGTGAGCGAGCATTGAAGAGAAGCGATTTAGTGCATTGACTGGATAGGTAGACACGCTAACTGGTTGAATGAGTTGGGGTAAATATCTGACGATGTGTCATCATAAGTTGAGGTGGAAGGAGTGGGGTAATTTTGAGCTGGAATGGATATAAGGGGAAATAAGTAGGATTGCCATTGTGGGAAGGGTCAAAGGTAAACATGGTGCACCAAGAATGGATGCAGCAGACTTTTTCGGGTGGACAGAAACATAGGGTCGAGCAAGTAACCTACTGAGGTAAATGTTTGATAAGTAAGGAACTGTTCGAATCGCACTTAGCTTACTAACAAGAGATTCCAACGTGGGCTGATCGAGAGAGGTAAATCTGACTGGTGCTGGGTAGGTCTGTATCCTCTTGGGCACTCAAAAAGCATTAAACATATGAGATTTCACATTAGCCACTTTACCTAAAGTTGTAACGACGTCAATGAGATGAGTAGAGTCAGGAATATTGAAGGCAAGGAGACTGTAAACTAATGGTTTCTTTAGCCTTATGGGGCAGGCGGCAATTTTATTTGGCGATGGGGTTTGAACTGGTTTAACCGCGAGAACTGCAGGCGTGGCTGTAAGTTTGTGGGAAATAGGGTGATCTTGAGTATCAGCCGAGTCAAGATTTTGGGTGGTAGGATCAAAAGAACCCTCGTTCAGTGAAAAGGATTGCTAGATACCGGATTTTTGTCTCCAGCTAGTGGCTCGTTTGTTTGCTGCGTATCAATTGCTCTAGGTCTTTCGTCGTCAAGGAAAGCAGTCAGGTCTCTGGTCACAATGCTGGTCAAGTTCAAATCGGCAAGGGAGTTAGTGATCTGTGGCTACTGTACATGACTGTCCCCTGGATGCGATGTCGCAGGTTGATAGCGACGGTGGTGCTTTATTCTAAAAATCATAGGCTCTAAATTATGCGCTGCACGTAGCGTTGTTAGTGGAGAGTCGAGGGGGCATATTATACTTATGGACTGGTTATGTGTGTCATCGTGTGTAGGTAACCTTAATGTTGGGGTGTCAGTTCGGCAGTTGGGAACGAGACTAGCACGGGTTGTAGATGTGACCCCATTTGAGGGTAACGAGTCGCATCGAGAGATAAGGTCAGAATCTCCATGCAGGAGTAATCTTTGTAAAGGTGTTCTGTCAGCGATTACTCTCAGGGTCTTAAAGGTAGTGTTGGCAGCAATTAGATCACGTCTGCTTATAAACTCACTGGCGGTTAAAGCGCTATTAAATTTGAATAGGATTGGACACGAGTAGCGCTGGACTATCTTTCTGAGTTTTATGCAACTGCATTCCATGCCAACCATGTTAGCAGCTTTAAGTGATATATCTCGCAAGGCTGCAGGCGGAATATTATCTGGGACATTAAAACAACTGCATTTCTAGAACGACGCATCCTAGAGACTACTTCTGCTGCGATGGAATCGATAAGAGAACCTGCGGGTAACATATGCTCTACTTTGGGACTCAACGTCTTTTGCATTAGGGCAGTTATAGGTTCCAGTTCACGGAGGACAGTCAGAGAACTATCTATCGACAACATTTGCAAGTTAAGCTGGGTGACTTCATCTTGGATGTTTTGCAAGTTAATAGGCTGAAACTGCAGAGCAGCTGGGCATAATTTTCCTTCTGCTGAATTATAAGGTCTCGCAGTTTTAGAAGTTGTCGGTGCTCTGCGAGTTTTAACAGTCACTTTACTCTTTGGTAATCGACACTTGATGGTAGGTATACTAACAGAACATGAGGCTTTAGTTTCATCATTGCTTACAAATTGGTTATAAGCTGGAAGATTTGCGAGATTTTTAATGCATTTCTCTCCATTCATTGTAATAATGGTGGAGCTTCTCGTTTTAACGTTGCTAACGAGCATCTTGTGTTTATCCGCTGGAGTTCAGGGCTTGTGACCTCAGTTAAGGTAAACAGGTTATTAAACTGGACTAAAATGGTTACTGTGTCACAAGGTCGATACAAACCAACCAGGTCGGTAATCACAAAGTGCACCAAGGCGCTTTTTGTTAGTCAGTCGTCCTGTGCACGCGTCCACTCTGAGTTTAACTCTGTGCCTTGTCCCGACGCGTCAATCCGTCGGCTTTGGTGGGCGCACACGTACAGTTCAATCCGACAAAGGGTGCGGAGATTGACCGGTAGGATAGGTCCGCACGGAAGTTTGACTTGGGTGATAGTCCACGGGTTCGCTATGTCGTTTGGCGAAAGCAGGGAGAAGATGCAAGTGTTGGTAGCCGCTTTACAAAACTACCGATTTGGCTGGAATCGGTTTTGATGGATGGGCCTCGTGATATGCTTTCCAGTGATTATTCGAACCGCGACCGAAGTAACAAAAGCGTTGATTTTGTGCACTTCCGTTTACACCTGATCGCAGCAGAAATGGGGAATCAGCAGTAGGCGATTATCCTTTAAGAATACAGTCCAGGAAATTTGCGCACTGTGAACGCCCGATCAAGCCTGATCGAATGAGCGTACTCGGGTGAATATGCGATAAGAACTGGATTCAAGAACGACGAAAAGGTAGGAGCAGCGAATTCCGGCTGGCCGGCCGTCGGACTCCCAATCAGAAGAACTATGTTACACAAGTCCTCTTGTGGTCAATTATTGGACTCCATAAATTCAAATCGAAGACAAATGTTGTTGTATTATCGCCTCTTAACCACTGGTACAGAGGATCCGGTTGGCACAGACTTATATTGCCTCACATCACCTCACATATTTCTCATGTTTACAAACGATGTATTCCAAAGCATATCGCTTGCTACTGTCATTTCGTATACTCATGACATCAAAGTCGGCTCACCTTAGGTGCAAATCCCAAGATGCCATACGTTTCAGTCAGGAGGAACTCAGTACAGTTGATTCTCGGTGCCACTTGTGGCACATGTCTTTCGTTATTAAGGATCAAGCTAATTGCTTTGAAACGAAGGTACTGTGTTGTAGAACCAGCAGTTACAACGCAAAATTGGGTTTTCTGTTGTATGCATTAAAAAATATCCACAGCCTCTACGTAGCTCTTCGGATTTGATTAAATAAGTTTAGAGGGATTTGTCAATTTACCATGAATCTGTTCACTGTTTCCTAATACCGTTGAGGCCGTTACAGTGTGAAAATGATATGTGCAGTCATAAAACCCGCTGTGCTTAGTTTCTTAGGAAAGCACAATGGGTTTTACAATACTTCGGTAAAACTATATACCTGGCTGTTGCAAGAAATTGCAAACAGACGCTAGCCTGTGCAGCAGCGGAACTGCCTGTTAGATACCCGGGTATTTTTCGGATAAATTCTTTGAACTATTACATGAAGCACAAGATCGTAAGATTAACACAACACTAGATATGTTAGGCTAAAACTTCAGCTTTGTTGCACTGAACTGATTTCGTTTATTTTATTGATGAAACTACATGCGATTTGAATGTTCGTTTGGTTGGCATTTTTGGAAATCTGTCGATAGGAAAACATTGGGATTATTATAGACAAATGTGTAACGAACTGGCTAATTTTATTTATCGTCCTGCCTGTTCTTTTATTTAATAAAGAGGAAAAATATACTCAATCCGTGCAAACCAATTTTTCTCTTAGCATATCACTGAAAAATACCCCGAAGCTTTCAACTAGGCATTGCAATGGACACAAAATTATTGCCACACTAGCTCATCCCCTGGCGCGGTAATTGGTATTTGCTCATGCAGCAATTATCAGCATTTAAAGTGACGCTGTAATAGGTGAGCAATTGTACCTTCACTGTTAAACCCATGTGTGGAATCAGCGGATAAATTGCAGGTGTTTGGTATAAATTATAACTTGTAAGTATGTAATATTTTTTGCAAGATGAGCCACATTGATTGTGGTAAGGTGTCATCTATACATCAATAATTTCACCAGTTCCCACAACGAAACATCATTTAACGTCTTTAATTCATGTGTCATTTCTTTTATGTAGAATCTGTCATAATCTATACTATCATGTATCACAGTTGCTCGCCTAGATATTACCTTGAGCATATCTTGTGAGATTATGTCATATAGAGAAAAGAATTTGCATCACCTAAGTACATAAAACATAAACAATTGATGTGTTAATTTGAATCGAAGAAACATCCGATTTTCCCTGTAAGGATACTTCCTCTGTTCCGTATTTTCTGCAGGTCGTGAAAGATCACCAAGTATTTAACTGGAATTATGGAAACAAGATCTAGTACAGAAGTAATCCGAACTTCTTATCTGTAAACTTAAATTAATTACTGATGTTACATCACTGAGTTCCATAATCGACCGAGTACGGGCCCATTAGTATTTGTTGAAACACCTAAGTCTAGGGTTAACCGCAACTCATGTGCTTACGGTGTAATTTGTTCATTACTCCTGTGAACACGCATTAAAGATGCATATTTTTATTCGGGTCACCGTAGGAAAATCAGTGTTGAGCTACCCCGCCCACGTTGCTTTCATGACTGTCGGTTAAGGATACCATTATATGCTTTGACGAAACTGCTAATAATGACCAGCTAGTAATGACCTTACACTGCTGTTGGCTGTCATCGTTGTCCTCTACAACTGGATTTTCCTTGTTTAGACTCTGCAATTACTGATAATCACAGCTGGGCAGTTGACATCTGAAAAATCTATTGTTTCGCCAATGGGCTGCGCGAGTGTTGTTCGCCACGACCAATCGAGATGCTTGTCAGTTGATCACCGGAAAGGCTTGTAAGTGGGTCGTATACTTGTATTCTTTTAAGTCCAGATATTGTTTGAGAGACGGTAATTGCGCTACTTGCTGCTACAGCTGCGTAGCATTACTTACTTAACCGCATTTCACTGTGACTTCACAGAAGAGACCATAGGAGGCTTCTATATGTGGCTTGTGTCAAACCCGCCCATATTTTCAACGAAAGCACTCTTACGGCGTGGAACACAAAGGATATCAAATATGGAGGAATGCGAATTTAGACGAGATTTTACAGGCTTGCTAAGGCGCGAGAAAATTATACCCCCAGATAGGTAAAATAAATCATTCTAAGCTTGATAAACAACGAATAGTGATTTGATGCGGATTAAACAGCATTGCTTTGCATTGTGCCTTGGTAGCCTGGTGCAGTTAACGAAAAAGTTAAAAGATAAAAATGTTAGCGATTTTACTAGTCAACTTAGCGTTTATCGTTTAACGCGCTGTGATGCAGTATTTATGCTCTCTTCGAAGGTTCATAGCACGAATAGATGACATATAGCAAGCATATTGAAGGATTTTCCCTTTAGTCTATCGAGACAATAATGCCAAATGACACAATGCATTTGGCTAATTGCCTTATGCATTAAATGAATTAAAGTCATGGCGGAAATGACTGATTCGAGGATAGTTCCACCGGTGAGATGCATGAATGGGAAAAGAACTTAGAAAACATTCCAAGCGGCTGTGGTGTTCTAAAACCTTCAAAGTCTATCCCCTTAATTTTATGTAAAGGCTGAGTTGCAATAAAGAAAAGCACACGCCATTGGGATCGGGCAGGATCAATTAGACCATTATCAGATAGCATTGTAATTGATGGCACCGTCCAATGAATACTCTCACGTATTTTGGCCTCTCTAGGATTAATCCTTTCAATGACATCAATGCAGGAACAAGTATAGATTATAGTTATAGGGTGCACCATTATTTTACGCAAATACGGCAAAGATGCATTGGAACCAGGTCAGAATAATAGATCAATCTAATCGCTTTTCGGTACAGTCACCCGGTCAATCCTTACACACAACACTTTCAGTCATATTGAATGCATACCAGCCCATTTTCTAGCCATGTTTAATCGAACTCTGGTCGGTTGCTTAGCAAATCATTGACGATAGATTTCTGTGTGACTCGAATGCATGAGCGCTTGCTCTGATTGGTTAACATAGGTTCATTTATGGTACCAACCTTTTAATTGGTCTAACTCCTTCATTACAAATTCCAGCGCAAACAGTTTGTTAGACAAAGCAACTGAGCGTTGTCCGCCGGTTGGTTAAGTTTCTGTGCAATCTCAACAGACAGAGCTTAGTAACAGGAAGAAGATTTGTCGCTTGGCTCGACAGTTGTCACTACTGTCCAACGTTGTCATGACTGTCCAACGTTGTCATGACAATTCAACCACCCGGCGTTCTTACCTCTTATCTATGTCGGACCATCATGAAGAAAGTGTTGGCGGGGATTCACATACGTCTCGGAACGTGACGGGTGGACGGAACATCACATCATGTCGACCAGTGAAATGTCAGCGGTCGTAAGCACTTGAAAAAACAGACGAATCACCAAGCCTAGATTGGTAGCGTTGATGCGTCAAGCTATCACCGCAAAGCCACACTATTCTTCATAACACTAATGAAAGGCTTTATTTAGTTTGTCTTTTACATATGAGAGAGAATTCAGTAATTAGTACTGATTTCTGGTACGTACCAGCAAACTTACCACATATGAACGGCGAGTGAATATGTCCTGAACGTCTCATCGATGCCCGCGTACGAAAGGGCAGACGATAGACGAAGAGGTAGCAAACCAAAGTATAATGCAAACGATAACCGATGAGGTAGCAGCACGATGTGCGAAACTTGTTTCCATCAGCCAACCTAGACCGATTCCAATGAGAAGCGTCAAAGTGTCACAGCTACCTTGCAGGACATGCTAGTGAACGATCTAATCGAGCAAACCGACTGGCCCAGGTGGCTGCATCCAATAGTAAGTGTTTTGAAAAAACGGCACTGTCGGGATAAGTAATGATCAACAAGGTCTAAACTAGCAGGTATTCGTCGAGAGATTTTCTACTATTTTTGATGAGCTAGAAGTTCGTTTTTCCGGTGCAACAGTTTGGTTAAAACTTGGTTTAAGAATTACACTTTGTCACAAGCCTTTATCTGATGACCCCAAACCCCTTACCGCATTCTTAGCCCCTGATGGAAGATTTTAGTCAATGTGTTACTCACGAGTCTGAGTTCCTCATCTACTGCCTGGCAGATGTTCACAACTCAGGCTTTGGCAGGTATTGGTGGGCAGGTTGCCTACTTGGATAAAATTTGTGTCTTCGGTCGATCTTCGGAAGACGATGACAAGCGCTTACATAAAATCCTTCATAAACGCAGTGGACTTGATCTTCAATTTAACACAAAAGAATGCATATCTAACACCCCAGAGATTCAATTTCTAGGGTAGGCAATTTCTGGCAGCTGCATTCACCCTAGTAATGAACAATGAACAATGAATTTATACGGGTTATGAAGCGTTGCTTTACAAGTCCCGTTGGGTAGTTGGTGGGGATGCCAACATAAAAATATTGATAATAAAGATAGTATAATAGTTAATACCTTAAAAATGATAATAAGGACTTATCGTTTGCTTCGTTGTAGTCCTGCGATCATCTTAGATTCACAGCGTCCACATTAACACCAGATAATTTCGTGGTAAACTCCAGGTGTAGGATGGAGACGTAGTGTTAATTGTCAAAGTGTAAGTGGATGAGGGCATCGTCCAACCGTCTTTTAAATACTGTTAGTGTTGGTGCAGAGACTACCGATTCTAGGAGAGTATTCCACAGGTGACAGACACGGTTGGAAAAGAAATGTCTGCGGCACTGCAGACGACTTTATTGTGCTGCGAGTATTAATGAGTGGTCCCTCAGGTTTGTATTGCTGCTGAGTTGCAGTAAAGGGCGGCACACATGATGTGGGTCTCGCAGAATCAAGTATGCCATAATCAGGACGTCTCGTAGTCTGCGATAGCTTCTACTGAACAATCCCAGTCGTTGCAGCCTCTCTTAGTAGGAAATAATACGCATTCCAATTACGTTCTTTGATGCCCGGCGTTGTAGCTGCTCCAGTGCATTAAGGTCGTGTTTCAGCCATGGATGCCAGGCTTGAATTGCATATTCGACATGGGGGCGAACATACGCACTGAGCATTTGCTGAAATATGGAGCTGTTTATTTGTCCAAACGCCCGCCACAACAGCCCGACGTGTTGGTTCCCGGTCTTCGAGGCCTTTTCGGATTGCCTGGAGCAACCCAAGTCATCTTGAATCAGGACACACAAGTCACGTTCGAGAGTTGATTGTTGTGGTATATTCGTTCCGAGTCGGTATGAGTAGCTGCTCTGATGTCGGATGGAAAGCACCTTGCATTTACTTACGTTGAAATGCAAGGAGTTTTGGGTCGACCATTGATACACCGTATCTAAATCACTCTGAAGCACATGTTGGTCGACTTTCGCCTGGATCCTGCGCCAGATCTTGATATCGTCGGCAAACATTAGGATGTTTTAAGCGACTCTCTGTGCAAGGTCATTAATATACACTAAAAACAAACGTGGACCTAGAACTGAGCCTTGCGGCACACCACACTCGACTTGTATGTGGTCAGATAAAGAGCTCCTAAAATATCCGTGTAATAGCTGACGAACAGATATCATGTAACGTAAAGGAAGTAAACCCATTAATGAGTATGTGCTCTTACGACGTGCGATACGTTCATGATTTTGAAACCATGGCGGTTCCACTACAGAAACTAACAAAAAAGTCACCGATTCCTTGGGGATGTGGACAAGAATATGCCTTTGAAGAACTCAGACGACGGATTTCTTGGCCCAATTCGTTTCCATCTTTGACGAATCAGGTTGTAATTTTGTGTCAACTAATGCCTCCGTTGTCGGGTTTGGTGCTGTACTTGCACAAATAAAAAACCATGAAAAAGTTATTGTCTGCGCTTCGCGGAACTCAGTAGACATTGCACGTCACTGCTCTGCCGACAAAAAGGAAACTATCGCTTATGTGTGCACTTTCCAGAAAGGACATCTTTACCTCTTTGACCGAAGTTTCATTTTACTTACTGGCTACTTCGCTCACACTATCATCATCAAGAATGTATGTAAGTATTTCTGTCCGGTGTGAATCAATTGTTGGTAGGCTAGACTTCTCAGTTCTTATTTCCAAATCGTGTACTGGCCAGCATGGCAGAATCAGATCGCGGTTTGATTTTTCCGATTACCTGTGAAAATGGAGGATGGGGAAGAGGCACTCAGAGTGGTGGCTTTTAAGTCTAGTCTTAGGTCCGATTTGTCAGGTCTGACGATTACGAACTACAAACCGAGAATGCGACAGACTAAACGCTGCAGCAAATCGCGGCTCACCTACAGCAGGAATGGCCGAAGGACATCATATCCTGTACGCTGCTTCGGTGCTATGCAATTCGATAGCAATTTTCAGTACTAGATGGTTGCCTAATACGTAAACCAGTATTGGTAGCTACATCGTAGATAGTTAGCAAGTTAATTGCGTGTGTTCATCGTAATCATCCGGGTCTTGTCCGAATTGGAAATAAAGTCAAACATTAATTTTGCTGGCAACAAATGACAGCAAGCATAGAAGCTTTTGTGAAAAACTGTCAAGCTTGCTGAGTAGTGGATACAAAATTCGCTGCCTTTCGAGGTTTGCGAACAACCGATGCCATACCCGATCAGGCCATGCGCCAAACTTACAGGCGATGCTCGGGTGAATCAAAGAAATGCTACTTGTTACCGCCTATTTTTAGAGCAGATGGCCTGAGTTTAATATATTTGACTAAGTGGCTTATTCCGTAGTGCTTTCGAGTCGCTTCGGATTACCAGTGAAAATAGTTACAGATATCGGTTCCTAATTCTGTAGTTACGAATTCAAAACATTCCTTCAACCACATAAGGTAACACACGTTCAGTGCGGTGTGTCACAATGGTCAGTACTGGGGCCACGTTTATTTTTAACATTCATTAACAATCTTGACAGTGTACTACATTCGAACTTCTTGCTGTTTGCAGATGATGTCAAAATTTGGCATGACATCCGGACAGAGGACGAGCACACAACACTGCAGAGCGATCTAGACAGGGCGTACACTTGGTCATCCGAAAACATGCTCCACTTCAATGTCGCCAAGTGCAATGTCGTGAGCTTACGCCACCAGCTCATCCATGAATACTTACTCGGGGACCAGCCGTTGCAACATGCTTCCCAGGAATGCGACCTCGGAGTGATCGTGCAGGACGACCTTGGCTGCTCCAGACAAGCTGAAAAGGCATCGAAAAGGGCCAGTCAACATCTCGGACTCTTACGGAGGGCTTTCGGAAATTTCGAGCCATCTGTATTTCCGCAAATGCTGAGCGCTTACGTGAGACATTACGTGGAGTATGCGATCCAGGCCTGGCGTCCCTGTCGCAAGCGCGACATCAGTACACTTGAAGCTCCACAGCGTAGAGGAACGAAGCTCGTCAGAGGCCTGTTTCACATCCCCTACCAACGCAGAGTTCAGTCTCTGGGATTGTACAGTGGTGAATATCGTCGTCACCGAGGCGACCTCATCATGGTCTACTTAATACTGATGAATCCAAATCACCCATGTCGCAGTCTCTTGCAGCTGAGCCAAAATACCAACCTGAGAGGTCATCAGCTCAAGCTGGCTACACACTACAGCCGACTTGATTGTCGACGAAACTCTTTCTCACTCCGTGTGTCCCGTGCTTGGAATGCGCTCCCCACTCACGTCGTCCTTGCCCCCACATTGGCACTATTTATATAACGCCTAGATGACACACTTTCCAACTTGCATTATTTGGCATAGCATGTCCTATTCGGAGGACGAAATAACGAGACCCAAACCATGAGGTTACTGACCCTCCCCGCAAAGTGGCGGTGATATTACATACAGAAGTGTCCCAATGTGCGACATGGATGTATACAAACTGGAGTAACGTACCACATCTCTCAACTGAAGCAACACACGAGTGAGCGTTATCCGTTCCTTTGATTTCTTTTTTCCCACATTTGCTGTAATATAACAGCTCTACTTAGGGTGCAGACATCCAGTCCATACTTCAAACTATCATTATGAAGTGGTGCGTTGAAATCTGTAGAGGCTTAAAAAACGATTTACTTGTTCGATTATCCTTCCATTTTATCTATTGCTCCAACCACCCTACGGGACCTGTCAAGCATATGCTTTTTTACCCGTTATAAATCATTGTTCATTGTTCATTCCTTGCACGCACCCCAAAATCCTGTAGCTAATTGAAGGTTGAGTACCTTAACTGATCTCACATGAAAACGATACTGTTTGCTCACAAGAATGCCATCCCCGAAACATTAATGTGCGTGATCTTGACTGTTAGAAAAAAGTGATAAATACCTCGAACAAAATCATTTAGCAATTTGGCATGCTCTGGCTGGTCCTGCTGAAAGGTTTACTGTAGGTTATTGCAGTTAAAATCTTAGTTGCACCATTCACATTAAAACGCATTACAAAATTTATGGCAGATATCATACTCGGTCATTATCTTAATGTCACCTCACATATTTTACCTAACAATAGGCGCAAAGTTTAGACAACTCTAGTGTAAACCGAGCGAAGGATGTTAGCTAAATTGACCTAACTGATGGGCTGGTAATTTGCTGTGAACTCACTTATTACCACAATTGTGCCCTGACCCTGTTTGTTTCGTACAAAGTTACCTCAAATGGCTTCACTGCTAGAATCACCTATTTCGCAGTATGGTGAACAAAATCCTTTTAAAATTGCTCCGTACCTCCTGCACTGGGTAAATAGGAATGTCTTTTATCAGAGTATCTTCGCAACGCCGTCGTAACAACGGATTAACAGATCTTTGTTAGACTGTCTGTCCCGAACTATCTATACTACTATATATGGGCATGAGCGGTAAGTGGACTAAGAGCGTTAATTACTGATAACATACGTCCACTGCAAACCATATGACGTAAAGTGGCACTCCAACTGCATTCGTGCTTCGCTCACCACTATCATTACAATTCACCTTATTAT
Source organism: Dicrocoelium dendriticum (assembly GCA_944474145.2). Classification (NCBI taxonomy): domain Eukaryota; kingdom Metazoa; phylum Platyhelminthes; class Trematoda; order Plagiorchiida; family Dicrocoeliidae; genus Dicrocoelium; species Dicrocoelium dendriticum. The sequence continues at coordinate 37,339,180 of OX104059.1, read as the reverse complement.
GTATACACTCATTCTAACCAGGTCGACTAGCGCTACTAAACGCTGGCCAATTCTCGGATCTAATTGATGTGAAGCGTAGGATTGCTCCCACCCATATTCTCGACGCTTTCTTTGCCAAAGCACACGGGTGTAACTATATCGCTGTTGAGCTGTTCGGAAGAAATTGTAGTATTATTCGGGAGAAGCAGCTGAGGACTCTAAAACACCCTCGAAACCGTAACTGCGGGTTGTAGATTAAAAAAGCTACAGGACCTTTTGCGTTTGTCCTCTACTAAAGAATTCTGTGAAGCAAGTGCTTGTCATCGCCCTGCCTGCTTCATCGTAAGTAAATAGATAAATGGGTTATTTCTGGATCTAACCACTCAGAGACAGATTTCGTTGCCTGATCACACTGTACAACATAATCGAAGAGTGTATATATTTGTTTGAGATTTTCAATGATCTTGATGGCGTGTTGGGAGTGTTCTATAATTCAAAAGTAGTAAACGGTGGGAGTTTGAGAGTAAGAATAAGGGTTGTTATAGCTGGCGGTTCAAAGTAAGTAATACGTCATTCACAGGACCGTCTCTTGTGGGCCAGGTTTCATGCGAATAATTTCTTGAATGATTTCACCCGTACTTCCACGTCCTTATGTATGGAAGTGGCCTACAACAACGAGTAAATCAGCAGGACTGTGACTTCTTTTCATTATCTCTTGTTATATGCAAGCAGGACATCATCAGGATGGCTAGTTCTGGGCAACCATGGTTACATATTAGGGACTCAGCATACAGCAGTTCCACACTTCAGATTTTTCGAGTCGAACACCTTTTTATTCGCCAGTGATTACATGGCAATTCCTCTTGGGAGGGTGTACTAGGAAGCTTGGAACCTTTAGTCCGTGTAACGTAAGTCGATCAATAAGCACCGCGCTTTCGTGCGGGGTGCCCGCTCAGTCGTGAGGCTACTGGTCGTTGATTCCGGCAATCTTCGCAGTCGAAAGAAAGGCTGGCGCTTAAGCAATTAATCTGAGTATTGACTAAATGTCAAAAGTGAACTGATCTTTAACTTCAAGTTTACGTGACCTGATTGGTGAGATTAGCCGACCTACTGTAGTTAAAAGTCTCTATAGAACTTATTATAAAATAAGGAAATGGAACTCTCATAATCTAACAAATCTACCAGCTGCTAATGCAAGTGTGGAAAGAGGACACAGAGCAAGTTTAGGCAACACAACAGGATGGCAAACTTAAATCAGTTTTGCGGGAAGTTTAATATCTTCACATTATCTGAGGCCGTATGAGTCGCTGACACAAACTGATGAGCGAAGATTGAGCACAATACTCGCTTCTACAGGAGCAATCATAGCAAAATCTGCGACCCTGCCACTACAATGAACTATAGCGCAGGCCAAATACACAACGCCGGGCATTACACTAACTACGTGACTTATGCAAACATGGTCGGGAGTTTAAACCTCAACACCAGAGCAAAGGTCGGTTGCAAAACACGACCATTTACCACCATACTATGTCATGTGACAGAAAGCCAGTAGTTCTCTCAGCTGCCTTGTTAGGACGCGTCATTTATCAAATTGTTTGACGCAGTATTGCTTTGAATAAGTGATCATGTCCCTTTGCTGGGTCGCGTGTGTCATGGTGGGTATATATTGTCATCAATATTTTCCAACAATTATCCCATATTTAAAACAGTTAATTCCCTTTAGTAACTTAAAAAGCACAAGTAGAAGACGAAGTTCGGCAGATGCAGTTGAGGCTCAGTTTGAGAACTACTTTGATCAGTTGAAGGACCTTCAGCCAACTAGTACCGATAAGCCTATATGGTTTAGAAACAAACTGACCGATGTTGCCTATGAAGTAAAAAATGCGCCAATAAAAGAAAAGTGCGCGCTTACGAACAGACACCTACGTGCGTTACGTGAATTGCGTGATAAGGATGTCGTTGTAATGAAGCCGGATAAGGGTTCAGGAGTTGTAGTCATGAACAAAGGTGAATACATCGAGAAGATGAGCATTATACTCAGTGACACTAACAAATTTAAACGACTAGAGAAGGCAGGGGATGTGACTACATTGGAATCCCGAATCATTCGCCACTTAGAAATGCTTCATCAAACTCACGTGATCGACAGTGTTACTTATAACAGTTTAAAGCCGAATGGATCAACTATGCCACAGCTATATGGACTTCCAAAAATGCACAAGACCGGAGTGCCGCTCAGGCCCATCCTCTCGATGACGAACGCGCCCCAACATAAATTAGCTCGCTGGTTGGTTAATGTGCTTTCTCCGCTAAAAGCTCAGTTTAATCTATATGGTCTCAAAGATTCCTTCGAGCTTGTCGAGGATCTCGATAAAATGAACTTGTCCGATAAGGTGATGTGTTCCTTAGACGTGGAATCTTTGTTTACTAATGTGCCGCTACACCAGACCGTTGACTACATCTGCAAACTAGCAGAAAGTTCCGAATGTCGGTTGCCGATTCCAGTTGAATTCTTAGGAGAATCATTAATTCTATGCACGGATAATGTCGATTTCCACTTCCGAAACATACCGTATCGCCAAATTGATGGGGTAGCCATGGGCAGCCCACTGGGTCCCATACTAGCGGATTTCTTCATGCTGGTGATAGAACGAAGCCTATACGAAGAAATAGCGCAGTTGCCCTATTACAAACGTTACGTGGACGATATCTTGGTGTTCAGTTCGACAGAAATGCAGATCGCAGAGCTAGTGGCGCGTTTTAACTCATCGCATGTCAATTTGAGGGTTTCCTGCGAAGTCGAACAACAGAACTCTCTTCCATATTTGGATGTTCTTATCAGCCGCAGGGATAACGGAATGGTAAAAAGGTCTGTCTATCGAAAAGCAACGTGGTCGGGACAGTATCTGCATTTGAGCAGCTTTACGCCAATTCGGCACAAGCGAACGCTCGTGAAGACCTTGTTTACTCGTGCCAGACGAATATGTTCGACCGATTGTCTAGCCGATGAAATAGAGCTAATTACCAACACGTTAACTGCTAACGGCTACCCTCGAAACTTTATCCGAAAGCACAGCGAAATCCGTGAAAAGAAATTTGCTCTACCTACTGTGCCTAAGAAAAAGGTGTTCTTAGAGCTGCACTTTATGGGTGACATTGCTTCTTTGAGGACTAGAAGTCTGATTTCCGCCACACATAGCACTTTCTGTGCTGCCGCAGTTGTAATCCTTGACCGAACCCATAAGCTACCGTTGCCTCCACTGAAGGAAACTCAGCCTATTGGCGCCAACTCCCATTGTGTATATCAATTCGTATGTAACTGCGGGGATAGTTACATAGGCAGAACCAATAGAACACTGAGTTCCCGAATAAAGGAGCACGTACCAAAATGGGTTCAATGCGGGCTTAGTCAGCAAGCAAGCCCAAATCAGACTACGTGTGTACGCAGGCCGCCAGCATCTTCGATCGGCAGGCACTTATTAACAACAGGTCATCGAATTGAGGTCAACAAGGCGTTCACAATCCTGCTTCGCCATACTAATTCCCGGCTCCTCCGGTTTGCCGAGGCGATTGCCATTAGTCGGATTAGGCCAGTGCTTTGTGTTCAAAAACAATTATCGATCAGCCTCAGGCTACCCTGGTTGTAGACGAAAGACACCTTTTTCTCTCGTTTGTTTATATGGATGTCTATACCCACAAACTGTTGTACAAATTTACCGGTTATCGTTATCGGTACTGATGAGACGATACCAAATGCATGCATCTGCCGAACTTCGTCTTCTACTTGTGCTTTTCAAATTATCCCATATGTAAAAACTGTCAGACGTTTTGGACTAACATGTTCCTTTCACCTTTACCATCATCCTGCAACTGTATTATTACACCTAATTGATCATGCCCGTCCTTGTGTGTCTCACTTCGTCGAGAATAAACCATTTGTTTGTTATTTTTATAAGCTTGGCTGAATTCCTACACAAGCAGAAACTAATACGCATCATTCATCAGAGCTGACAAGTGCGAATGTCAGGAGGCCATGATACTGAAGTTTACGAAGAACAACAAATTTCTTTACAGGAATGTTGACGACAAGGTAGTTAAGCCTGCAATACCACCAGTCAAGGCGGCCAGTGGCCTAACGACTGCCGCTGTGAATAGTACGAAAGTACTATTGCTACATTGAGGTTCACAGCCACAAGCAATTCAGAACTTTCGCCCTGTCAACTCCCAACAAATTCGTCGGCGTATCCAGTGTAACATTTACCCTAGCAGCTGTCTAAAGCAAATAGGAGTATCTCGGATTAAACAGTGAACCGTGAATCGAGTACTGCGCAAAGGTTATGCAAACCTTTGTTCCCAACATAGTGGTACGTCCTGAAGTTATTTTCAACCCCAGCTTGAATCCGATGCATTCCCATCTGACTGGAAACATGGAATCATCACCCCAATATACCAAGGCATTCAGCGATCGGACCTTTACCGGCTATCGAACTAGTACTCTTCATCCTGTTTTATCAAAAGGGATAGAGCAAATATTCGCGGGTGCACTGACGCGTCAGTTTGTTAGTCCGTAAATCCTTTCCAATCTCCAACATGATTTCAGATGGGGACCGTCTTGTCTCACCAGTCTGCTCCTTACCTGGGCTTCATGGACTAAGGCGGCTAATAATGGATTCACTCTAGATGTGATTTACGTTTTGCATTTTTCACTGTTTGATCGCGTCCCCAATGTGAGAAAAAATGATTGACATCCGTGGGTTGGATGGGATTCTCCGAAAAAAACAGATTGTAGTGATTTTCGTTTATGCCGAGTCACCACTGTCCAATCGCAGTGTTGTTACACAGATATGTACGGATTTTCATAAGGAGAACGCTTGCCGGGCGAAAACCCCCTCTTTCTAGAACACGGCCGTCGAGCTATTTGCTGGAATCGGATAATCCCGATTCACGCAGTTGGCACTACGGAGAGGTTATCCTGCTGGCAAGCCACGTGCTGGCGTCGCACAGCAGCTTTAATTACCCATAGATATTGCGGCAGCATGTTATACTACACACGCCTAGTGAACGACCTAGCATTGTACGTGAATGTCTGGGCAATTCGGTCTAATGTTCGAGAGTGAAGATTGTGGTGAATTTATACTTGAGGCTTTAGGGGTGCCCCCTTGGTAAATTTGAGCTTCAACAAGTACCCATTCTGATGGTATTTTAAAAATATTCGTCAGCGCGATGATTAGGCGGTTCAGACCTGGTATCCATGACTAGACTGAGACATACGTATGTTGAAACAGTCCCAAAGTAGGACTACTAATAAAACACGTGGACGATGATGTCACAGTTTTTAACTGCGTCCTCTTTTAATCTGTGTGTTCTCTTCATAATACCAACAGCTTTGCGGAGATCTCATTCTGATGTTCCGGATACTAACTGAGAGCGAGCGTCCATTTAGATCACTGCTGACCCTAGCCCTTTAAAAACAGTGCCAATACCACCACCAGAACCTAGCAACTCGACACTCCCCTTTGGATTGTATAAAGATGGTGCTCACTTAGAATCTGTTCAGACTGGAATCCATTACCAGCACAAATGATGAACGCACCAAATATCGTGATATTCAAAAGGCTGTTAAACTTTTAACAGTACTAGAAGCTTCACAGCAGTCGGGTGTGGTGTCTTTTCCAGATTACTGCTATTTCACCTTCCACGACGAAACATTTTGATTTGGCTTTCCTTTACTGTTGCTATGGGCAGTTATCCGATCATTCAGTGTTAAAATGTGAGACAATGCTTATCACCGTCAATCCCATTGATGTACTCACTCAGCGTAGTCCTATCGCTCACACTGTTAGATTTTGTACAGTACAGAGATTCAGCCGCTTTTTAAAACACGATTCCCTTGTGGTTGCGACTATTCTACTGATTTGTTGCAAACATTAATATTGGAAAGCTGCATAAGTGTGATTCAGGAGGTCACAGTAGCTGTCGTACTGAGTCCATAGTTTCGAGGAACTTAGTACACGGACACTTAGGCACCTGTATTACTGCCCAACTGCTTTCAGTAGTAATGAAAGCATCTTAACATAATTGTAACCCCTGTTAATGCGGTTCAGTTGCTTCACGCTCCCTAAAACATGTACCCTTAAGAGTGCTTAAATTGCACTATTAGTTCCGAAATGGAACTCAAATTTCCGGTTGCAAAGCAAGCACACAAGCGATTTCATTGGCTTCCCAACAAAAGTGTTAATGGATTCCACTCTTCCAAAAATACAAAATTCAGTTTAATTAGAGCTCGACAGATCCGCAACGAGGGGCTTACACAGGCCTCACAATCAAGAAACCCACAGAAGCCTTAAAAATTTTACTTATCATGCGGTTTTAAAGAGTTGGTCAATATAAACATACCACCCATCGATTTATTCAGTTGAAAATGCATGAAAAACAATATTTGGCAAAGAGTAGTGTAGATTGTATTCGGTAGCATATCAGCATTTCCTACAGAGCCTTTAAATGGAGAACTGCATTTTTCTTTGAGAAAACATTGTCACTCTTGCGACTGCTAATTTATCTAATTCATAAAACCATTGTTAGTTGGTTTATCTGGATGGTTTTTGACTTTGGTGTTTCCCTACTACGCCAATATTTTGAAATCCATCCGTAGCACTGCTCTACACTCACATCTCGTCAAATGCACCGACAAAGTCAGAAATGTATGCAAACGATTCATCGGAACACAACGAAAAATTGAGATAACACCATGTCAGCTAATACGTAGGTTTTGGACGCCGCCTATTCAATGAAACACAATTAACACTGCTCAAGACTAGCAATAGGCCATTACGCCTTTGAAAAATATTAAATCTTACTGATTACACAAAAACATAAGCATACGAAGGCACTCATTTGGATGCATTACGAAATCTGGTTCCATTATGATGTGGAAGAGGACGTTCTTCAAATGGTTGATTACCATTTTCCTAAATCCGACCGCCTAGGAATGGCTCAGAATTATGCAGCGTATGTTACCACTTAAGTCCATCAACACTGGTGTAACTCCGTAGCCATATTTTCTCACCTATGCAACAGTGGCAGTCAAATACTACTTGAGTAAAGGTAAGTCATATTTTTTGAGTGGTTTTACTCCTGTTGCAATTAAGAACTTATACAGAGGCGAAGATAAATCAGTTTCAAACTTGAAATGATTTGCAGATGATCTATCCTTGGCGCCACTAACAAAACTTGACCGTTCAGTCGGTCGTGGTCGGGGGCTTCAATAAAAAAGTAACACATTCGTCAAGATACTTGCTTTGACTAACATACTGGCCTTTCCGACCAATTAACTTCCACCTTCACAAATAATGCCTTGAATTCTTCTGTGCAAAACTGTGCCTGCCATTTCTACGGGATGAGATCGAACAGGATCCGAACGGGTCTTGGTGTGCAGTGTTTAGAGCTGGGAAAAACCCATTTTCAGGGCTGGATGACCTTCATGATGGTCGTCGTCCTGACTCCCTATTCGCAACGATTTCAAATGCCGCGCCGACAAACGTTTGACTTGAACAACTACGTCCCGCCTCATGGTCATGTGAGAGCAAAACATACCCAGGTCATCCACTGTTAAATACCAACACTCATATTTATTTCTTGATCTATTGTGGTCGTTTTATGCAAAACGTTTCGTAAGGTACGAAAGTTGCCATTTTATGCCTGTGAGAAAACGCTTTTAGTACCCTACTCTTTAATTTCTATATTCCTGAGGGGATACATGTTTCATCTCTGGTAATAATGCCCACCAATCATTTTTCTAGTATTCTGCAGAAAGTGTGTTCCATTAAGCTTATCTACAGGTGCAGTGGAGTGCCCAGGAAGTCTCTGTTTGGTACAAGAGACAAATTTTTACTAAAAGTTTTAAATAACCTTTTCATCCCATGCACCATGGTTTATCAATGCTCTCTCCTGTTCGGCTACTCGCTGTAAATTTCTGTTTTGGTTATTCACACAACATACATCCCACAACAACCATTCAATAGTTCAATATAGTTTAATAGTGTATGGTGGGATAAAAAGCAATAACTTTAAAAGACCCACAGGATGGCAAATGGAAGAAAACAAAAGTTTCAGGTGTGACACAAAAATATCAGTAACTTAGACACTGCAGTTTTTCATATCGTTATATAATGTGTATCATGTAAGTGCAAGTCCAATAGTCTTTCGAATGTCTCGATGTTTGGTGCGTTCACCACATGCGATGGCAGTGCGTTCCAGTGCGGACAGACACTAAGAGAGTAAAAAAACTTTCTACAATCTAAACGGGAATATTGAGTCACAAGTTTTAGTGCATGGCCTCGGCATCGTTTGTCGGCAGATAATGTTAACAGCGACTTACATGGATGGTCATCTTCTCTTAGTATCCGGTAAGTGAGGATCAGATCACTGCGAAGTCGTCGGTATTCTAAGGAGTACAGCCCGATCGAACGAAGGCGTAGTTCATAACTAAGGCCCGATAGACCACGTGTTGCCTTAGTGACTCTTCTTTGTGGTTGCTCCAGGAGACGAATGTCCCGTTTTAACCACGGACGCCATGCCTGCACCGCATACTCGAGGTGCGGACGAATGTAGGCGATAATCAATAATGGCACGAGTTGCCGCTCGAAGGTACCGAGCGCTCGCCTCAAAAGCCTCAAGTTTAAGTTCGCTATGTTTGCTGCCTTTGAACATTGGAGCGAATTACCCAGACCTTCTTGTACGATGACCCCTAAGTCTCTTTCGTTGCTCACCTGTTTTATAACGCGCTGCCCCAGGTGATATGTGTTGCTGCAGTTACTGCGCAGCGACAACAGGTGACACTTTTCGGGGTTCAGGGGTAGTTGGTTGTTTACTGCCCATTCGTGAATCCGGTTCAGGTTATCCTGCAGATAGACAGGGTCAGATGTTGACTGAATAGCTCGCCACATCTTAGCATCGTCGGCGAATATTTGCATAGGTGATTGAATGTTGGCAGGGAGGTCGTTGATATAGACTAAAAAGAGTAACGGGCCGAGAACTGATCCTTGTGGTACACCGCTAGTGACGCATAGGCTATCGGAGTGGGTGTTGGCGATCCTTACCTCGATTCTTCTGTCGTATAAGTAACTTTCCAACCATGTGAGCAAGGATCTGTGGATACCATAGGCCGCAAGCTTTCGGAGAAGTGCTGGGTGATTGACTGTCGATTGCCTTAGAAAAGTCTAAGTAAATCACATCAACGGGAACTCCCTCGTCAGCAGCCCTGGTCCATGAGTCCCGAGCAAGTAGTAGATTGGTGAGGCAAGATCGTCCGCGTCTGAATCCATCTTGGAGGTTGGAGATGATTTGTAGACTTTCAAAATACCTCACCATTTCATCAGCGATTATAGACTCCATCACTTTTGATAGAACAGGAAGGAGAGAAATAGGTCGGTAGTTGGCAGGGTCTGACCGCTTACCTCCCTTGTATATCGGAGTGATAAGTCCACGTTTCCACTCGGACGGAAGTGTATGAGAATCAAATAGAAACTGGAAAATGGTTGCAAGGTGTACTGCCATGGTGGGTGCAAGGGTTTTAAGTACTTTCGGACAGATCTTCTCAATTCCCGGCGCACTATTTTCCCTGAGCGACTGTAATTTCTTTGCCACAGATGTAGGGCTAAAGTTGACCGTGGATAAGCCGACGACATTTGCTTGGATGTAGCAAGGCGATGGTTCCATGGTGTGTCTAGTCACTGAGACAAACTGCATGAGCAATGCGTCCGCGGTCTCCTCTTCAGTAACCGTTAGGCCATTGACCGTCTCTAGTGTTGGTATTCCCGTCTTAACCTTCCTTTTGTCATTCACATACCGGTAGAGCAGTTTGTGATTGCTAGTAAATTTGCGTACCATAGTTTCCTGCCATTCGTACTTGTCAGCTTTAAGGAGTGAAGTGCGGTAGTTTCTGACTGTTTTGTAATGATTCCACGTGATATCACTTGGACCTAGCAAATGACCCCTCCAAGCCTCGTCTCGCCTATTCAACCACTTACGTGTTCTACTCCGGATCCAGTTGTTGCTCCGTCGCGAAACTCGTAATGGTACGTCTTTTGAAGCTGATTTTAGGACCCAGTTTATCTTGCCTTTCAACACTTGCAAGGCATCATTCGACGAAGTGTGCATCTGGAGGTCCCAGTCAACGGTTGTCGCTATAGTGTGAAGCTTGGAATAGTTGGTGATGAATCGTCGGGTTTCTGGTTCTTTGTCAACCATACTGGCATAACACACATAATCTAACGTTAGAACTGAATGATCGCTACAACCTAGCGGGGGTTGTATGAAACCGACTTAACCATTAACTCCTCATTAGTCAGGATTAAATCAAGTATTGAAGGCTTGTTTGAACCGCGGTGTCTGGTTGGTTGATCCACATGGTTATACAAAACTGCCATAGTCAAGAACTCAAGGAGTTTTGATTTGAAGCATGGCCCACTTGGGAACACAGATGCTATTGACGGTACATTGAAGTCACCCATTATTAGGTAGTGTGAGTACTTTTCCGACATAGCATATTGGAGAGCATTTAACAGAATATCATGGCTGTCGCCGGAGGAGTTCGGCGGCCTGTAGACAACTGCTATGAGGCAAGCACCATGTGTCTTCTTCTGAGGACAACCATCGGGACCGGATAGCTGCAGCCGGCAAAATAAGGCGTCGGGGATAATTAGGGAATGTTCAGTGAGAGCTTCACATTTCAGGTGATCTCGGTAGTAGATAGCAACGCCACCACCGCGAGATGGACGATCATTTCGAATGACTGACATTTCACTAAGTTCAATTTCTGGATCTAAAATCTCGTTTGAGAGCCAGGTTTCAGTTAATGCTATGATGTCCCAAGTTGCTGCTTCATGCCGATGGCGCAATTCCGGCAACTTGGAGTAAAGCCCTTGGGCGTTTGTGTAGCAGCATTGCATTTGTTGCCGCATTAGGAGGTGGGTTCGCTGTGTTTGACCGGCACAAACAGTGCCGGTCTGCCCACGTTTTTTGACACGAGTGTTTGCACGCTTGGCTGGTCTATGGTCGGAAAAGCCAGGTCTGACTCAACTGTACCAGTGGTCTGTACTGCTTGCAGGAATGGTCTCAGTCTTACTTCTGGTGGTCCTAGCCTTCTGCTGTGGTACCACACGTTAATTGCCATTGATGCCATCTCCGGCTTAGCCAAGGTAACTTTCAAAAGTTTTGGCCCGCTCCCTTGATAGTTTGGGGAGGAAGCTAAGCGGCTGACGTCGAATGCCACGACATTCTGCATGCCACAGAGTTCTGTGATGCAGCGCCACTCATCGATATCTTGTTTTTGTCTTTCACTGGTGTCGCCATGTTTCAGTTCGGGCACACCATGAACCAACACCACTTTCTTCATTACATTTTGACGAGACGCGGTTAAGTCGGATTTTCGCTTTTGTCTTTCCTTCCATGGCATGTCTGGAAAAATGCGGGCACTGAGAGAAGAGTTCGGTAGACTGTGACTTGCTAAGAGAACATCCTCCAAGTCCTTTGTGTTGCCAAGTGTTACTCGCAGTAACCGAGTTTCCCCTACGTGAGGAGACGATGGGTTTCGTGACAGACGTGTGAGACTAGTTGGAAGAACGTTTAGTCCTAGTGCGCAGCTTATCTCAGTCCAGCGATTTTGCTCTTCGGCTTGTCGACCTTTTAACGACTCGCTGGTGGGTTCTGGTACGTTTGAACATATGACTGTCATCGCTTGTTGGTTGCGTAGTAATTTAGTTTGTTGCAGTTCTTTTTGGGTGGAGGTTTGTCGTGTGGGAGTGTTGGTCTTGTCTTGTGGGGAAGACAAGTCAAGGCTGCAGCAAGAATTCTCCTGTGCAACGACGTTATTCACACCGTTTTGTAATGTGCTGCCCAGCTAATAGCGATGATCGTGCAATTTGTGCATAAGTCTTTACGCCTTGCGGTACAACAGAAGATTTTATAGAATTTTCAACTGGCTTTGCATCACGGTTGTTTATCGCTAATGGTGCTTGTTTTTCGCCGGAACGTGTAAGATTTTTAATGGATAACTTTGGTCTTTTGGTAGGTCTGGGGTTAGGGCTACTTAATACACTAAGCTGCAACTCGAGTTCAGCGATTTTCCCTCTCAAAGCCTTAACCAATTCTTTCTGTTCGGATGATGCAACAGCCAACAGTTCACACCTTGCTAAGAGAGTTCGGAAAGTCTTGGCTATTGGGCTATCTGAACACGCATCACAGAACCACAAACTATTTGTTATTACGCTGCGGTTTCCGCCAAGTTCTGAGTTCACGTCCACTTCGTCGTAAGAATTTGCACACAAAGTGCACGTGATTTTTGTGATGACAGTTCTCCGCTTAGTTGAGCCATGATTGACCTTCGTTGTTTTGTTCACGCGTGGACCCGCTGATAAACTTCGCCTTCCAATGGCTTAGTGACTCGTATGCACTATAAATCACGCCGGTCGCACCGTTGTGAGCTGCGTGAATTGACTAGTCCGGCTAGCGGTAACCGTCGCTGTCTGGGTTTGGTGGTGATGGGTCCTGGCGCAAGCGTGTATGGAATCACAGACACTTCGTGTGGTAGGGTGCACGAAGGAATATAGATGAAAGGACGAAATAGCCAGTATCTATGGTGTCTGGTGGTGCACAGTACTAAGCTATATGTCACCTGATAGCTTTAGAAAAGCTCTGTAGAATGGTTTCTTAAATTCACTGAGATTACCTTGAAAAAACAAGCTTTCAAGCGTGGTTCTTAATGTACAAATTGCCGAAGACGCCGGTTGGGATGAAATAGCGAGACGGAGGACTTACTGCGTAAATATAAATCCCGTTCGATAGAACTCGGCGAGCCGAAACGAATGGGCGTATTTCCGAGAATGTAGCACAAAAAATGAATGGAAAAATCCAGGATTATCACAGAGCACAGAATTATGCTACCGTTTGTGACCGGTCGATAGATTAAGGATTCATCGCACAACATCCATCTCACTCTAGTTATCCCATATTCTTGTGAACACTATACAAGTTACCAGAACTGCGCGGGAACAGTTAATTGGACGATGTACATGCGTTTTATCTCTTGCTTATTGGTATCGATTTTATGGCTATGGTGTACCCCAAAACATTCACTGTGTTAGCGCAAAATATGGAACATAATTTCAGTCGGGGGCATGAGGCTAATTTTGCTCTGGTTTATGCGTCCCATGCTTAGCACAGCCAACTGAAGACGATTTCGGTGGTTAGAAGAAATATTTATTTTTCATTTTTACACACACTTATACACTTGAGTAAACAATAGAACGAACGTAGTAGGATCATTGAGTCTTATAGTTTGATAACGCGCAGTGATAAACTAGCTTGATTAATCCACTCCCAAGCCCAATTTATGGGGTATACAGCTCAAAATTGGCTTGAAATTGTAGTAGCTCGCCCAAATTATTCAACAGTAGTAAAGTGAACTTGCGTGCATTCAAGTAAGTGCGCTAATGTTATGCATGATTGGATTTTCAAGTCAGACTAATTCTCCTGAGAACTTAATTTCCCTGCTGGACAATGAATGTCACTCTAAGGCAATTTTTTTGAAGAATGTATGTGATGCAAAATTATGGTGATTGGATTGGTTCTGCATTGAGGCAGCATTCTAAATGTGAACCGCGATTCGCATTGAAATGAAGGGTGTTATAATTTTCTCAACAGCCATTCATCAGGGTTAAGAAACACCTTCAAAATTCGCTAATCGGGCATGAGAATCCACTTTAAACAAGGAGTAGGCCATTAAAAACACATTAAATTAAGGTGCACTTTGTATAAACATTGTAGGATATTTATATGCGACCCTTAATTGTCAACCAATCAATCCACTTACCTAACTAAGAACAATTTAATGTTTTTCGTAATTTTTACTCAAAAAGAAAATTACTTCTTTTGCAGGTACGGAGACAAAACACTGTTTGTAAATTAGTTTTGCTTTTAACGATCTTTACAAAAAAGTATCTGTGCCATGGGATCGAAGCAAAAGCCTTCAAAAATTTAATTAGATGCTGCTGTATAGAACCTTCCGTGGGTGACTGCATTCGTCGCGGTAAATGTGGAATTTAAGATATTAAATCTAAAATCCTGATCCTCAATAGTAGCTGGAAGTTTAGAAATCTCCTCGTAGTTCGTGCCAATAATCGCAAGAGCGAGACGACTTGATATCGATGAACCAAGAATTGTGAAAATTGATCTTCATCTTCAAATGTTGTAATGCCTAGTAGTATTAGCAATAATGCACAGTAGGCTAACAATCAGGGATATCCAACTCAGTTGTTGTCTCAAGAATCCGTAGCACTTGGCGCTGCAGTATTTCAAAAACAATCAGTATGTTTCTAGGTACAGTCTCATCAATAGACCTGACAAAATTCACTTCGATGTCAATGATGATGCAGACAAAGTTTGCGTGTAGAAACATGTGCTGTGAGAAATTACCCGAAGTCACCAACAGCCAACGAATTGGTGGCGTAGGCGCGAGTGCCTAATTTGGCAAGTTTTACATCGTTATTTCAAGCCGAATTTCAACTGGGTCACTCGATCGATTAACAATGAGCAAGGATTTAGAGCTGACAAAGGAGCAAATGGCTGAAAACTCCTGCAAGATGATTTGAGCCAGGAGTATGGTAACAAACTACAAAGGGAAAATATAACAAGAATTAAAAAACCGAGTTATGGTAAACCTAACAAGCAAATATATACATGAACCCAGGTGCAGCTTTTCCTACGTTACGAATAGACCTGGTAACCATACAGTTTGGACAAGGTTGTACAGTTTTCGATGGCAGCGCTTTTCGTCTTATGAGGCCATAGAAATAGCGTGTTACCAAGGCACTTTTTGAAAGGGACTAAAATGAAGTGAGTTGGAAGGGCGTTCCATTTTTAGGACACACAAAGAAACAAAACGTTGTGTCTGCAAATAATTGGACTGTAGTGCTCGGCCAATTTGACAAGATGACCGCTCAAGTTGGTATTGCGACAGCGTGGCAACAGATTGCGACATGCGTGACTGAGGTTTGCCAGATTTAGGTTAACCATAATGAACTCTTCTCGCTGATGCCGACATTCACCGATGTACACTCCCAACATCCGCTGTCTGTGTTGAAAGGGGAAGTGGAACAACCGTCTAACGGAGTTAGCATCTCATTGTTGTGGATGTTCAAAGTATTGGTATCGTGTTTGCTCTAGTCTAGGATCGCGTACGTTAAGTGAAGCCGCGTTTATGAGTTCTGCATTTCCAGAACGATGGGTAACATGAACTACGCGAACGGACTCTTCAGGAGTCCAAGGTGCTGACCAACTATTTACGATTTATTAGTAAGATCGTTAATGAAAACTAGGAATAAACTTGGTTCCAGTAATGACTCCTGGGGCACACCACAGTAGGCTTCATTTAGGCCGGAGATTATGCGGCGGGCTATCATATTCGGCTGATGTTTAATGAGAAATTTGCCAATCCAACGGAGCACGATGTCACCTATTCTATGGATTCGAACCTTGCGTAGGAGAATTCGGTGGTCATGTCAATCGACTGCTTTGGTGAGGTCCACGTAATCGACGTCGAATCCCACTGTGGCATCAGCATATTATGTCCAGCTTATTGCATGTAGCGGCATGTTCGTAGGGCAGGCCTGATATCGGCAGAATTCCTACTGGTGTGACAATATCACTTTGTTATTCCTACGATATCATGTGCGCGCATGTGTGTTAGTACATTCCATTAGTTTGGAAAACACCAGAGTGCATTGATTGGATTTTAATTCGAGGGATCCGCATGATTCCTACACACATAAACTGAAGTGACTACTACATCTTTCCACATTGTAGGGACCTGCATTTCACAAGAACATCTTTAAATGTACTGAACTAATCATTTGGCGATTTACACGGTGGTTGTATTTAATGTCTTTGGTTCTATATCCTCCAGCTCAGGACAGTTGTGGAAGCGCTAATACAATATTCTTGTTATGAGATTGCTACCGTGAATGATACGTGACTTAACCCTCTTGGAGCTGAGTCAGTTTCTGAGGAGGCAATGATTCGCTCTGGAGAGTACAGATCCGCCATCAATTTACCGCCTTCGACGCCTCCTGTGTAGTTGGCTTTGTACCATCAGCTGCACATGGAAGTTGGATTCCGCGTTATACTTTGCGGAGCTTTCTGATATGCCTGTAAAGGATTGCAGGTTTGGTGCTTACTTTACTGTTATACCTTGTTGATGCTTGAGTTTACCTTAGCGGACTAACTTGAAACAATACTTCCTTTAGACTAAAAACGTGTCCTAGGTTTGCTCGCACGGACAGGTCTTATAAATGTCTCGTTATTTCCCAGAGAGCCACGCACATTCGAATCAGGATTGTTTGAAACGCCTCCATTTTCTTTCATAGTAAAGGTGTTTGTTTTCAGTGAACTTGGCGACAAACTACATCCCGGTGACCTCGGGAGGCTGTTGGAATGGGAGTAACCAGATGCAATTCAAGTCAGGAATGAGCTCTTATGCATCCATAACGGGTGAATTTTCACTCATGACACATGCTATCAACATAAAAAATCAAAGCAACTGAAAAAGGAAAGGACAAGAGCAAAAGGTACAGTAAACACCATAATCGCAAGGGATAAATTTATCGGTCAGTTATAGAATAATAGTGGTTTGGTCAGATAGTAATCTGGCTGTAGTAAATAACCTACTACTTTCATGTATTTATCTCCATCTGTGCACAGAGTGGCTAATGTTGGTGCGTGTACTGGAATCAATTGTGTGCCAGAATTAATATGGGTAGATAAAATTGTTTGAACCGAAATTGAACATTGAATGTCGCTGCAGTGAGATAAGGGTTTCGACGCCCACCCGATCAGTTTGCAATGTGTACACAAGTGATGGTCGATGTTCACAGGTTAGCAATAAGTTCAGGGTGTCAGAGTGCACGTAGTGAGAAACTTCAGGATTCAAATGTATGGTATGACGGATAGGAACATAAAACAACATCCGCTTGAGTTTCGTGAATAATTCATTCAGTGGGACTACTGGATATTGTTCTGTGACGAAGCTCGAGCTTTCAATCTTGGTTGAAGAAAATGACATCAGATGCTTCATGCCGGTAATTGCATCATTACCATATTTAACAAACTGACTTCTTCTGGGGCAGATATGGAGCTAAAGTAGGTAGCGAAGAATGATGAGAAGAATGTAGCTCGTTGAGGGACACCGGAACTTTCGTTGGTTGGTAAAGAAATTCTGCCCTCCTGTCTAGAGATCTGAATACTTTTGCCCAAATAATTCTCTAGCAAGACTAGGGATAGTTAAATGCCGAAGGTTTGCTGAGTTTGCAGCAGCATCTGGCGTTTAATACAGCTAAAGACGCTGTCGCGGTTTAAAAGCAGACGGTTGTGAAGATTTACTGTCTAGCGACGACAACACGGAATGCACTAGACAAACCACTGCATCTTGTTTGCATCTTGAACATCTATAAGTAGAATGTGGTGCGTCAACCAAATATGATTGGGCTAACGTTTTTCCAAAAATAAGATCCTCGAAAACAAACACAGTCATTCAAGTACATGTAACTAACCGATATTTACTCCGTCCTTTCTTCGGTGCTGGTCTCGTACTAGCAAGTCTCCAGCAATCGGCACGTTGTGTACAACTCAACTGTCAAGTGATGCCTGAATGCAGATGGAAAATATTTTCATATTATTGGCAAAGACTGACATTTTGTAATACACTCTGTTAGGTGGAGTTTTGAAAGTAATCCATTGCAATCAACAACAAATATGCAAATACAATGGTCGATCTGCTCAGTGGGGCCAGCTGTAAATTCATGGCAGAATTTGTAGGCTTGTGCTTTGGGACAACTGGGGTCTGCGTAGAAATGTACCAGTAAAATTGAGCCTCTTCCACTCAAATACTTTGGCTTACGCTTTAGCACAAAACAGTCGACACGCTGTGGCGAGCAGCGGAACAAACTTTACACTGATAGGTACTGAGAATCGCCGTGGTCCTGACATGTGCCTAGGCAGTTTGCAAGGAAGCAATAGTTACAAATGCGTCTTTAACACCTACAGGAAGTAAAGTCTAATGGAGCATAATGATTTATATTTGTGTGTATTTACGACAGCTAATGTTGCTTTTAATATCCCCCTATTTCCACAAAGAGAACGTATATCGTCACTACAGTTTTGTGTATGCTCATACACTGGTGACTGTGAACACCCCATTAACGCGGGAAGCTATAGTAACTGATCATCCGACAAACGTGTGATCTTAAAACTGTAAGCCCTCGGCGAACATTTCTCACGTGAAGAGTGCGTTTCGTGTTAACTTGGTGAAGGGTGTGTCAGTTTGCTAGCAGTTGCTTGAAAACCCGTCACACAAAATGCCTTGGGAGGGGGACGGTAAAACGAGACGGAGCAATAACACTACAAATTCGTTTTGCTTTAGTCCCGTATGTAGCGCTATCCCATTTGTTAGCTGTCTAACTGTGTTACTGAAGAAATGTGAAAGACTAACATAAGTAGTCGAGTAACTTATGTGCGCCAGGTTCGCACCTGCGGGAGGAAACGAACCTGAAGTTAATGTGAAAATATCACCCTGAATTCCCCGTTAAGGCCGAAGTAGAGAGCCAGGCCTACCAAAATTAACCGAAAGACTCAGTCACAAACAGTACCAACTCAAATCGCTCTTCTCATAAGTAAAAATTGTCTTCAGCGTGTCTGCTTAGACTTCTGTACGGTGTGTTACACCTAGATGTTTGTTGGCTATATAAGGGACCCTATGCTGCAGCCAACCAGCCCTAGTGAGGAATTAGGTAATATCCGCATCTGTTGCCACCAAGCAAACACCGGAAATAGCAACGGTAATCTTGGTGGCCGGACTACTGAAAACTAAAGTGTCGCAGCACCGATAGCTTCCATCACCGCCGTTCACAAATTCAACAAAAGTACCGGAAACTAAGGCTCCAAAACTAGCAGCTACCAGTCGCAACTATGATGCATTATACCTTCTGTGCATTAATGTCCCCGAATCCAAATCCAATACAATTAAGTGCAGGCTGTCAGACAATCAAAATCATTAGAGTTCCATCTGTATGGTGCTCGGTGTCCCACGACATTAAAACGCACCTCGTGTCACCCAAACGCATTGCACTACGGTGAACCCCGGTTCCTTTGGGTAAAACTAAACTCGGTTGATGAGATAGAGGCCGCTCTGCTGTCTGCGAATTGACTCCGCATCACCTCAAGTGGTGTGTGCATATTACCTGAAAGCACGTGGAAAAACGTTCAGCGGATCCCCCTAACAGAGAAAGAAACAGAAAATGTCAAGATAAGCATACTGTGATTGGCTTACGGTGTTTCTGAGCTTTCAGATTGCAGTTCTACCGATACTCAGGTACAAGACCGGGAGCAATAACACTACATTCGGGAGGCTAGTTCTCTCAACAATGTCAGGGTCACCTATATGACAAGAATCCTCGTATCACCGAGCTATAAGAGGTGCGGCCCCAAGCTGTTAAACTGATAGTGCAATCGGAACTAACGGCAGAAATGCTTCTAGAGAACTGGATTAAATTCCGTAGCTGGTTGCCAAATGAAAGTTGTCTGCAAACAGCAGACATATCACCTTCTGCTAACAACTCAGTAGAGGAGCAACTCTCAAGGAAAACTGCAACTATAGACCTATCACGTTGTCGGTTTTAACAGTAACCATAAAATCCGAAGGGACACAGCAGAGCATGAGAAAATACCGGGACACGGCGCATCTGATATTTGAATATATAACAAATTCGTTCCGACAGTCTGCAACCCATCCAAAAAACGATTGGCTGCCGACATTTCCCCAGTCGGCGTAAA
The DNA here is from genome assembly GCA_944474145.2 of Dicrocoelium dendriticum. Classification (NCBI taxonomy): domain Eukaryota; kingdom Metazoa; phylum Platyhelminthes; class Trematoda; order Plagiorchiida; family Dicrocoeliidae; genus Dicrocoelium; species Dicrocoelium dendriticum. Next base: position 37,319,317 of record OX104059.1, on the reverse strand, counting down.
CTCGGTTCATCTATCCCATCCAAGACACATTTGGTCTCCGAGAAGCTCTCATTTGTGTACACAAATGCTCAAGATCTGCTCAGCAAATTAGTTGAATTAAGGCCGACACGCTTCAACAGCCTGAGATCTCATCGCTATTACGGAAACATGGTTGCTTTGTGAGCTAACGGAGGCCGAAATCGTGCGAACAGGTATATCCGTTATCCGGAATGGTTAAGCCAGCAAAGGTGGTGTGGTATCATTATGAATTCCGTGGGAGAGGTAAAATGGGTGTATAGCTGTTGTGCGATGATTACTTATTGCATATCTGTCATGAATTGCCCAAGCGAGCACAGAATCAGCCGTGCACTGAAGTATTACGCATGGGTTACATATGGTTGCTGCTTGGATCAATGATAAAGTTACAGAGCGCAAGCCACATGTGGCAAAACAGAAGGAATGAAGTTTGGTCATTATCTGGCGTTTGGAGGAACGTCCTATTTGTCTTGATGCACTGGTCAAAACAGGTCCGTAACTATATACTCAGCGACCTATAAGATGCAGGAAGAATGGGATTAATCCGAAAACATGAACTTGGAATGTGATTCAGCTAGTTTTCAGCGAAGGAACAATAGGTACGATAAAATTACAATACGGAACATGCTGCCTTGGTATATTTTGAATTGTTCCTTTTCATTCGTGCTTCGCTTATAAATCCGGTTGCGCAAAGACTGAAGAAAACTGTCAAGAGAACTATGTCGCACGGCAGCATAACACCAATGATACCAGCCTGATCAGCTAAAGACAGATCAGAATAGTCAAGAAATTTGAAGAAGTTGAAATTTGGGGGCTGTGACAACCGGAAATATTACGAAGTTGAATTATCTCCAGTAGTTAGAAAATTCATCATTGACAAGGCGGAACCAACCCTTCACCTTGTTTCCCTTCTATATTACTTCACCCTTCCTTTCCACTTGATAATCGCTTTAGTTCAGCATGAAATATTATGAACATGTGGCACCATTTCGCGCGTTTTGATAAAATGCTGACCTGAGCCATCCCAGACAAATACCGTTGGTTTGTGATTGAGACATCCGTACTAATTAGAACTGCTTTTTTTAATTCGAGTCTAAAACGTTCGCACCTCCGCATGTTTCTGGGTGGAAAGAATCACTACTTTCGTTTCCCAGTTAGAGAGCGAAAGTCGTAACGGACTATTTTTAGTTTACTAGCAATGTAATTTGTTTTCGTCCCTTGTTATCCAAAGCAGCTGGTCATTAAAATGGGTCAATTGATCATCAAACCGTAAAGGCGGTTTGACGGGCGTTACCACGTGATTGACGTGAAATGGTTGGATGAAAGGAGCGGGGACTATAGCAGTCTCCATTGTGGCAATTTGCACGTAGTCACGCGCAGTCTCGAAAACATGGCTGGATGGACATATACGGAGATTATTTTCGCATATAGAGATCTTATTTCGGTGTAAATTTTTATGTTGTGAGAGCTATACGGCTGCTCTCTGTTAGCTTACGTTTTGTTATGTTACGGCTGCTCTCGGTATTAAATAACTGAAATGACAGCCAAACGGTTGGATGAACTGAGACAGAGCGACACATGACTTCTGAATTCGTTAAGCTTAACTCTTCCGTATAGTACATATTGTAGGAGTCCTTCAACTCATAAAGACTGGATCTGGAACATTTGATTCAGGAAAGCATAGAAACGCTTGAGTAAAAAATATAATGTTCATTCCGTTTCATTTAGCGTCTGTTTCATGGAACCACTTTTGGCTGCAAGCGTTTGTGGGCGGAACCTTTGTACGTATCGTCGTGCACGATTAAACACATATCAACTACGATAAATGTAAGTATATAGTTTCGTATATTTTCGTGTTCTGTCACCTTATGATATCATGAAAGCTTGAACATGCCTCTGTCGATGCCACCAGATTTTATGGTTTTATGTAATAAACTGAGCAACTGCTGGTTGATAACGAGAACGCTATTAATCTGCATTCATCGCAGTAGTTCTTTCTATCGACCATGTGCGTCCAGTTTTTCGGGCAACTCGCCATGGGTACAATCGAACTCATCGATTGTCTTTGGAGTTAGGCTTCTAGTCATAATCAACAGCACTAGCTTTGGGACAGGCTGCTATTATTGGTTTGGATGTACTGTTTGGTCGTCAGCTTACAATCTCTACCGTCGTGTGCCAAGTAAACGTAACGAGTAGTGAGGTACATCTGTTTATCCTAAAAGTAAATACCTTATACTGAATGTTCTATTGTGGGAACAAGTAGAACCTTGAACCAGTAAAACTCAATCAAAATATGTCCAAAAACTTTAGCAAACCACCTGTGACATATCAATATTTTGATGGCTTTTTACATTCTCTCGTGAGATCGTAAAGAGGCTGTAACTCACGGTATATTGGGACTCACAAATGTGGGACCACAATACATTTACGTACTAATAATCGAACATTGGAGAAATGCACATCCAACAGTCCTGTGAATTGCTGCGCTGAGTTTGCTTCCATGATATGCTCCGACAAACTGTTTCAAATACATATCATTCGCCGTTCAAAATACACGGGCTGGGGAACACGCATCAGATCTGGGATCAAAAGCTTACGCTGGTGTCCGCATGGGCGACAAGAATATTACGGTTGGAGCAGTGGCATCATCACTGGGAATTAACCTGAATGTTGAATACGAAGTGTCATGCTGAGATCGACATGCAACCGAGGATTGGCCAGTGTGTATTTTTCGTGCCTCTCGCCACTCTCCTCGTACGATACGCGCAACCAACCGGGGAAAAGCCGTGGCGATGTGTTGTGCGCGTTCAACCCCCTGCTCTTTGCATCGAGAAGTCGATCAATAGGCACGCGGGCCACACTCTAGTATAGGTCCTATGATGAAGGGGAAGACGCGAGTAGAAACGTCCCTATACCAGGTAAATAAAGCCGCTTTGCGTTCTCAGAGCATGCGCAGTCCGTTTTGGAGTGACCGGTAATTGTTGTTAGAGGCCAGCAAATCACAGTGATGGTGTATTAGTAGGTTCTTCACGAAAGTGCGGAATGCGGCAGTTGACCGTCAATGGTGTAAGTTCGGCCGTTACGACGTTTCCCCAGCTTAATGAACAGCGACTTGCTTGCGTTGATAGGGAAACGGAGATCTGCACACTTCATGGAGAGGTCGTTTAGGTCATGCGTAAGTAGCCCGCAGTCGTCGGAATCGTTCATACCTCACCACCTCATCTGTTCATCAACAAAAATGACAGAGCGACCCAAAAAGACGAGGAAGATCGCAAACATTATTCAGGAACAACGTATGCCCCCTTGTAGCACGCCACGGATCGACGTATACGGGAAGGTCAAGCGACTACTTAGTGACACTACTTTCGTCCAAGGAGAAACACCTGCATCTATTTGTGCAGCGAGCTACAAACACTGCAAACTCTCAGCATGTTAAGGTGGGCCCCATAGCTCACACTGTCAAAACCTTTGTTGAAACTGAGGTAAATCACGTAGACGGACTTACACTGGTTCACTGCTTCCAACCATTCGCGTTTCATCACCAACAGGTTGGTGATGCATGAAGCATCTGGCATGAAAGTATGCTGTGCTAGCATCCGGAGATCCTTTTACCGGAACAACTGTAGCAAACCCTTATTCATGATCTTCTCGGTAACGTCAATCACAGTAGGTGGCAGATAAATCGGTTGGAATTTCCACATTGCTGGGGTCACCGACTATCGGAATCGGCCTTAAAAGCTGGGGAATTCTCTATCAGTACAAACTGTCTAGTTCGCTAAGGGTCTTTCGCACGCCGAACTCGGTACAGACAGTTGGTAATTTACAGACATTGGAGCCAATTGCGACTCCTGCACCTATGCACGCGGCGTTTGAGCTTAGAAACTACCAGTCAGCCAATACTATCAACGGCAGATCACCTGTCGGCTTCAGGCGCCGTTTCAACTACGCGGAGATTTTCTTCAGCGCTGTCTGTCCTACAGTTTCAAGCTGTTCTTCGGAATATCGGGGCTCACTTGTTTTCACACCCTTGCACATCTTTCGCCGCTTTTTCTATAGCTCATGGTCATTGGTCGAGTCATAGATAAGGAATTTGTCCAACGGTCTGCGCCGCAACCGAGGCAGATTACCATATTTCTTATAGAACCAGTGTGACTTACCCGGTTCCGCTTTCCGGTTGTTGAGAGACAGAATGGGTTTATTCCATGCTTAGTGACTTACCAGCAAGCTTCAGCGGGTGTAGACTGCGGCAGAGACCAATTCACTTGGTTCGCTGCTCGATTCGGGCCGTCGGGTAGCTGTAAGCTGGTTGCAGTGCCTGGGATAGATGTGAAGGTAGTTCCATGTTGACAATAAGAACTGGGTGGTGGCTTACTACCAGATGCTCAAGAATACGAATGTCATATACCTGTTGTTGATAACTGGTTGGGATGATGGATGAGGCAACAAACATTGGTAGCTTTAAGGACTGCTGACTCCGAGTGTGGTTCATTTTAACCGCTCTACAAACGGCGTAGCCCTTTGCACTTTAGTGAATTTCTACCCCAGAAATTCACTCCCGTCTCATAACAGTCTTAGGAAGTGTCATCTACAACTGCGATACAGTCATGTTTGTATCTCAGGTAACTTCACTGTTGCAGATATGGAAATTTCTGGTGTCGTAGCCACCGTGAGCAGTTCAAGACCAACCTGAAGGAATTTATTGCGAACATTCCGTTCTGCAGCCATGTCATTTCGACCATTAGCGTCAGAACTGCAGACACACTATCCGTGCTCGGCTTATTGCTTACAAACGAAGATATTGTTAATCATAAGCCAACAATTGAGAGTCGTCAACGTCTGATTGTTCACGTCACTAAACTTTATGACTATTTTTGACCTGGTAGGTGTTCACAGAAAGACCTTGACTTGCTCCGTATAATCACACATTGCGACCTACTAAAAATTAGTGGCAGAATTTACGTAAGTTTTTGGATGACGATAGCACTGTAGATAATAATAGGGAAGTTTGTTTGCCAGTCCAGCGCCGTGATCACACCATTGTCGGAAACCAGACTTCTTAGTTCAACAAGAGAACCACAATATATTCGGAGCAGAACTTGTAAACACACAGCGGTAAGCGATGCAGTGTGGCATGTATGTAGAGCAAATCCTAGTCTTGACAACGGGAGCAAGTATGTTGTGCAGTTTAATTATTGTACTACACTTGGATGTTAGGACAATTCAGTACACCAGGAGTACTTAGCGGAAATGTTTTATGCTTACAACACGCTACTGTACAAACGTGTGAACAGCCCCCAGAATGTGAAGCGTGGTGTTCCCCCACTCAACTCAGTAAACGAATATGCTCAAACCACTGAGAACGTAGCTCAAGTTCTATGGTTTCCGTATACTCCAATAGTCTAACGCGTCTCCAGCATGTGTTACACACCTATCCCAAACCTCTAGACGCTAGTACTCACCCATTCCAATTTTATTTCTGGGAAACTTTTGAGGTAACTGCTATCGTTGAGGGCCCATATTTTTTCAAGTAGTTAGCAATAATCACTTAAAAGTGCCGGAGGTGACCTATGCGAGGATAGTCGAGTTATTATCCCGATACTTTCAAAATGCTAGAATGAACGGAAGGTCTCTAATGTGTGAAAACAAGGCATTATTACCACTGGTTAGTGGGTGGGACAAATTTGTTCGGAATCCGCCAACTATCGCCCAGTGTTTTTCCTGCCGGGACTGTCAAAGTTTGATCGTTGCTGAGTCGATAAACTACTAGTTAAGAGTACAACGACAGAGCAACACGGTTTACGTCAATATCGCATATGGATTACAAAGCTACTGCTGGTTGCGCGTGCCAACGAAACCGAAATAGTAAATAGTGGGGCGGAAGCCGATATCATCTATCCACTTTTCTTTAGCTTCCATTATATAGATAACTATATTATTCTCAAAAACCTGCGAACATACGGAATTGGGAACGATGTCCTCGGATGGATAGAAAACTTCATTGTTCGGCGACGGCTGTAGGTTCTGATCCGGGGATTATAACCCAATCTTGTTTATGTGTATCTTTGTGTCCCATAAGGATCAGTATTAAAGACCGCGGTTATTTTTGGTCTTCATTAACGGCTTTGCGTGCGTCATCAGAATGGGTTTTTCCTTTTTGCTGATGACATCGAGATCTGGTGGGTGTTCGGTAACCAGATAGACCTTGAACTGCAGCAACGAGAACTGCAAAATGCTTTTGAATAGTCAGGGACGAATCTAACTCTGGTCAACGCGGACAAGTGCGAAACTATACATATAAACGCAGCAAGCTAAATAGCTCACATAAGCTGCAAAAACTCCCCTTTACGACGACCTCAATGGAGCGTGACATTGTGATGCTGATTCAGGACGATCTCGACTGTTTTGATCAATAAGTGAAGGTGTCCAAAACCGGGAACCAACATGTTAGTCTCCTAGAAAGGGTGCTCGGGTAGATCGACCCTACCATTGTTTCACAAATATGCAACGCGTGTACTGAGCCCCAAGTGAACTAAGAAATTCTGGCCTGGAAGCCCTGTCTAAACTTAACCTGGCTGCACTAGAGACACGTCAGTAAATGGTAACCGAAACCATATCGCGCTTGTGCCATCTGCCATATCAACTCCGGATGAATACTGTAGGAGTGCATATTGAAAGTTATCGTCGGCTGCGGTGTGACCTCATTCTGACGTATGAGGTTGTGAAATACCTTAGTAAATTTTCCTGACCGCCTCTTGATAAATAGCGGCAGGACAAAACGGAGGCCCCCCAGCTGAAACTAACCACCAAACACAGCTGGCTGAAATAGCACCGGAATATTTTCCTCCGGAAGGCTTTTCCATGTTTCATTTCTGCGCACCCTGACTGCGGCTAGCGATCTCCGGTTGATTCTTTTATGGTTGTGCTGGAAACATTATTTCCCATCAGATTTCTCCGTGCATTAGAAATATTTCGTGGGATTTACGATATACTTCAGTTCCAATACTGATTCCGGATTTTCGACAGCGTACATCTGTGCTACCTCTTTAATTTCGGGGATCTTACTATTGTTTTGCGCTCCAAAACCGGTAGCCATCATGGTCTCGGATTTTTCTAAATCCTGAAGAAACCAAGTCGTGGTGCCTGGTCGGAAGTTGTCAGAAGTGGAGCAAATGCACTCACGTGTTATGTGTCACGGATAATTCAATATTTCATGAATTGGACTACCAATTAATGGTGTTCGGCTTTTTCGTGAAATTCAACCTGATTTCGTTTAAATTGTTTGTAAGAATGGCCAAAACTAACAACGAGCAGAATGAAGAGCAGTATCGCAAGCCGTCTTGTAGATTGAATCATTCCCTTTCGAGAACCTCCGCCTTTGAAACCTAGCAAGCTAGTCGGAAGTGCGTCCAGTTTTCAGATAAGCTTGCCTGTTCGTCCAGTGCAAACTCATAGGCATGAATTTCCACTTTTGTCAGTAACCTAATATCACTTGACTAAAATCATTTACCATTGTTGATTCCTACGGACATACATGTAAAGGCGTGTGCTAGCCTGTGTGCCGAAATAGGGGAAAAGTACAAAAAGGAAAAAATAGAAATACGAAAAGAGTTCAGCTACTGTAAATCAATGACAGGTCAGACCATGTAAAGCTCGGGAATTCTTCGCTAACCAGAGGCGTTTTAACCCCATGATTATCTACGCGCATATGCCCAGTGATTCAACGCTCCAGATGTGCTAAGATCATGATATCATTTTTACGGAGTTTAAATGGTAGACATCTCGACTTGGGGGACGACAAGTTGAAAGTGAGACAAATCGAGTGATCTGCAATGAATGAATGAAATGTTATCAAAAAGTATAGCAAAAAGAAGTACCTTCTTGGACGAAGTCAGTAAGGGGCTGATCTCGTCTCGCTTAAATAGGTTGAAATGTTTAAAGATACATGTTCGTTCAAACCTGGATTCAATGGATCTAGAACGGCTGAAGCCTGCCATCATTTAGCTAAATGGACGAAAAGGTGATGAGGAAACCAGTCTCCGTATCATAAATCTTCCAGTCCTTTCCAAGATTCCACAAAGGAAGTTACACAACTTGCGCACAATTCAAGCGCGCTCGGTGGTTCCTGCTGTGGCCCACTGGTAGCCTTCAGCAACGTTTGCACTTCTAGAAACAAGCGCGATGAAATCTGTGGTTTCGTCACTTCTGAGTCAACTTGGACTCGCGAACGTGGCTAAATTTTGAAGCGTCTGTTCAGAAAATCGAACTAAGTAACTATTAATGCTTTCGCAGTGATAGACCAGCGACTACCGGCGGCAGCGTCTTGGTGTGCATCCGGTATTTCCTGTGTGGACGCGTTTTGAGCGTCTACAGATGAGTTGATTGTCTGTGTGAGCTTCGGTAGTGCTCGATCGACCTCAAGCACATGAACTGCACTTGGGTGTAATTTATCGCCGTCCCCGGAGCCGTTGTTTGGATTGTCGATCGTATCTCCGAACCTTCATGGGTCGTCCCATTTTCTACTCATTGAGGATTTCAGTTGTCTTCCAATACGCTAGCCTGCAGTTCAACTCAAGCCCGGACGTGGTGAGGTTGAAGAAAGGGCCGTGGAATGAGTACTTAGAAGTGCAGCAGTGCAACACATGCCAGCCGACAACAATAACGCTGCTGTTGTTAACAGACTATGAACAACATTTATATTGTGTTCATATCCTGGAGCGCTTAGCAGCAAGCGACAACTCAGTTCTCATAGCTAGTATGTATCTATCATTCCCGTATTTCCATCCTCTGGGAATAGCTTGCAACTACGAGAAGACTAACTTCGACGGTCTACTTTCATTTACGAACCGAGTGAATTGGTCTATCCGCAAACCACATCAGTGGAAGAATATGTAGTGTCGCAAAAGACAGAGTGACAGTATGTGTTCTCGGTCATTACCACTGAAATGTCGAATATTCAAGCCGCATTGGGTCGATAAGGATTGCGATTAAATGGCTCAGCGGGAGCACAACATATGAGACAGCGTCTTCCTTTAAGGCAGCGAAATATCTCCCACGGTGCAAAAACGAACAAGCGCTGACATTTTGAAGTGCAACTTGCAACAACAGCAAAGGCCGCCTCGAAGAGAATACTTATGTGAAGCGACGTCTGAAGTCGAAAGTTGATCGTGTAATGCTACATGGTTCAGACGATCAGCATCTAACCCCCAGCACTGGCTTGCTTCCGCGTCGGCGGCGCAATTCGCTTCTGTGTTTGTAAAGGACTAGGTGTCTGTACCAACTTAGACGTGCATCGCGCTTTCCGAACTCGAGAGTCTGGTTTGCGTCGTTGTGGTGCTGCACCAGCAACTCACCTACTTTGGGACACCAAACCATCAACTGATTCTCACGTCCCTGGTGGTCATCATCTCAAGTGCTGTGACTAATATTTTCGACAGGTCACTATCCGAAGGTTCATTATGTGGCGACTGGAAATGATGTGTGGTAAAGCCGATTCCGATAGGCGCTAACCCCAGCAATGTGGACAAATACAGGTAGATTTATCTGTCACACACTGTGATTAACGTTACCGAGAAGATTATGAACAAGGGTTTGCTACAGTTGTTCCGGTAACAGGATCTCTGGATGCCCACCCAACATGTAGGTGCTTCATGCATCACCAACCTGTTGGTGACGAGACACGAATGCTTGGAAGCAGTGGAACAGGGTAAGTTCCTCCACGTGAGTTACCTCGATTTCAACCAAGTTTTCGACAGTGTGAGCTATGGGACCCTCCTTGAGAAGCTGGAAGTCTGCAGTGTTGGTAGCTCACTGCGCCACTGGACGCGCGAGTTCCTTCTTGGAAGAAAATGGAGTGTGCCATTATATGGTTGCCTGACCGACCCGTATACTTCGACCCGTGGCGTACTACAAGGGGGCATAAGTTGCTCTGGATTCATATCGACCGTCTACCAGTTCTTTTTCGGTCGCTGTGTGCCCTGTTTACAGATGACCTGTGGCTGTGGTGGATGACACGCATTCCAAGTGCTGCAGTATGACCTAAACAGCCTCTCCATGAAGTGTGCAGAAGTTCGCTTCCCTATCAACGCAAGCCAGTCGCTATTCATTAAGCTGGGGAAGCGTGGTAGCTGCCGAACTGACACCATTGAAGAGCCAACTGCTACATCCCACACCTTCTATGACAGACCTACGAGTACGCTTGCGGTGCGTTTTGAAGTCCGTTGAAAACATCAACATGTTATATAACAACGGACGGTGCATGCTTTGGGTCTGAAGAATTAGACACTTACCTTTTCTCTTCCTTCGAAGACCAGTACTGGAGTATTGGTCATTGTCTAGTGTCCTGGCCCCCGTGGCGACGCTCAAAAATCGAACTTATGCAACGCGTCGCTACCTTGCTCATTCCAAGTTTCTGACGATTGCTGCAGTAAGACTGCTGGGAGGAGCTATGACTCTACAAAGTTTTCCCATTGTCGGGGTTGAATCGATCTCATCATGACTTCCTGCATATTAAAACTAGGTAATTTCCCCATGTTGAGGTTGTTATTTCACTTGCGAACGCCATGGAGCACATTGGTACCAACTTGTAGTGCCGGATATAGAACGAGTCCCCCACACTCTGTGGGTCGAAGAAAAGTGCTAAAGGTTTAGAACAGGCTACCAGAATTAATGGTGAATTGCAAATCTGTGCAGCAGTTCAAAAGGTTGTTGGATTTACATTTCACTAATACTCCATTCAGAGAACGATTGCACACTAGCAATGACATCTTGCTTTTGTGCGCCCAGTGAAACTGTAAGTCAGACAATATAAAATGCTGCGTAAGTACTTTAAGAACACTCAGATTAATGCTAATGAAAATTTTTTTTATAACTTCTTTGCTTTTATATTACTTTTGCTTTGTTTTTATTGTGATGGTTGTAAGCATTTAAATTTCTGCTTAATCCCACTACACGGTGTCCTGTTCGTGTTGCTTTAATCGACTCGGCGATACATCACGCAATTTGAAGCACGTGACATGAATTCCGCTCATCGCGTGACGGCAAGACGCAGACGTGCTTATCAGCCCCCACAAACCGGAGGATTCGGATTTGAATGTGTATAGCCTCTCTCTAAAGTGTCTCTATGCGCCCGATTGTACGGCTGCCGCCTTCAGGTAAACGCACTGAGATTCAGACAAGTCATCAATGTTTATATTGGAACATCGGCAACGCGATGTGACGTCCGAATCGGAATGTTTACACACAGGTGGCATTCTAGGCACTGATGAACTGGTCGAGATATGCTAGCGCTCAGAACGAACGATCAGGGGAAAATAAATAATAACACACGACGGACTGTCTGGTGGTTCCACATACCGGTTGATTCTTGCTCACCTCGGACAACAGACGATGTGAACGACTCTGGTTTGCATTCCGACACTTATAGCCTGCAGTTAAGGTAGGAGACGACATTCACACCACACAGCAACGATTAGTCATCACTGTTCCACTTATGTTTAAACTGAGCATAGCTATAAATCCCGTTCTCTCACCGCGGACTTTAACTTAGCTGAGCTTACGAACAGCAGTGGACTTAATCACACCATTTCCCTGCTAACTTGAAAAGTTGCTTACTCCATCTCCGTCATCTTCTTTGTTTCATCCTTATTCCATTGCGCATGTAAGTTGCGCATGGGTACAGTTGCACTCTAGAATAAGTAACTGCTGACTTGGTGCAATGTAGTATCTTTATTGCACCTACCGAGAACGGATGAGCCACATCTAACCAACTTTTATGGGACTTACTTAAGTCGGTTGTAGTTCGCGATGACTTCACGCGTTGCCTACTACGCTGTTGTCCTCATCCTGATCTACGGTATTCTTGCTACCTTCTCAAGTGGAGTCTAGTACGATGACATACCGAGACGATGAGCTACGACATCTTCCTCTTCGTATTATTATTCGGCAGCGATTCACATCACTATGTATACTCCATGGTATTACTCACCAGACTATGCTAGCTACGTTCCGCTCCTTGAAATCCATCTGTAGATTACGTGACGCTAGCTTGACCCGCTGCCCAATTCTAACCATCAAGACGCTTAGAGAGCTGGTGCATCGCAGGATAATGGTTCAGTCCATCCGTGAGCTCATTCGTATTAGGCGTGCGCGTGGAGTTTCCGAGCGAATTGTGTTGTTGATACGGATCAATGCTTGAGTGGCAAATTATTGTGTAGGTCTCCAGTTCGATGGATACGTTTGAACAAAAGCTTACCAGCGCTTGGCCGCTCACAATACGCATAAAGTGTAAAGTTTGATATTTGGAACACAATGCATAGCGGTTGTACCACGTTGGCCTATGCATCGGAAGAGAAATTGCCGACTAGGGATTATCATGATGGCGACAGTTCAAGTTCCGCTCAGCAGGTTAGGGATGCGAGTGGGCATAGTTCCATTTCTCGTTTTTCATCAACCATATTGAATTTACCGGTGCTTATGAAAACGCAAGTACTGAGCGGCTTGAAGATGGAAGCGCAGAGATGCCTACCAGAAGTTGAATCGGACATGGCCTATCTTCTGGATAGACTAAGCAAAAGATTAAGCCCAATGGGAATGATGCTTCAGTGTCTTAGTATATTACATCGGAAAGATATGTGGTATAGTGGACAATGGTTTTCGGATCACCGAACGGCTGCATCCCAGAAGTACGATGCAGATCCTCAGCAAATAGCTTATGATCACAGCAGAGTACACATCGGTAGGTACAAACGGTTGAATACTTGGACATTTCCAAAACAATGCGAACAGTTTGGAAAGTCCCATGTTTGACAGTGGGCAGCGGGACTTAGTTGATATCATCTGTCAATATCAAAGGTTGCTCATCAATCGTTCTTTGAGAATGTGCACGTACCTCGGGCAGCAGATGACCGGCCCAATGAGCCACACGGAGAGTCAGAAGTGGACACTTCATCGCATTCGCATGCTGTGCGATCTCCAACGTCAGCTACGCAAAACAGACTGCACATGCAGACGGTTACACCTAAGTGCAGACTATTTTACTGTACCAATATTTTATTTAGCCTTCTACCTAGTACTTGCTTCACTATTCCTTTTTCGGGTTTCTTCATATATGGAGGCCCAAAATTCAAGGCTGCCACGTCTAAGTTTTAAAAAATCATCAGTAGTTCGTATTCGGTACTTATGCTTGCGAAAGTGTTTGTTAGCCTAACTTGTCAACAAAACCCATATACGTTTGTCGTACCATTGATCATGAAGACTAATGTGGCTCTATGCAGTTTGTGACAGCTCATACTTAAGTTTGGATAAACGCATGTGCATATGTTGTATTCGAACTGCCATTGGACATAGATGACGCCAATCCATGTATATATGTATACCGCATCAATTCGACGAGGATACTCGTACCGCTTTTGTACGGCTAACTTAGTGCAGGGAAACGGCACTCGGGCATACCGAAAATAAAATTTTCAGAAGATGAAGAAGGTGAGTTCATGACAAACTCATGTTAATTACAGGTATTGCGAATGCAAGTCAAGTTTTGATCAATACGAATTCCGTGGACTACTAAAATGGGTGGTTGCCCATGTGCAGGAAAAGGCACTATGGCACGCCGAATAGAAGCACGATGCGCGCAGTCCCATTAGGTTTACTAATTTAGGCCAATAAAGCGGGGTATTTGGTACGTTTGCCTGCGTGATGAGTACTCTTGCATTTCAGAAGCAGATGTTATTTAGCTGTGAATGTTCACAAGTCGCCTACGTGTCTAACACCCTCCAGCTCGATTACTGTCTCCAGCAGACGGTTATTCGTGCACGGTCCTCTTGGCCGTGCTAGGCTCATTGGTTCCATCTAAAGTGGTGCGGACTACGGTCTAGCCACCTCCTTGTTTACGTTTGGTACGCATGATTTCCCACCTACGTAGACAGAAATGCTGCTGCTGTGCATGTTGAAGGAGTATGGGCCGGCTTCGTTGATGAAATGTGGCTCCTATCCACATGCTTCCCGGTCTTATTCCTTCAGGTTTACACCATAGTCCCTCTGTAGGCGCACGTGTCCCGTTGCTGTCTCAAGGAAGCCACGGTGACAGACAAATCCGGATGCAGATATCGTCAATTCATGGTGAGTGCACAGTTTTTCAAAATTTCGTTCTTTGAACTAATATGTTTCACAAAGAATTACCTTCGGGACAGTTCAAACTTGGTTTTTTAACCGCCATTTCTTTGTAAAGCTCTAAGTTGACCTTTTTCACCCTCTGTTTTATCTCAACTACCACCGACCCTCACTTTAATTGCATTAAAACAAACTACACATCATTACACATCTTTGTTTGTCTAGGCAAAGGATGTGTTTGGTAGGAACCTGAAGATCCTAGTCGCATTAACTAGATATCCAAACATGTGCCCCGATCTATGGATTGGTGAATAGAACGCGCAGCAGACAGCATTGTCTTTGAAATCATCTGGAAGCCGATTACTAATTGATATATTCTCATCCAGGTGAGGCAAACCCAGCCATGCTGGCCCGATTATAACATACAAGGAAAATACACAACGGTTTTACAAACTGCTGCACAAATAGACTTGTAGTTCCAATTTTACAGGTTCTTGTGCCAATGGTTTCTTTTCAAAAGTCATCCGAATCCAAGACAGTTGGAAAACGTTGAGATACTTTTAGACGCATCATTGGGAAAAGGTAGGGAAATAACAACATTTTTGGAGGTGTATGATATTATGTCCACGGAACATGTAATTTAGAATTTATAGCATTATTATGGAAAAAATATTTATAAATAGTGAATGTGTGTGAGCAGACATGATAACACCACTTGAAACATAAGTCAATTATAATTAACGACGTACCTCACAGGAGAGGCAAGATGTGATTACACAGGACAAATGGAATTGCGTACATAAATTTAGTGAGCTAATTGCAGTCAGCAACAATTCACCCTTTCCCTAAGTCTATGTCTTGCAGACACTTATGCTTTTCACCTGGCTGTGTAACAGTAAGGAAGCACTATATGAATGTTAAAGAAAAAGCTTGCTAATCCAACCTACGAATGTGCGAATATTTTGCAAATGACATCAGTGAGCCTTCAAGCTAATTAAGATAGCAACACATTGAAAAACAAAAAGGTAACATTCCGAATTTGGTAGTTGGCAACTGAACAAGTTCAAAAGTCTCTCAACACGCTCCGGTTTTATGGAACGGGGAATGATTAAGGTTGATTAAGTGTTCAGTCTTTATCTCACGCAAACTGGCTCTGTCAAGTTAGCTGTACACTGCAGTCTTGGTATCACATTTAAAGTAACAGTACTTGTCTGTGATGGTTAATCCTCTTTGCGGTTCTATTCCGACATGTACTATTGAGTCGAAATCAGTAACAATTTTACTCACTTGACAAACCTTTTCAGAAGAGAAAGCAAAACTAACAAAATAAAGTTTATACCCCCAGGCGTAATGAGTATAACGAGTTGGAAAGGTGCAACATTTGTGACACAGTCACTGATGCACGATAGTTAACCAAGTAATAGCTTTCTTCCTTGTGACGGATAATGAAGATTATATCCAATAAAGGCCTCCCACATGACCTGGTGAATAAATAGAGCTTAATTAAGTGGAACGGAATCTGGAGCGCTGAATGTAGCAAGTCAAGTTGATTGGCCCTCCCCGGTTATCCACGGCTGAGTAGGTGTTTTGGTCCCACTAACAGTTAACTCGAGAATAGGTTGGAATTTA